>CM061231.1:15812263-16214161 GCA_030844895.1 Ambrosia x helenae
AGTCGAGTTTGAAAAATGTTATAAGGTATATTATTAGCTGCAAATTTCTCCCGAAAACATATATTGGATACGTTATATGAAAACATGCAGATTTATATTTGATTTGTAAAATATGCAATGCGAGTTTATAAAATGTAAGATGAACCATTTCATGAAGTATGTGTAAATCTAGTGTGTTCCGAAAGACTAAGATTTAAAATGGCGTGAAGGTTGTGAATGATCCCAGATGCCTTGATGAATTTTAGAAAATATAAATTTTTTTTTCTTCGTATTTAGACATTTATTTAACTTGTAGGTTGAAATCTCATTAAAGTCGAATTTTTTTTTAATTATTATGAAATGTTGAGAAAATCCAAGTGTTATTGGGTCAACTTGAAACCTTTTAATTGTCAAACTTCTATGAAAATTTATACATAAAAGATCGTTTGTTTGTAAGGATCGTTAAGGCATCTCTTTGGGCTCATGGCGGCTACTTGTGTCAAGACACAAGGTGTATATAAAGTGTGTTCTACTTTGGCGAATAGGCTTTGTGAAAGAAAAAAAAAAAACTTACAGGATAAGTTGTGACTTTGATCAAGTAAGTTTGTAAACATGGAGATATAATATAAGCTTTAATGTGATAATAAAACGAACAAAAAGTTTTAAGAATGATGATAAGGAATTCAAATGCGAATGATCAATGAATAATGACATATGAAACATCAAGTGATTAAATTGAGTCTTCAAATGATAAACAAATATAAATATTAATGATATAAAATATTGGAATTGTTTCCATAGGAAACTTTGACTAACAAAAGTAATTGAAATGTTATTAGTGACTTGTGGGGGCGTACTTTAGCCTATAAGTGAATGCTCATCCCGAGAGTTCCCAGGTCGGCATACTGGTCCCTCGTCTGACTGGGATTTGTGCGAAATGACAGGCCTAGACAGAAACTCAGGATACAGGCGCTCACCCTTCCGGATTGCACGTGCCCCATCACTAGTAATTTTCAAAACTTTAGCGAGATTAAAAACGAGATGCAGAAATAGATCCTTGAGATGTGGATTTCACTCCTAACTCAAAGATGTATTTCAAAATTGAAAACGATTGTGGAATGAAACCAATCACTAAGTTAAGGATATCACTCCCAGCTTAGTGGTTAAGTTTCTTTTTGAAGGAAATACTCTTTGAGGTGTGGATGTCACTCCTATTTCAAAGGTATATTCCTAAGATAAATAACATATAGAGGAGTGAAACTAATCACCAAGGTATGGATGTCACTCCTAACTTGGTGATATCGTTTCGTTTGTGAAATACGAGTGTCTTCTATTCCAAACAAAATACCGAAAGAATAACGAGAAAGAATCATAGCGAAAATATCTTGAAAGAAAATATAAGAAATAAGAGAAAGGTACACGAGAGGACTCGTGAAAATAAGCTTAGTTATAGACTAGGCTAAAAGGCATTCTAATAACCTAATTCCCTATAACCATGGCTCTGATACCAATCTGTAACACCCCAGCCGATGGCGGAAACAACGAGGTGTCACGTAGTGACAATTGTTCAATAGCTCATGGACTAAAAGTGTAAATATTGATACATTGATTTAAATAGTTTATTACATTGAAATGAATTACAACGATTCTAAAAGTCAACTAAACCGAAATACAATGAATCCAAAATCTAAGTAAAATTCCAAAAGCTTAAAAGTCATCTCATAAATAACCTGAAACATGTACGAAAACGATTTGGTCAATACAAAAATTGTATTGGTGAGCATACCCTGTTTAAATAAATATAGTAGAAAAGTGTTTAGCAATTCATGTGTCGTATACTGTTTGCAATTATGTAATAAGTGGTATCCGGGTCAAATCAACCCTAAGAGAAGAAAGCAGATATATATAGTATGCGCTAGTAGTAATGTAATACATAGCAATGACGAGGACTCTCAACAGAGTCACAAGGGTATAAACCATAGTACTATTCATTGAAATGCCAGGCCGCCCAGCGGTTAATGATTTGACAGGTCATAGATACACAAAATAACACAAGCAAACACACATAAGAATTGCTATTTTAGTAAAAAGAAATATAAACTTGATAGTAAGTACATGAGTCACCCCGAAATGTAAAATAGTAAAAAGGGGAAAGATATACTCACATTAATTGCGATGGACTTGCTAGAATTTAATGGGAGTCATCAAGTTTACGAACGCCGCTAAAATTCCGAAAGTATGAATCACATGTCGCGAGTTCCTAAAGTATTATCGCCACTTTATTAATTTCTAATTTCCCAATCTCTCAAAATAAAGTCCTTGTAAACCCCTTTTTGTTTAGAAAAAAATTATATTATTGGTAGTTTATTTATGATATTTCTTCATGCGTAGGATCATTTAAAAAATTTTCATTATGTAAATCATTCTTGTTTTACAAGGAGGAACAAAGTGTTATACAAAGGCATAAATAGGCAGTCCATGTTTTTCCTAAACCATGTATGTGTGTATGCCATTGTATGCCATTGTATGCCACTGAACACAAATATATAATGAACACATTGCATTAGTTTAGGAGATTACTAGTTATGGTTGACTTGTAATTAGTTTTTAATAGTATATCATTATGTTTGCTGTATAACCCAAATAAATCATCTAATGCAAATTTAATTGTATTTTGCCAAGAAAATAACTACAGATTGTGGTACTAATGTCGAACCAGTTAGATGGAGTCCAAAATTAAGTTACCCGAACCCATCCCATGTTCGAATGAATAGACTAGCGGATGAAATTCCTTACCTTGTTGTCCCGCGACAATGTTTCGAACAATGACAATAGTGGTTCATGATTCTAGCCACCAGATGTTGGGCCAAGTAAAAGTAGTGGTGGCGTCGGTTTTGTGAAGGTTATGAGTCTGAGCCGAGAAGGGGAGGTTAGAGGTTGGTGTAAGGGGTTATGGTGTCCATTCGTATATGTGAAAATCCCGAAATTAAGTCGTGATTTCAGCCGAGATTTAGGAAAGATCGTGTCGATGAATGAACTCGGGTGGTCAATGCGTCAACTATACTAAAAAAAATGGTATTGAAACGCATCCTTCATAGTCGGATGATGCGAAATTTAAGTAATAAAATGTGATGATTACAAATTACAAACTATATATCTATATATATATACAATCATGTACTTATAAGCTTTAAATGATTTGAATACAATATGGAGGAAACCGTCAAATATGCGTTACTTTAAATTAATTTATGATATTTAATATCAAATTTAATTACATGAGTTTCTCGTTTTGTCTTCTCCTGTAGGTTAAGATGAAAATATATATGAATGTCTACAAGTCGATCATCTATCACTAAATTAATACTACCATAATTTAATGTTAGCTAGCATATTGATTTGCTATTATTAGTAGGGTTCCCGAGTAATGCCGCGGGGAAACACAAACACTTCTAAAAATGTATATAATTCGTTGTAGTTTGATTATTAGCCTCAACCAAAACTAAAACCAAGTCATTTGATTTATAAGGACCCGGAGTGCAAATAAAATACAATAATTTTTTTAGGACTAAAATTGAATAAATGATAAAAGTGAAGGTGACGGATGTCACACCATCTTCTTGTCAAAACCCACGACCTCTGCCGCCTTGAATCCCCTGCACCCGAGGTGTATTCAAAGGTTTAACCAAACACCACTTACTAGTTTAGCAATTAACCATTCAGACCTCTTACTGGGTCAGCACTTACCCATTCAGAAGTTTTCAAACGACCCCTTAATCAACCAAACAACCCCTAAGTCTGAATGGTTAATAGGCAATCATTAAGATGTTACCTCTTAATCATTTAAACTTAGGGTTACATCTTAACCATTAAAAGACTATGAAACATTCAGAGATAGTCTCTTAATAACTATTCAGGGGCTACCAATATTTTATGTGATAATTCAATTTCAAAACTTAATGCATACAAATTTAGATGATGGATCAAAACATCAAATTACCAACATCCTAATATGTCTTCATGCCAATTTTTCTTAGTTCTAAAATTGCGAGCATCCCACGGGTCAAACAAGAAACAAGTCTCTGCCAAAAATATTGCTTTTAGATTATTCCTTTAACAATATAGTTGTTGTTATCGCATATATGTAATAGTCATCTATGAAGAAATTAAAGGATTAACAAAAAAGTGTTCATGGTCAACAGAAGCATTTTGACCCGGTTCACAACCCATTTAACCTGCCTGAACCTATATGTAGAAATTCTAAATTAATATTTCCACTAATTTTTATTAAAAATATATTTGATCACTAAAACGAAAATTCTCTAAATCGTTAATTATTGTTTTTCGGATCTGGACCTCACAAAGTGACACTCACTATTATTTACATACTTCCATCCATACCTTTAAGGTGGATTTAAGCGGGATTCTTGAAACTTCCACCTAGAATTTAAGGTTAGCTATTTTACAAATTTGAACCGTTTTGCCATACGTTGGTGAGTCAAGAGCATTACAAGGCTATTTTGCAACACTAAAAATTTCACAAACGCTTAAATACATTAGTGGATTTGCAAAAGGATTAGGATTAGGAGCAACTTACTTCACATTCTTTTGTAGTTGTGCACTTCTTTAGTGGTATAAAAGTTGTCTTATAAGACATGGTTACACCAATGGAGAACTTGCAATTTCCATAATGTACACAGATTGGTGGATTGTAAGTATTTTTCCTCTTTAAAACTTTAGATAAATCTTGTTGTCTTCTATTTCTAAATTTTCAATTTTCTCTTAAAAAAATTGTCAGTGCTTTAGGCCAATATGCTCCAAGTATGCATGCATTTACAAAAGCAGTTACATATAATTTTGGCTTGCGTATGATGATTGTGAGAGCAATATGTAGCACATGAACAATGCAAACTGAATACAGAAAACAACTAATCAGCAATTATTTTTTTGTTGTACTAATTTGAATGTTCAAGCAGGTATATGCAATAAACGACCCAGACGGTGATTTTAATCCACATGTTCTCCATAATATTAAAATCACTGATTTTCCTCTTTGCTCAACATGGCTTTATTGCCCAATTGAAGGCGGAGAAAAAGGCAACATGTATCCAGTTCTAAAATTTCTCTTAATTATGATCTATCCTTATATTTTTATTTCATGACTGAGAAAATTAAGTTTGTATACCTTTGGGACCGTTTATTTCTTCTACTCCTTTGATAATTATATTTAATTTTGTTACCCAAAATGAAACAAAATCGAAGTATTGTTGTTAAGTGATGATTTTAACTTCTTAGGATAGTAGGCATGGTGTATGATATAGCTTGTTGTTCGGTAGCTTATTACAAATAACTAAAGTGGTAAGTTTATTGTATATAAGAAGATGTAACATTGCACTTTTAGGAATTTTTCAACTTAAACTACAATTTTTGGTGCTTTAATATATGTTAGAACTATAATATATAGAGAAAGTATAGGATATAAAGTATTCTTAATGTACAAAGTGTAAGAAGCCATGAGAAATTGCCACTTGTCAACCTAACCAAACCATGATTAACCTAATTAAACTATATTTAAACCCAATTGTAGTTAAACCAAGGGCAAATCAGTAACCTAGACTCCTGCAACACCACCACCAGATCCAAAGCCCTCAAACGCCCCGACACAGATCCAAATCGCAGACAACGTTTCTCCGACCATTCCTTTACTTCCGGTCATCTTCTCCGGTTGAGTTCTCCCCGCCGACATAATTCCGGTCATCACCTTCTCTGACCGGTTCTGCCCCGACACCACGACCACCCACGATCCTCACCTTCCTGTTTTCATTACCACTTACGACGTGTTTCATTTATATAAAGTGAGTACTGTACCGGTCAATTTCATCCATGTCAAAACCGACTTCACATCAGTGCATCCTCCAAACCAGGCACATCTCCTTTGGTTTGTAAAGCACTGATAATGACAGGGAAGAGGAAAGCTGCTTGTAAGAGGTTTGAATAGGGGAAAAAGTAAGGAAAAGGTGAGTTTTAACTATACTAAATGCGCTTTACAAAACCAAGTGCGTTTTACAAAAAAAAACAAGTGCGTTTTACAAAAACCAAATGCGTTTTACAAAAACCAAGTGCGTTTTACAAAAACCAAATGCGTTTTACAAAAAACCAAGTGCGTTTTACAAAAAACCAAGCGCGTTTTATAAAAAACCAAGTGCGTTTTGTAAAAACCAGTTTTTAATAGTGTTTAAAAAACCAAATGCGTTTTATAAAAAAACTAGGTGCGTTTTATGGTCTGTTTAACAGTTGCTGATCTTCATCATCTGAAACTTTTTTGAAAGCCATTTTTTTCTTTAATTCTTCTTCTATTATCAACATCGTTCGTTTCTGTGAATAATACATGTGTTGATAGTGATTTTTTAATATGATTCGACTAATTTTATCAATTGAATTATCATACTCTGTTTTTTTCTATTTTTGCAAATACGTTCTGATTTTGTTTGTAATCGAAATGTTTAATCATTCTGAACGTTTAATCGAGTTGAAAACGATGAAAAATCAGGTTCAATCGTTGAAAATTTTTGCATCGATTATGTCTGCTGTTATGATTTCACATAAATTTAAACGTGTTTTTCCTAATTTACCCTTAGTTAGATTAACCCAAATATGATTAGGATAATTACCATCTTGCCACCAGCTAAATCTAATGGCTAGGAATGCTTCTTACACTTTGTATGTTAAGAAACTTTGTACGCTAGCCTCTATCATAATATATATGTCAGTTGATTAAATCTAGAGATAGCATTCGAAGGTAAGAAATTTCTTACCAAATTCAAACTAATCGGAAACGAATTCGAAGGTAAGCAATTTCTGTAGAACTCATCAGAAACTTCATATTACAAAATATAAAACAAGCCCATTACAAAAAAATTCTTACCAAATTAATAACCTTAGGACCCAATACATAAAATACAATTTTTTTTAATGATTTACGTATCTACAGTGTCGTCTACTATCTCTAATATTTGTCTTTTATATCAATTCTTTGTTTTATATTTAATTGCCCTCTGAGAATTGATATATTAGTTTTCTTAGCAAATTGTTGTTAGTTGTTACAAACAAATTACGTGAAAACCTGTCACGCAACATGTGCCAAAAAAATATAACTACCCGTGGCAACGCGCGGGTATTACCACTAATATGTCATTGTGTAAGTGTAACGTGTAATTGATGTAATAGTGTTAAAGTTATCAAGTAAAAACATATTCTAAGTTTCTAAGTTCATTATTAGGGATGAGTAAATGGAACCGGCAACGAGTTTTTTCATACGAAATCATATTCAGTGCTAATTCCGTACCGAATTTTTGGCGTTTTTATATTATATCGGTAATTTACTGTTCTTATCCTCAAATACCGATACCATACCGTACTGAGCATTTTTAATACCGGTATTCAGTTTTAATAATTTTCAGTACCAGTGCCAAGCTTATCCCGGTCATAAAAAGGATACTCTCTCAAATAGTTTTATCAAGCTATTATTTTCTTTTTATAAGTAAAACATGTATAATCAAAAAATTTAGATTCCTGATGACAGTTGCATTTTTGTTACCCAATTAGGCAATTACATATGACATATGTATTATGCTTTCGAATCAGTGAGTTTTTATGTTACTCACGAATTTGTTTAACCACAAACCAAACATTAAATTTATTCTTTTTTAATGCGATTCGATTCTTGTGGTTGAGCTCTATGCTATACGGTCGACGTGTGTCTTTGCTGCTATGAACGTATGAATTCATGCAATTATCTAAATTTCTAATCACATACTTTATTTATATTTTATGTTTATAACATTCTTTTTGTCGTGTATTAATTCGCCAGAAATATTTGGTTTATGCTTTAGGATATAGAACAATGACTTATTCCCATTATAAAAGATTAGCCTCTATCAATCTCAATGTTAATTATGTATTCCAGAACAGCTACAATACAACGTTTATTTTTTACTCTCGGATGAAATGTGACACTTACGAATAGCAAGCCACGAACGTCCGGATCACACTTGTCGTCTATGCATATGGCCGATTATGAGAAAAGCGTTCATGGCTACGGACGTGCTCATGGACAAGTTTGTAGAGCCACTTCGGTTTTTAGTTATATTTCTTTTATCTTAAACAATAATAAGTTAATAACTAAATAAACCTTGTAAAAAATAATTTTATTACCGGACATAAAAAGTAAAGGTGGCAATAGTATAGAAAACGTGCAATATACTTAAATGAACGGTGAATGTGTTGAACTATCTTGACATGACACCATTGATATATGATTGAATTTGTAATTTTTTTATAGTTAAAGGTTTTTAATCTTTATACAATAACATAGTTTGTATGTAACAGTTGATTTATAGGTACCTAATTATGATTTTATTTTAGTAAGAGACATAGTTGATGAGTTATGAATTTTACTTCACTGAGTTCTGTACTTAATTAATATAGCTATCCATTTTTAACATATGCTACTGAACGTTTTTTTTTTTTACCTTATGTACAAATTAAAAAATCTTCAATGAACAAGAATGTAATATATCAAAACTAGGACATAATATTAAATAATGAAACTATTTAAATTGACGAGAATACGATCAACTAGAGGTAAATTGATTAAAATATATTTGATGCATGAGTTAATTAACATGTTAGTAATTAAAGCGTGCTTATAAAATCATGTTACAAAATGTATAAAACTTGATATATTGCGGTTAATTTGATTATTAAAATTGAAAACTAGAAAAGAGTGAATGTAGTGTGGCGATATTATGGGCGTGAAATCGAAATTAAGGCCCCAACACCATTTAAAGGGGCTTAAAATCACTGGCGAAGCTTAGTAGGGGCCGGCGGGGGCGGCCGACCCCCCCGAATTTTCGCGTAGAAGTGCCGATTATATAGTATTCGTATAGAAAATTTTAGAAATATAGGGTTTCGACCCCCCGAAACTGGTTTTCGACCCCCTGAAACTAGTGACTTCCGACCCCCCGAACCTTCGGGTCAAGCTTCGCCACTGCTTAAAATTGAAAATGGGTTGAGGGCTTTAAAAGTATAGCGCCGTATGCACAAAATCACCCCCCCCCCAATCATGGTTTGCCCCCTCGTCTCCCTCATATCTTTCTCTACTTTTATTATTATATTTTAAATTAAAAGATAAAATTAAATATTAATAAGGGTCTTAAATTTAAAGCACTCCAGTGCACCTCATTTCATTTTAAAGCCTCATGTTGACTCAGTTGTCACGTGAACCAATTACCGAGGCGGGGGCGAAGCATTGTGAGGGCCAGGGGTGGCCCTGGCCCACCTGTTTTTGGCACAGTATTGGAAATTTGCGATTTTCGTAGTTAAATTTAGTCGAGGTTGAGTTCGGCCCCCGCCGATTTGCCACTACCGATAAAAAAATTGAGTCATGCCCCCGCCGATTAGCGAACCAAGCTTCGCCACTGCTCTAAGGAGGTGGGTTAAATTTAAAGCTCCCGACTACACATGGTCTAAGCATAAAGATTAATATATTTCTTAAAAGCATTTTTTTAACGACCAACGAATCAATTTTCGAGCACTCTCGGACACCCTTCTGGCGAATCAGGTACTCGAGAGTACCCGGGGCCACCAATTGCCACCAATTCTCTGGGAAAACCCGACCACTCACCCGTCCGAAGGCACGACAGTGAAATAATCGGTAAAACCGGCCGGGATCAGGACTCGAACCCAAACCAATGGCTGGGTCATCCCTCATTTCCCCTCCACCAATGTCCTCAAAATGTAGCTAGTGGGAATTGAACCTCTAAACCTCCTATAAGAAACTTTAGGCCCTCAACCAACTAGGCTACAAGTGTTGAACATTTCTTAAAAGCATTTAAATGATGTTTTAAACAATGATATAATCTACTCTTAATAGTTAATACTACGTCATTTTTTTTTAAATTTTAGTATTTTACATATTACATATGTCAACACCGCTAGGCCAAAACATTTAGCTAACATGAGTTATGATAATGATAATTTATTTATTAATACTAATTCATATTTAACAACTTGACTATATTTTTTTTAATGTAACACATAAGTATTATTATATTATAATAAAACTTTCAACATTAACTTTCATTATTAAAGTTAACCTTGCTTTTTTCCAAATTTAATAAAATAACGTTAAACTAACTCCACACCACACTCCATAAATAACTTTCCAAAGCAAACCAACACATACATAAATAACACCAAATCTTCAACCATCCACTGTCCATTATATTCCATTCCTATTCCTATTCAAATGGAAACCATCATCCCACCATCACCATTAACCCGCCTCAACACCATCGTAGGCAAATCCCGCATCGGTAAACACTTCAAACTTAACGACCGTCACACCACCTTCACTACCGAACTCCGTGCTGGCACCGCCACCTTCCTCACTATGGCCTACATCTTAGCCGTCAACGCCTCCATCCTATCTGACTCTGGCGCCACGTGTTCCGTCTCTGACTGCATCCCCCTTTGCTCCAACCCCAACTTCAACCCCACTAATTGCACTGGCCCCAATCTCCACGTCATCACTCCAGACACTTCATGCAAATTCCCACCAGTTAACCCTGGTTACGCCACGTGTCTCAATTCTGTCCGTAAAGACCTAATTGTCGCCACCGTGGCATCCTCTCTCATAGGTTGCGTCATCATGGGTATTTTCGCCAACTTACCATTGGGTTTAGCTCCGGGTATGGGTACCAACGCTTACTTCGCCTACACCGTAGTCGGCTTCCACGGCTCGGGTAATATTCCCTACGAATCCGCATTAACCGCGGTCTTTATAGAAGGAATAATATTCTTCTTAATCTCAGCCATTGGATTACGCGCTAAGCTCGCAAAGCTCGTCCCCAAGCCGGTCCAAATCTCCTCCTCAGCCGGTATCGGCTTGTTTCTAGCCTTTATCGGCTTACAAAACAACGAAGGCATCGGCTTAATCGGCTACAGCTCATCCACGCTAGTTACACTAGGCGCATGCCCAAAATCGTCTCGTGCGTCATTAGCTCCCGTTATCACTTACCCAAACGGCACCGTATCATTACTCCCTGGCGGTTCGGTTTCGGGTAATATTATGTGCGCTGGTAATAGAATGCTAAGCCCGACTTTCTGGCTCGGCGTGGTCGGGTTCATAATAATAGCGTATTGTTTGGTTAAAAACATAAAAGGCGCTATGATATACGGCATTGTGTTTGTTACGGGCGTATCATGGTTCCGTAACACGCAAGTAACCGCGTTTCCGAATACTTCGGAAGGCGACTCGGCTTTCGCCTACTTTAAAAAAATAATCGACGTACATAAAATCCGCTCGACCGCGGGTGCATTAACGTTTTCGGGCGTCAACAAACCGTTATTTTGGGAAGCGCTAGTCACATTCCTATACGTCGACGTATTAGACACGACGGGTACGCTATACTCGATGGCCAAGTTCGCGGGGTTTACGAACGAAAAAGGCGATTTTGAAGGACAATATTTCGCTATGATGTCGGATGCGTCCGCGATAGTGGTCGGGTCGTTGCTAGGGACGTCGCCAGTGACGGCATACATCGAGTCGTCAACGGGGATACGGGAAGGTGGGAGAACAGGAATAACCGCGTTAACGGTCGCGGGGTATTTTATGTTGGCGTTTTTTTTCACGCCTTTACTCGCGTCCATACCCGCGTGGGCGGTGGGACCGCCGTTGATACTGGTAGGGGTGTTGATGATGAGATCTGTGGTTGAGATCGATTGGGGGGATATGCGGGAAGCGGTACCCGCGTTTGTAACGTTGTTATTAATGCCGTTAACGTATTCTATAGCGTATGGGTTAATAGGTGGGATTGGGACATATGTTGTGCTTAATATGTGGGATTGGGTTGAGGGGTTGGTTGGTAAATATGGGATTGTTAAGGGGGGTGGTGGTGATGGAAGTTTGAGGGGGGATTGTGTAGTTAGTGAAAGTAGTGTGGTGGAAAGTAGGAAAGTGCTTGAGGTTTAGTTTTTTATGATAAAAGGATTTATTAGTGTATATTAATGTTTTTGTTTTTATTAAATACATGTGATTTGTAGCTTAAAAAATAGACGAAAGTAGATACATATATGTTCAAGAATCAAATACTCAACATGTTATCTAATTTCACAATTGTTTGTCTCAAAAGATTTCATATACATTCGAATGAGTAGGTTTTACCTATGTGTTTTAGCGGTTCGGTTTTGAATGAGTTTTATATTGATATGTAAATAAAAGTAAGCGAGTCACAACACTATATCTGGAATTTTATGAAACATTATATTTAAAAGGAAATAAAATATGTTACATCAATAAAAAAATAATAAATAACAACAAACATCAATGCTGGTTATGATAATACAAACATCGGTACTGATGTTAAGTTGTTCGGTCAGTTTGCTTCATTATCGATACGTACCGACAATTGGTATAGTTTACAACACTAAAAATATATTATTTATAGCACAACTTATAAGTTAGGTTATCAATACTCGGTATAGTTAGCGATAAAAAATGTTTATTTTCAATGGTTTAATTACCAAAAAGTTGTATGATATAACAAAAAAGCAAAGTTGTATCACCCAAAAAAAATAAAGTTGTGTTTACATCTGTCGTAAAAGACAAATATCAATATCGATGTTGTTCAATCGGTTTTGATTTCATTTATGTAGGTATTAGCAGTCCAATTTCAACAAAATTTATATCAAAATGTTAAGAAAAAAAATTAAACAACAAAAAACTATGGAATATGATATTATAAAAAAACAAATAGTAAAAATAAATAATTTTTTATATTAGTTTGGTAAATATTATATACCACAATAATTCCAAAATTCTTTAAGACAGACACTTTTTAAGAACGTTCAAAATAATGTGACTTTAACTTTAAAATTTATCAAAACAAGATAGTATAACTTTTTTTTTATGATGAATGACACTTTATCGAAAGTTAACCAATTTAATAGGTAATAAGTCAGTTATTTAAACTTTTTCAGAAGCTCATTTGCTGTAAACAACTTTAACATACGAAAATTAGATGGATATACTTTTTCATGTGTGTTTTTTACAAGTTTGAAATAATATTACTTTACTTGATTCACACTATAAAAAGCACTTTTTGTACAATCTTATAGGTAACATTTTTATTCTATAACATTTATTAATTAGTGGAATTTTTATCCATCCGCACCCCACACACATCTGTCCTTTTTCTTGCCATTATATTAGTATCATATATTTTTTAATTTAATCCAATTGTCAATGTGTTTTTATTTTTTTAACTTTTTTCAACCGACTTCTATCCTTCCAGTTTTCAAGCCCTCACGTCCCTTTTGTGTTACGTGGTTCATGCACTATCTTTCCAAACTCCTTGATTTGTGTTTATATATGTAAAATGACGTTTGATTAAGTACGTGATAGGGAGAGCGGAACACTACCCTAAACTTTACTGGATTATCCTGATTTTCTCAAGTTCTGCATTATCACATCACTTCACTGACTCACTACACTGAAACACAATTTTAGAGGCAACACTACCATTAACCACCCAATCCATAAAAAACAAAAAATATCACTTTCAATCTATCTGTGGTCTACAATTCATGAAACATACCAGCTTCATTTGCTAGTAGTGGCCCGCCCCCTCTAACATGCATCATTATACAGTAAAAGCTGTAAAATGTAAAATACAAATGCAAATTTTATATATTAAAATGCCAATGTTATCCTTAGCACATTAACCCAGTAAGATATCTAAAGAATAAATTTTAGTTAGTAATATATAAAAATACATAATTATTTGAAAAAATAATAATGATTTTTTTTTTACTGAAAGAGTAGGTCATATTATTAATTCAGAACTCATTACAGCTCTAAATAAGGTGGACAACAATGCACCAATGTCCCCCTATGCGTCGAAGAATTCGCTCCCTTAGCTAGCGTATGGGCAGCAGAATTCGCAGACCTATTAACGAAGCATAACTTAACATTCGAAAACTGAGCCATAAGCTCCCAACACTCGTCTAGAACTAATCCCACTAGCGAAACAAAAGCTGTTTTATTGTTAATAGCATTGACGACATTTAGAGCATCAGACTCAATAATCACCCTTTCGAGATGATTGATCTTTAACCAACTCAATGCTTCCCTACAGCTCAGCGCCTCCGCCATAAAAGGGTCACCCCCACCATCAAGAAGGATTGATCGGGTTACCACTATTCTCCCCATAGAGTCCCTTATAATGCATTCGTGCCCCAACAATCTACCCGAATCAAAGACCCTGGCGTCAATGTTACATTTTAGCCAGTCAGTCGGAGGCCGAGTCCACAACCTAATCACCTTCCGAACTGGGATCACTTCAAACTTGGTACCATTGGCAGCCAACCATTCATTCAAAAAACCCAGCCCATGATTAAGCACCTGACTCGGAGGCCTGAATTTCTGATTCCACACGAAGTTATTTCGTCTCGCCCAAACAGCCCATAATACACATGAAACTTTAGCTTTCAAACTTCCATCCTTACCACTAATCCAATTCCACCAAGCATCTAAAGAGTTAATAGCAATAGGCCACCCTTCTCCGAAAAACTCATCCCATATAGGGAAAACAAAAGAGCACCCTAGCATCGCATGAAATTCATCTTCATTACCATCTTGACAAATAGGGCACAACAAATCAACATCCACATACCTTTCTCTAAGGCGAGTCAAAGTCGGTAACGATCTTGTAGCTAGCTTCCATAAAAAATTAAGCACTCTCGGGGGTACTTTGATGTCCTAAATAGTATTCCAAATCTCCGATGTAAAGTTAGAGCGCAGAGTAGCAGACGGAGAATGCTTGATAATATCAAAATAGCAAGATTTTACAGAGAACATACCTGACTGCTCAAACTTCCAATAAAACCCATCCTCGCGTGGCGTTCTTGGTAAATGTACCCGAGTAATTAAATCCACCTCACCTGCCGAGAATAAATGTTGCAGTAGCTCCACATCCCATTCTCGCGTATCCGAACGAATCAGGTCACTAACCTGAGCCATCTCCCAACCTTGTATCGGCGGCGTTTGAATCCTCGGAGAATCATTCGAAGGAAGCCAAGCATCTCCCCAAATGTTAGTGCTCAATCCATCCCCCACTCGTCTCGCTACCCCTCTTCGTAAAGAATCCTTCGTGGCAAAGAATCCCTTCAAAACACAGCTTGAATTATTTCGCAACGCAGCCTCGAAAAAGTGCAGTGAGGAAAATATTTGTTTTTGAAAAGTCTCCCGACAAGAGACTGAGGAAGCGTTAATATTCGCCATACTTGTTTAGCAAGTAGTGCTAAGTTGAACTCCGCTAAGTGACGGAAGTTTAACCCCCCCCCCCCCCTTTCTCCTTAGGAAGACATAATCTTTCCCATCTCATCCAATGAATCGAGCTGTTCCACCAAAAGTTAGAAAAAAATTTCTCTAAGCACGCAACTGTGTGTGTTGGGAGGAGAAAGACCTGCATCGCATAATTCAGGAGAGCCTGAGCTACTGACTTCAGCATAATTTCCTTACCACTCTGAGAAAGCTTCTTACTCCTCCAACTCTGGACCTTCTTATGTGCTTTTTCAATGATATAGTTGAATGCACCCTGTTTCGAATGCCCAATAATACACGGAAGTCCCAAATACGTACCGTGACCAGCAACAATTTGGACTCCCAAGCATTCAGCAATAGCAATCTTTCGATCGTCATTCACATTTGGGCTAAACACAATAGAAGACTTACTAAAGTTAATCTGTTGACCTAAGGCTGCCGCATAGATAGCAAAAACATCCTTCAAAACTGTGGCCTCCTCCATAGTTGCCTTAAAGAAGAACAAACTATCATCAGCGAAGAATAAGTGAGAAATGACCGAAGCCGCTGGGCAAATTTTACAACCATGTAGACTACCAGCTACCACTCTATCCTTGATCAAAGCTGAAAGCCCTTCCGTACAAATCAAAAAAAGATAAGGAGAAATAGGATCCCCTTGTCTTAAGCCCCGATGTGGATAAAACTTTTGGAAGATCCCATCTCTATGAGTAATAGTATACGTGACAGACGAGATAGATAACACGATAGTCTCAACAAGATACAAAGGGAAACCAATTTTAACCATCATCGCCCGAATAAAATTTCATTCCACTCTGTCATAGGCTTTTGACATATCAACTTTAAGAGAACTAGTACCCGAAATACCTAGACGTTTTCTTTTTATGTAATGCCCCACTTCAAAACCAATCAAGATATTATCAGTGATAGTCCTCCCAGGAATAAAAGCGCTCTGGGACTCCGAAATAATAGAATCCATAAATGGTTGAATTCTATTCGCAAGCATTTTTGACATAATCTTAAACAGGACATTACATAAATTATCATTAATGCAATTATGCAAATATTTGAATAAATCAAATGTGAGGGGCGAACTCTTCACATGGTGTCATCTTTAAAATCGATGATCGTTCCTGTAAAGTTGTTTATGTTCTACTTTTACACACTTTAATAGTACGAAATTCACTTTACATTTTTTCCACAAAAAACGTTATTTTATTTAATCATATGAAAGTTTAAAGAGATATGAGATTTACATAAAGTTTATGGGTTTAAATATTGTTCTTTTGTTTAAAGAGACTAATTTATTTTGAAGTTAAGCTTATGATACGTGCAGCGAAATTTAGCTTACGGGTTGAGCAGTTAGCTATGTCTCTCAAGATTTAACCTACATTATAACACCTAATAAAACCCATTTTTTTACTCTTGAATACTCATTTATAGTCATTGCTTTCTTGTCTTCTACACTTGTTTTACTTTTCAAGAAACTCATCTTACTAATATCATTACTTGTCATGTCTAGGTTACTCATGATGCAAACCATGACAAAGTTCATAGATTTCGCATACAGAAAGAAACGCCATTTAACCAATTCGAGGTATTTTTCATTGCTCGATTTGTTTTACTATCGATTTGTAACTTTTGTCATTTTACATTGTTAATAATATACCTTTAGTTGTTGGAAACATACAATTACTTATATTCATCAAATATTTATGGTGTACAGGATGAGGTTGCTAAAGAATTGGAGTGCCTATTCAATTTCAACATTTCTTGTATGACCAAAGAGGCAGAACCACACACATCGTCCTAATCGACCTTCAACAGCCTTGTAGGAAACCCAATCAGAATTGTTTTTCTTTAATTGCTAATATCTTTTATAAACTAGCTAATTACCCCGGAGGGTCCCGGGATTGAAAAATCTAATTTTACGTGATAACCTATTGCAAATGACTTAAGTTAACTAACCACAAAATCTCTCAATCATTGTATTTTCATAGTATTCTAATAAGTAATAACTCATATTCTCTAATCTAAAACCTAATCAGTAATCATCTAATTAATCACTTATGCAAGCTACAACTATTAAAAAACTCATTACATCTCTCTAATTTCTCACATTCTAATGGCTCTTATAATTCCTAACCTAATCAACTAAACAAACACTTAAGTTTGAAGTTGTAACCATTTCATCTCATTATGCCACGTGGCATAATCAAGAGATGGTTGATGCCACCATTGAACGCCACGTCCGCAACTATCAATTCTTCCCAGAAGCGTCCCGGGGTTGAAAAATATAACCATTCTAATAATAATAATACTAATAGTAATAATTATTACTCTTGTAATTAAATAAATAAAAAAATAACCTTGCTATAAGGTGACACCATGTGTTGCAGTGTTACGCGATTCTTTCTCTTAGCTTCTCTTGATGAAGTATACCTAGTAAAATTCCAATGATAACATGGCGATTGGGCTAATTTTCAACATCGTAGATAAGAACCTGGTTTAAAAGAAAAAACATGATTAATGAATAACATGAACACTTTGTGTGTTTTTTTTTCCTGTATAAACGAAACCCCACAAAAAATAGTCGCTTTTTTCTCCGTTTTTTATATAGCACTATGGTACTCGTTGGAAAGATAATAAAACGCTCGTTAATTTGGTGTAATTTTTTTCTTTAAAAAATCCCGTATATAAAAGATATAAACGTTTAAAAATTATGTGAAGAAACATGAGAGAGAAAATTTTAAATTTATTTTTAAATTCTTTTTTCCTAAAATAACTCAATTTAATTTTAGTAATTAAGAATTTAGGGTTTTATGTTTATATTTTTTTAATTAAAAAAGAAAATAATTCAAAAACACTAAAATCTTTCAATTATGATGCCACGTGGCACTCTCAAGGAGAGGTTGAGGCCTCCATTGCACGCCACGTCAGCATATACGTTTTCTTATATATATATATATATATAGATATAGATAGATGTTAATGTGTTTTATCTATAGATTTGAGATCAATATTTATCATGTTGCTATTGGTTTTATTAACAAGCCGAACTCAAAACTGTTATTGGAACTGCAGGTTGGGAAATTGAGGGAAGTTTCCAATAAGAATCACAACGCTAAACTGAAAATGTTCTTGGAGATTGAGATTGGATCGGTAATATCTTCCCGTCGTTTTATTTCAGTGCTGCTTTAATACAGTTTGTTTGGTTGAAACTGGCCGATTCACGATTTGGTTGCCTTGCATACAATTTGTTTTTGGTCCAAGTTTTACCTTTATATAGTGTCCAATATAGCATATTCGATTATTAGGAAGTTGTATACATTGTAAATAGAATTTGAGTACCTTTCAAAGAGTGAGATAAATATTATGTCCAAAGATGTACACCATTGTAATTTTGTATTGTGTACAAATATTTAAGCATAATTTACAATACACTTAAAGCCAATTTAGAGGGATTAAAGTTGGACATTCATCAAACTTTTAAGACACTTTAAGACAATCTTAGTCAATTCAATTCATACTAACCTTTCATCTTCCTTGGTGGTTCATCATAATGAATACAATATTAACTACACAAATGGTGATTAGTTCACATTCCAACATAACATTGTTATAAAGAACAAATTCACTTTAACCAAAAATTTAATTCGGAAATTCGATATCGTCTCTTCGAGTTCCATAACTCCATCTTCTTGAAACTATAAGTTCTTCCATACCCATCACACCCAGATGTTCACATCTTGCTGGTTCTTCTCTTCGATTGACAATCTGTTGATGCTGCTAAGGTTGGATTTCTATTTTATTGTTTTTATAGTTATACGTTCTTGATTTTTCTTGTTGTGTTTCTTTGCTTTTATAATACAAATTCAGTGCTATTTTTCAGGTGAGTGGTTTAAAGAATTCGCCTAGACCGAGTAAGAGGAGTTCCAGTTGGAAGCAAGCTTTGTTGTTGTCGTAGAAAAAAAAATTCTAAATTTGTAGCAAACACATGAATTGATATGTTTTTTTTTGCTGTTAATTATTTATTTTTTGGTGGTTATTGATCTATACTATGTCTAGTTAAGACTATAAAAATGTTTAAATCTTCAATCATGAGTATTGGTTCGCCCATTTAGTTGTGTTGTATAACTACAACTAACAAATTTGATTAATGATTTATTAACATATTTCCTGTTTTGTTTTGATTGGTAACATCAATCTTTTAATCTTAATTTAGACTAGAAATTGAGCTTTTAGTTGGTTATTCATGCATATTATGCTTTTTAAAATAACTATATCAAAGGTTATAATCATTTAGGTGTGCTGTATAATTAGAGTCTACAACTTTGATTACTGATTTTTGAACTCATTTCATGTATTGATTAATAACATGAATCTTAAATTGAGCTTTTAATAGGTTATTCATCTATGTTATGTTTTTTAAAATAAGTATTGAAACATAGGGAAATTCATTCTCATTTAGAAGTGAGAATTTGATTAGAAGCATGGTTAGTTTGCTACATGGTTCTAAGTGTTTTGCATACACACCGAATCCTCGTCGCAACGACAGTCACGGACGACCCTTAAAACGGAAGGGGTTGGACACAATATTGCGTATAAAAATTTAGGCCGATGACACGTAAACTTACACTATTGAGCAAAGAAAATGAGAGTGGGGCGGGCCACCCTCAATCGACCTCTAACCTCCACTCCTAATTTCAAACTTATTTAAACATGGAATTCGATTTTGAATTCATTAAAAAACTTATAATTTGAATGGTGGACATAATAATTTAGAGTATTTATAGTTACCAACACATGTATATGCATTACACATAGTTTTAGCATATTTTTAAGGCTCGGTTAGGGTACATAAATACTTATGGACACGATACACGAGAGAATTGATAAAACTAAATATAAAATATCACATTTTATATTATCGCTCCTGTAGCAACGCACGGGCTTCCTACTAGTACCCTAACGAGATATGATGCTATATACTTAAGTCAAAACAATAAATTCATAACTTAAGGTGAAAATTGGTGAAAGACTCTTAATAAGATAGTTTGAACTTTGAATATTAATATGTGATAGCTGTGTTTTAGTGAGAGAAACTAGAGAGAGGGAGAATTCGACGCAATAAAGCTAGGCCGTTTTTTTTTTTTTTTTTTTGAACGGCAAATTTTATACCACCTTATTTCACTTAACCTTGTATTTGCAAGGATTTAAACCTATAAACTTATATTTGTAAGTGAGACACCATACCACTACATCAAGAGGTCATGGGCAATAAAGCTAGGCTGTTAATGAGACCCGCTACCGTTATTAGAACCATCATCTACTAACTTTCAAAGTTACAACCGCCTTACACAATGAACCCCTAATCTATAGAACTATTACAATACAAGTCCCTGTCATCTATTCTTTATTAAAACTAACTATTACAAATGACATAAATGGTCCCTATACTTCCTGATCAGTCTTTTAACATATCAATGTGTATCTAATTTATTCTATTAGTCGAAGAGTAGAAAAGAAATAAATGAAACAAAGACGATATTCCGGTATTAAAAAAAGTTTACTTTTTTAATTTATCATAGTCATATACATATCTGTGTCATATCATGTGTGCATTGAATTTTTAGAGCAGCCGGCCCAGGGCTTAAAAGATGAAGCACTTTATGTCTTTGGGTTCAATTCCAAATGATTTAATGGGCCTTAACCGGCATTTAGTTACATACATTTAACTTTATTAAATTTTAAACTTTTCTTTGTATATTTTTATTCAAACTAGTAAGGATCAATTCAGCTGGTTGGCTTCGATGCAATTGCTCTTGCATATGAAAGAGTGAAATCAAATAAAGTAGTCTTAATATGCCTAAAACAAATAAATTAACTTAGTTAAAATGGTTGGTTAGTTTTTATTTATTGTAAGATATACCTAGATAAATAAATTTTAATAACCATACAAAGTATACAATAAAAACTAAGATTGTATAATTATATTATCTAGATAGGCTCTAAATATTTAGTTCTCGATAGCTCATATATTTTTTTTTTTTTATAATTATGTAATCATATACATTTTGTGATGTGATTCATGTCCGATGCCTTGATATTAACTACACGCTATAGTCTCAATGGAATTAGTATTTTCATGGTTGCGTGTTTTATAACTCCTTAAGATAGTTTCATGATGTAAATAGTCGTGTGACGAAGTCACCTAGGACTATAGACATGGTTTTAGTTACGTATGGTTGTCTACAAGAAAAATCATAGGATCGTCTCCCTCAAATACTATTAATGCACCATGAACACCTTAAATGTGTATGAGAGAAATCTAATGTAGAGTTTTATCCTTTGGAATGGATGAATGAAATGATGTAATTTAATATTTTCATGGTTCACGATTGGGTTGATTGTAGTTTGTACTTTGGCGCGTTTCTTGCTCTAGCATCTTGCTAAGTAGTACAATAAAATTATTTTTGCCATCGAAAAAAATAAGTAAAAGTCCATCGCCAAACGTGTTTTATTTGTAAAAACTCAAGATGAATGATCCTCTCAAGAGTCTCACGAGTAGGAGAAACATGTAATAATTCTTGTTTTATTGACTCTCATTATTTGATCCTACAATTTGACTAAAGTTCTTTTAGTACCAATTATATGGATCATGTGTATTGTACTTATGGGGATTGTCTATTTCATGTGGCCTGGCTTTCAAAAAAAAAACAAAGCAAAACAAACTATAAGCCGGTGTTCTTCACTTCTTTTTGTGACTATTTTGGGACTTTTCATAGAACTTTTTGCATAGAATAAAGTGTAATTACTTTTTAACAAAAACTTTTTTGTGCAAATCCCTTTGTTTAGTTTAGACCATCAAAAGTCAAATCAGAAAGATAATGCAACATAAATCTATATGTTACCTTTTATTCCCTATTTCAACATAAATATATAATGTGTATATAACAAATGACTGGTCACATGCCTAATCTTCAAAATGTTTGGTTGTTCTAGAGTTATATCACTTTTTAGACAAGCTCCTCTTATGCGAAAACTTTAATGTTTGTGGCTTATATAAATCAAAGCTTGTGGAACGGCTTACTGCGATCAATAGTGAGTTTAAAAGTTTTTGCAAAAAAAATAAAATAAAATAAAATAAAAAATAATAAAAAAAAATTCAACATTGTATTTCTGCATATACGGTTTCCTTAAAAATGTTGTTAATTTCGTTTTTAGTAGGTTAGGGTTTGCCGTCCAGAAAGGGATGGCGGCGCAACTTGTTGCCCGCCTGCCCGCTATCTTGATGTAATTAGTTGCGTTTATAAAAAAACTATCAATTATTATTAAAAAAAAATTAGAATTAGGACTGATTGAATCGTTGCTTATATAAAAATGTTAGTCATTTTCATTATGAATCAAAACAAGCTAGGTTGATTAACATGACAAATGTCTTTGTTATTTTTTCTAACTATAAAATCCAAATGTAACTAAGTATTCACAAGGCCGCCACCCATGTGGTGGAGTGGCTAACATTCAAGTGAAAAGCGAATACAGGTAGCGTTGGTTTGACTCTGATGGTAGACAAGATTTTACTGATTATTTCACTGTCGTGACTTCAGGCGGGTGGAGATCGGGTTTCTGCGCATCTGGGAGAGCCAAGGGGCTGGCGGCAGTCGAATAGCGGACCTTAGCCATATCGCCCGGTGTCAGGGTGGTTGGCACGTCATTTCTTGTTATTTTTCTAACTATAAAATCCAAATGGGAACTATGCACACGATACCTTTAAAGTTTAAACAGAAGAAATTTGTTCTTACAAATCTATAAAACTACAGAAATATGTATTAACCTTTATATAATTTGTGAATCCATACAAGAAAAAGAAAAAAACATTAATTTGGCAAAACTCCAAAATCTTTTCCATATTTCAATATTATGAACAAAAACTAGCTACACATGACCTAACTCTATACAACATAAACCATGCCAACTTCCAACAGTGATGCTGGAGGGACCTTCAAAACAACATCCGGGCCGCGGCAATTCCTCCGTAAGAAGTTATACGCAAAGTTAACCGCGATTCGCTTAAGAACCGACGACCCTTGTTTTGCTTTCACATGTGAATGTCCGAGTATGAAAGCCGTCCCACTTTGTTGAGCTGCCATCAGGTCTTCAAGCTCTTGTCTCATTTGAATGTCGGTTGGATCTTCAGCGTCTTCAATAGCGAAGCGCACACGTCTCTCTTTGGGTGTACTCATTTCTATGATGTCACCTATGCTTTCGATGGTTTGGAACCCGCAGGATACGCTTTGTTGTTGCATGTTTTCGTCTACCTCAAAGACCAGGCTTCTAGAGAAGTCCATGTTTCCTACCACGGCTAGTCTGTGATCGCCTGAAGACCTCTCTGAAGCAGATGGTTGATCGTCGTTACCTGCATGACACAAAATGTAAATTCATGGGTTGTGTAACGAGTCAAAATAGGTTCGTGTTGAAACGGGTCATTTAATATGACTTTGGGTGGTTTTCAACTTGTTTAACTGGTCATACTGTTCGACCCGTTTAGCTAAACAAAATAATAAGTTGACCCATTTGAGATATATACAACGATTACCTCGATCTGTACTCGTTTGTGAGCGGCACCAATCGTAGTGGATAAAATCTGCAAGTCTTTTAACAAGGTCAGACTCGAATGAATCAACATCCTGGTGAACATCTCGATAACCATAGCGCACAATGCACCTATAAGCGCGAAGAGACGGAGGACCAACGCGACCTAGGAGGTACCTTTCGGCTGGTGGGACAAAAGGGACAGGTACAGATTTAACACACACAAACACTAAGACGCGGTGAAAAGCCGGGAGGTTGGTGACAAACCGTGAAAAGTTTGCGGGAATTCCCGATGTTAGGTCGGTGAACACGAGCCCGATCCCGGGGACCCGACAAATGCCCAAAGTAGGACCCAAGGCTAGAAGCCATTCTAAAGAGACTTTATTGTGAAGGTCATATTCGTATTTCTTGATGGTGGCATAGTGCCAAACGAACATTACGGTTAGTAGAAAGAGTGCTAATAAGATTGGAAGCCATGCGCCTTCACGGAATTTGACTAACGAAGCCGAAAAGTAGAGTAACTCTATTGACCCGAAGAACAGCAAGAAACAAAGAGCGATAATTGGCGGTTTATGCCAACATAGAATGATTACTAAAGATGTAAGGCACGTCGTCACCAGCATTACCGCCATTACAGCCAATCCTGATGCATTTCCCATGTGTTTGATGTCTCGGAAACCGATAGTGACAGCAATGCATAGGATCATGAGTATCCAGTTGATCTCGGGTATGTAGATTTGACCATGAATCTTGTCAGAGGTATGCACAACTTTGACTCTTGGAAAACAGCCGAGCGATTGGCTTTGGTTTATGATCGAAAACGTTCCACTGATGATTGCTTGGCTTCCTACTACTGAAGCAAGAATGGCTATTGCAAGCACTGGCCACCTCAAGCTTTCTGAAATAACACAGGCTCGGGTCAAACCGCTTTTTATTCACATTTTGATGATGCATAAGTCAGACATATATATACATACCTGGTACAGATACATAATAGCTGATATGATCGACATTCTGATGATTTTTCGATAGGTAAGCTGCTTGACCCATATAAGCAAGGATGAGCGCCGGATAAACCAGAAATGTGAACGCAATCTGCGAGGGCAAAATGAAAAAATGCAAGATATAGTAATAACATACAACAAGTGTCAAAAATATCATTTTTATTTCCGCTAGACGTACCTGGATTGCATGATAAGAGAAGTGGCCAAGATCCGCAAACATTGCTTCAGATCCTGCAAGTGCAGTTGATCAATCAAACCGCATTGACTTTTTTTGGATCAAATTTAATTGTACATTAATTCCAAATTTGACCCTAAAAAAGTTAGCCATCAACATTAACTTTTTACAACTTTAGAATTTCATGAATATCATGAACTTTTTCTATGTTGAAGTTGAGAAGGTAAGCATGTTTGACCGAACTGTAATGACGATAGTAAATTTGTACCAAAGGCTTGAAAAGATTTAAACTTTTTACCTGTTATGCACAGTAAAATTCCTCCTAGAGACATCCATCCTTGTTTTTTGGTCTTCTTGAAGAACTTCAACATGTAATATGGTGACAGAGCTTGATAAACTTGTGGATTCCAATGGATTATATTGTATAAGCCAAGGGCACTTATGCATATCAGCCATATTAACACGATTGGAGCAAAAAAGAAACCGACCCGATGTGTACCATAGTGTTGGAGAGCAAATAAGCACACTAATATGAAGCAGGTAATAGGGATCATTGCATCTGTAAGTAGAAATTAACTTAGTTCACATCCCCATAACCGTTACTGAGTTATGGAAAACAAATATGTTTGATGTCGTTGAAAAGTCAAAATTCCGACAGTTCCAGACCCCCCCCCCCCCCCCCCCCGGGAGGATCTTTCTATGGGCCAGACGAGTCCTCGGCCCACCCAGCTTTTTCGCTTCGTAGTGTAAATTTTGCCGAGAATTTACCAAAAATTTAATATCTATTGAGCCGGCCCTACCATGTTTTTTGTTCAAGATCCGCCATCCCCCCCCCCCCCCCCCCCCCCCCAAACCACCGCTCTCACCCAAAAACGCTCCAAGTGGTGCAAACTGTAAAAAAGGAGCTGTGAAACTTACACTCATGATGACCTTTAGACATGGATAACTCAAGCCCAGAAACTGCAGAGAAAACTGCAAACCGAAAACAAAGAGACACATTAACATTATTCATCACAAAGTTCAAATGCGCATCGAAAATCAAATTCAACAATAACTTAAATCTTTACCAGATATGACGGGAGTTAGGAGGCCGTCTCCGATTACCATACAAGTGCCCAAAAGAACCAAGATAAGTAAGGCTGTATGCAAAAACTTATACTTTTCAAGCAACATTCTCACTTTAGAATTATATTCCCTCTCCGGAGATTGCTCCAACTTATACGTAGATAACGATTCATCAGCGACCTGTCTGTTTGGTAACAGGCTTACTTTAGCATGCCGGCATATTGAGGAATAAAGAGCGAAAGTACCACCTAAACATCAACTAAATTTCAATCATTTGGGAATATTCCAAATATAGAAAAGGATACTAGTTACTAGTAATTACCTTCACCGTTATCATCGGCTCTGAGAACAATGAACACGTATTTGAAAAGAGGGACGAGCGTCAAAGTCCAGAAAACGAATGAAAGTACACCGAAGATTTCTTCGTTTGTTTCTGAGTGATGAATATCTTCTGCAAATGTGCTTCTGTAAACATAAAGGGGAGAAGTGCTGAGGTCACCATAGACTACACCAAGACTTTGATAAGCTAACAGCAGAGTTGTCCTCCATGAATCCTTCTAAATGCAATTAACAAACAAACAAACAAATTTCGATAAATAACAAATAAACTTAAGCAGAATATGAAGAAAAACTATAACTTTAATGGGCAGACCTTAGACTTTTGCCAGCATTTTTCACTGTCAACATCCATATCTCAGACTTCTTTAAATCTAGCGCGAATGCCACTAAGCGCGAACTGCAGATCCCAGCTGAATGAAATGAAATAAAAATAGATAAATTGGAACTTTTTATTGATACCAATAAAATCTTGAATGCAAACAGAAAATATCAAATGAAATTATGAAAACAGCTCAGATTTCTTTTCAAAACTTTCTTTTTAAGGTTTAAGAAAGTGTTGTGACCCATTTGCTAATAGACCCCCCTAGTGGTGCCCCATACCTTTGTTTCAAGAACTTGATGTTAACAGTACAATTCCCACTCATGATTATGCTCCATAGGTGAAAAGTTTTAAGGGAAAAAAAAGATAAAGATTTCAACTTTTTTTCATTCTACAAAAAAAAAAAAAAAAAAAAAAATCTTTATCTTGTGAATAGAACCCATACCTCACTCATAAGTCATGCTTAATGTGTTCCTACTTTCACAAACATGAAGCAACACCCTTTTAAACAACTAAAATTAATTTAAAAAAAAAAAAGTGGTTAGGTTAATGATTAGATTTAACTAATTTCACTTTCCTTCTAACTATGCAAGTGTAGTTAATTTGTATATGGCATGTAGAGACAAAAATAAATAAAGAGAGATCACAATCACATGACTCAACAACAATCATGTTATGATAATATCAGATCAATCACAGAAAAAATGAGCCCACAAGATTCAAGACTCTTTGTGTTTAGGACCACTTATTCTCTCTCTGTCACTTACTCATGCTCAAGAATCAAACTTCTTGATGGATACCAAACTTTCACCAACCTTACTAAACACACAATTAAGATTGCCATAGAATAGTCTAGAATTAAGCAGAAAAAATAGTAAAAAAAAAAATCATACTAATATGAGCCCAACATTACATATGATTAACTATTTACTTACCTTAAATTGGTAACTTACTTTTTACATAAAAAGAAAGAAAAAGAGAATTAAGATTGGTATACAACAGTCTAGAATTTAGCAGAAAGAATTTTTTTTCTTTTTTCTTTTTAAAAACCTAACTAAACTATTTGGGATTGATTTTTCAAAACAGATTTTGCGTTTTGTAAAAGCAGGGGTGAAGCTGCTTTTAGATTATTGCGTTTTGGTAGCCCAAAAATTCATTTCAAAACACAACCCCAAACACTAAAAACTGATTATTTGCGTTTTCAAAACGCAATAATCTAAAAATCCATTTCAAAACGCAATCCCAAACACCCCCTAACCCAACATTACATATGATTAACAAATTACCTTAAATTGATAATCCTTATGAGGCATACCCAAATCAAGATTTTGACAAAAAGCAACACTTTTTACATAAAAATACATAAAAACAAACTAACCCAACATTACATATGATTAACAAATTCCCTTAAATTGATAATCTTTATTAGACATACCCAAATCAAGATTTTGAAAAAAAAGCAACACTTTTTACATAAATATACATAAAAATAAACTAACCCAACATTACATATGATTAACAAATTACCTTAAATTAACAATCTTTATTAAGCATACCCAAATCAAGATTTTGAAAAAAAAAAAAAAACCGTTTTTTTACATAAAAAGAAAGAAAAAGATAGGGAGAAGTTATGGAATATGAAGCATAGGGAAGCAAGACCACGTGACAAGAACATGGACCCTCTTCTTTCAAATCATGACTTAATATTTCACCAAAATATCTCTCCTAACTTCTCCTTATTCTTTGATATTTTATGTTTTCAAGATACCAAAAATGTATTGAGTGATTGAAAAATAAGGGGGTGGGGGTCTCTTATATGTCTTATTCTTCACAATTATTGCAATTATTATTGACATTTTAAAGCACCAAATGATACAGTTTTGTGTAGAATCAAAACAAACACAAAAAAAGCACCAATCTTTATCAATCTTTATTATTAGATAACAAAACAAGATTACAACTTATCAATTATTATGAGTATATAATAGAAAAAGATTACAACTTTAATAACTTACAGTGTATATATTAATCTGAACCTCAAATCCCAGAAATCTTTAGGCATTTTGAGCCATTAAAGAGACTCAAAAACCTTCTGCATGCAGTTTAGATGTTTAAATAAATGAAGAAAATGATGAAGTGTGACTGTATATGCATAAAGATTATAGAATAGAATTATGTTTTGTAGATTAGATGGGCGGTAATATTGGAGGTGGGATAATTAGGTAGATTTAGTTATAGAAGTGGTAATGGAGTAGGAAGGTGAGTATATAATATTATTATATAAAGGTTTAAAGATGTGAATGGAGAGTATAAATAATAAAATAAATAAATAGATGGGAATGAGAATAATATTATAGTGTCGGAAACAGATGGTCGTGTTTCTAGTGTCTTTATGCAGATGTAGACGATGGGTATATTCTTGTATAAAATAATGTGATAAATAAGTAATGTTTTGCTCAAAGTGTAGGGCGGTGAGTACTGTTAATAAGTTTCAAATCAGGATTCTATTACTTTAATAATGGATTATGTTTGTTAATTAAAAGCTTTAAAGTTGCCAAATTCATTATAGCTTAGCGTCATCTTAACGGTGAAATAAGATTTAAGGACTATAAGATCCTGAGTTCAAATCTCAGAAGAAGGTTTTCTCAACGTTAATTCAAAAAAAGAAAAAAAGGTTTAAAGTTGATTATTTAGGCTTCAAGCCTAAGGTGCACCAATCTCACTACGCCGCGTCATTTCAACCCTAAACTAGTTTAAAGTAGACTAAACACCGGAAACACTAGCCTGAACAACTTTTTTTAAAGAAATAGAAGAGAGGGAGAAGGGGGGGGGGTTGAAGAGAGTTGGAAATCGTCAATGGAATGTTGAGAATCGTAGCCGACCATGACGGGCCGGTGTAGCTGAATTGACTACCAAGCCAAATTCATGAAACCGAATACGCCCCGTCCTCCATTAGATGATGTATCTATCAACCAGATATGATGAAAATAAATTGTTAAAATAAAAGGTAGGATAACTAATTTAGATTTGAAGTTTTATATGAAATCAAGATTGATTTAATTTTAAAATATTTTATTTTAACTATTGACCATTTAATGCCTTATTTTTTTTAGTTATCCATGTTATATTGGATATGTGAACGTGTCAAACTGTTGTATAGTATAGTCAGATATGAAGTCTAAGGTTGATCTACAAAAGAAGATAAACCTTGTCCTAACGTTGGACCATTTTTGTGACACCTGTTTTTGAAGGTTTGGAATAACCACATAATTTCGAACAAGTATATATCATTAATCCATAATATTGATGTCATATGTCACGTGGACCAATCAACCAGGAGAACGTAGAACGTAACAGAGCGAACCAAATACTCTCTAGAATGGAGCATCGCCGTCACCGGAAACCGATCCCCGATAATATTTTAAGTCGTATTACAAAGTTTTTTGTCTCAAATCTCCCGGAGGGTTGTAGTGGGAATGATTTAGCGACTCAAGTTCGTGCATTTGGGCAGATATATGATCTGTATATCGCTAGAAAACGCGATAAAAATGGAAACCGTTTTGGTTTCATCTCCATCCTGAATGTGAAAGACAAGACGGAGTTACTTCGTAATCTAAGAGGAATTCGTATGGGTGAATCTAAGTTATGGTTCAACATAGCTCGTTTTGTTAGGGAGGAGGGAGAGATCGGGGATCAACAGTTTCATTTCCGGCAATATAATGATAATAATATATCCGCAAAAAATATGGAGAGACAAACTAATAGTGTCCATAATGATAATAGATACAACTATAATTCTGAGAGTGAGGGGAATCAGGGGAATAATTTTGTGCCTGGTTCGAAGTCGTTCAAAGATCTATTGGTTGGCAAGTCGATAACGATTGATGGAAATGGCGATGCATTCTATGCGAAGCATGGAAAAGCATTAGTTGCAAAGATGGCGAATGTCGAAGCTCTGAAGAAAGTCTATGTTATCATGAACTCAATATCAGCAATGAAGGTATGTATCCAATACTTGGGTGGCCTTGATGTGCTGATTTCTTGTGAAACAAAAGAGATAGCCACGTTGGTTTTAGAAGAATTTAAACAGCTTAAAGAATGGGTCTCGTCTGTATCTGTTTGGGAAGGTCAGTCTTATGGTTTTGAGCGTTTGGCATGGCTCAAAATCCAGGGGGTCCCGCTACACCTTTGTTCGAACTCTGTTTATGATTTGATCGGTGGCATGTTTGGATCTATCGCTCATAAAGCAAATGTTTCTGAACAAGATCGGGACTTATCCTTTGAATATGTCGCTGTACTAGTGGGGGAAGGTAAGCGAGTATCCGAGGAGATAACTCTAAATTGGAAGAATCGCAAGTATCGCATTTGGGTTATGGAAGAGTTACAGAGCTGGATCCCAGATTTTGAAGAGGTTCAAAATGACAACGATGAAGGGGCTGAAGGAGAAGTTGGTTCACAAGATACCTCGGTCGGTGTGGAGATGTCGCCGGATCCTAGGACGGCACCGGAGAAGGAAACGGCACCGGATGACATTAATGTGGAGGAGGCTATTATGGAAACTCCTATTGTGAATGTTGACCAAGTTTTTAATGACAGTAATGATAATGAAAAATTAGCGGATGGAATTATGGAAGAAGATGGCAAGTTGCATGAGAAGGAATCTACATTTAATGCAGGGACTGCATGCGTTAATTCGGCAAAGAAGAAGGGTTTTTTCTGTGTTTTGTCAAAGAAGAGAAAGAAAGTTATTTTCAAAAGGTCTGTTAGCAAATCCAACTCAAGTTCTGGCCCACACAAGAAGAAAAATAAAAATCAGCCCAGTACTAGTGATCCATTTGAGTTGAGTTCATTGATTGGGCCTATGGACCCTGATGAGGTCATAGCCCAGCATCGCTTGATTTTTTCTCCTGCCAGCCCGATTATTGATAAGCAAAGTCACGAGAATTTTGACCAAAGGGTAACAGTAGATAGACAATCTAATGAACCCTTGCAAACATTCAAACAGTTGATGGGGGATGTGGGTGTACCTGAAGACGTGGAGGTCGAGACCGAATCTGAGTTCTTGCAAAAGGAAGAGATGGAAGCCACTAAAATGATGGGGATCAAGCTTGGTGTTGATTTGGAAAGGCAAGAGAGGCTCATCCTGGATTCTATCATCGATGCAGGTGTACAAACAGGTACCAAATGAATTGTTTGTCGGTAAATGTTAGGGGTTTGGGTGTGGATTCTGGTTCTAAAGCTAATTGGATTAGGAGGTTAAAAATTGAGATGGGTGTATCATTCGTTGGTATTCAAGAAACTAAGACTCGGGATGTTAATTCTGGTACGGTCTTTAGATATTGGGGAGGATTGGGTTTTGATTTTGAAGCAGTGGATTCTATTGGGAATTCAGGGGGTATTCTTAGCATTTGGGATCCGAAAGTGTTATCTAAAGATCTTGTGCTAAAAGATACAAATTTTTTGCTAGTTTCTGGGCGGTTGACGGACGGGGTCTCTCGATTAAATATCATGAATGTATACGCGCCCCAAACAAACAGGGGAAAAAGGGATGTGTGGGCAAAAATTCATCAGATTATAATTTCGGGGCAAGGTAGATGGATTGTGTTTGGGGATTTTAATGCAGTTAGAGAACAATGCGAGAGAAAAAATTCTAGTTTCGATCCAGTTTGTGCGAGAGAATTCAATGAGTTCTTGGACAACACAGGCCTTCGCGAGTATGATCTAAAGGGTATGAAGTATACTTATTTGGTGAATAGAAGAGGTGTATGTAAAATGAGTAGAATTGACAGATTCTTCGTGTGTGATGACTTCTATAACCAATGGCCTACTGCTTGTGTTAGAGGTTTGAAAAGGGAATATTCGGACCATGCCCCATTGTGTTTGTCTGTGATTGAAAATTTTTTTGGACCCAAACCATTTAGGTGGTTTGAGTCTTGGTTGGATAGGCCGGGATGTGAAGATCTGATTGTATCGATACTGTCTAGAAGCTGTGATAGTGGTCCGGCCGATGTTAAACTTTCCAAAAAATTTGGCGAGCTTCGTTCTAAGTTGCGATCATGGATTAATGAAGCCAGGAATAAAGAGAATGAAGACATCGCTAGAATCACTAATGAGAAAGAAGAATTAGAACAGCTCATGGAACTAAGAGAGCTGGATGAATCGGAGCTTTGGATTTGGGCGGAATGCAAAAAGTGTCTTCTAGAAATTGAATCGTTTAAACAACGGGATATGAGGCAAAAGTCGCGTGTCAAATGGGCGGCTCTTGGTGACGAAAATACAAAATATTTTCATAGTATTGTTAATGGTCGTAAAGCTATGAACATGATCCCGGGTCTAAATATTGGGGGCGAATGGGTGTCCAAACCGACCTTGTTGAAAAAAGAAGTCCATAGATTTTTCAGAGCCCATTTTAAAGAGGCAGTTCCATCTCGGCCGAATATTGTCTGTGAGGGGTTAACACGTTTAGATACTCACGATGGTGCGAGGCTTGTATCTATGTTCACTAAGCAGGAAATTAAACAAGCCGTTTTCGATTGTGGTTCTCATAAAGCCCCAGGACCTGACGGGTTTAGTTTTCAATTCATAAAGCGGTTCTGGGATCTCTTAGAAGAAGATTTTTTTTTCAGATTATGGTAGAATTTTATGAGACAGGCGCCTTTAGTTCGGGTTGTGGTTCTGCTTTTATAACTTTGATTCCTAAGGTTAAAACACCGGTTGGTCTCAAAGATTATAGACCCATCACCTTAATTGGGGTTATTAGCAAGGTTGTGTCTAAAATCCTTGCTAATCGTCTTAAAACGGTTTTGGGTAAATTAATTTCGGAGACTCAATCTGCTTTTTTATCAGATCGGTTTATTTTGGATGGTCCCCTTGTCGTTAATGAAATCTTGGAATGGCTTAAACGAAAAAAGAAAAAAGCTTTTCTGTTGAAGATCGACTTTGAAAAAGCCTATGATAATGTCAATTGGCATTTTCTTTTATCCATTTTGTCACAAATGGGTTTCCCCGAAATTTGGTGCAAATGGGTTAAAGGTATTCTAGAGTCGGCGAGTGCTTCGGTGCTTGTTAACGGATCCCCCACATTCCAGTTTAAGAGTGAGAAAGGTCTTCGCCAAGGTGACCCGATCTCGCCTTTTTTATTTCTAATTGTTATGGAGAGCCTTTCTTGTTTGATGAATAAAGCTTCAGAGCTGGGTATGATCAAAGGTATTAATTTCACAGCTGGAAATAAGGTTGTTAATCATTTGTTTTTTGCGGATGATGCACTGATTTTGGGCGAATGGTCCCGAGATAATATCCAAAATACGGCTCGTGTTCTTCGTATTTTTTATCTCTGCTCGGGTCTTCGCATCAATATTCACAAATCCAACTTATTTGGGATTGGCACGCAAGAAGGTGAGATCGATAGTATGCTTGAAGTGTTGGGGTGTAGGAGAGGGGATATCCCATTTAATTATTTAGGGATTAAAGTGGGCGCGAAAATGAACCGAATTAGTAGTTGGGATATAGTTTTGGACACCATCAGAAATCGCCTTAGCGGTTGGAAAGCTAAGAATTTGTCTATGGGAGGAAGGGTGATTCTTATAAAATCTGTTTTGGAAAACATCCCTATTTATTATCTTTCTCTCTATAAAGCTCCAAAGGCGGTATTAGAGAGTATAGAAAAGATTATGAGACACTTTCTATGGGCGGGTTGTAGAGATGATAAGAAAATCAATTGGATTGCGTGGGATATTATTACGAGACCAAAGAAGGAGGGTGGCCTTGGCATATCGAAGATGGAAGATGTGAATAATGCGCTTCTTCTTAAATGGGCGTGGCGTTTTAAGACCGAAGGTAAGTGTTTGTGGAAAAAAGTTATTATTGGGTGCCATGGTGTGAGTTCGAAATGGTCGCTTCTTCCGTGTACAAATGCGGCTAGCGGATGTTGGAAACAAATTGTCAAGATAGGTGATAAAAAAAATTTGGTCCGGAAAGACTCTTGGGAGCTATTTCGAAGCTTCGGTAGGGGATGGGTCGTCTGTTACATTCTGGATGGATTCGTGGATTCGAGACGAGCCGTTAAGAATCACTTACCCTCAGCTCTTTAGACTCGAGCAGGATAAATGGGCTACCGTTTCAGACCGGCTAAAGATTGTAGATGGAAACAAGACGCTGACCTGGAACTGGAGGTATGCAACGCATTCGGCTGCAGAAACTAATGAGCTTTTCAGCCTTTTGAATGAGGTTTATGACTTTCAATGGAGGAGTGGTCCCGATAAATGGAGATGGAGGCCGAACAGCTCTGGTGCGTTCACAGTAAGCAGTGCCAGAAATCTGTTTATGCAGCAGCCGAATTCTAACCAAATCACGCAGATGAAGTGGAGAACGTGGACTCCTTTAAAGTGTAAAATTTTGGTGTGGCGCGCGCTTCTTAATCGTCTACCAACTGTAACATTACGCATTAAATACTTGTACGTTACACCATCGACATTAATAAAACGTCAAGTTTTCTTAATTATCGTCGCATTTATTATTTTTGTCGCAATTATGGAACCCTAATGCTATATATATTATTATATATGTGTGTGTGATGTTATAATTATACAAAAAAATAGGTTGCCTTGGCCGGGGTTCGAACCCGCGCCAAAGGCCGGCCGGATCTAACACTAGTGCACAAACCAACTGGGCTAGCCAGTTCCTTGTGATAAACCCGGATAAACATTAATCTTATACGCATACTTAATCCTCACAGTTGACAAGGAAAGTCAACTGTGGGATTCCTTGTTGATCAATCCATCAATTAAACGCGTAATTGATATATTTTTGGCAAATTCGTGCTATAACCGGCCCAATCCAACGCATATACACAACGATTACACGTCAATCGTTGCCCTAATAATCAATTGGACGCGTATACACTCTATGGAAAGTCAACCTTCTAATTAACCCTAACCCTAATCCTCTAGTATATATAGATGATTTGCGAGCCTTGTAAAATCGCTCACAACTCTCTCTCAATCTCTATATCTCTCTATTTCACTCTGTAATTGATTAAATTGCTCGTGGTTTGACTTTCTCTTTGACCCGACCATCAACATCAATCCTACACTGTGAGTCTAATTTTTTTGGTGGGTTTAGTTCTTCGGCATCACAGCAACAATAGCCCTAACATTAATCGGGCTATTGTTGTCTGAATCATCTGATTGTAAATCTAGGGTTCATCGTGTTTATATTTGGGGATAAAACTGGATTAGCATATTATATTTATTTATTTTAAATCAGAGGATAACACAACCACCGGCCTAGGCCAAGTGGTTGTGACCCTTGTTTGACACAGAGGTCACCCGGGTTCGAGTCCCGGCTCTGACCGGGTTTTTGTATCCTTTTCTTTTCTTCTCTTTTTAACAATATAATTAATTATATATTAATCCTTTTAATCATCTAAATTCTTTTTAAAATACCTAAACTATTTTATAAATTCTAAAAAAATTATAATTGTTTAATCTGTAATAAAAGTTTTATTTGTAATTTTTATTTTCCAGAAAATCATTTATTTAATAATTATAATAATTAAATCATTTTTATATTTATAAAAATCCATTATTATATCAAAACAGTCTTATTAAATTTCCCAAAATTTATCCTGACTTTTTATAAAGTCAACCTTTACTGAAATAAATTTTAATTCAGTAAAATCATTTATTTTATATTTTTAATCAATTTTTGTTAAATTTAATCATAATTAATTCATAATAAATCCAATTTTCATCATTTTTGCACCAAAATTTTATACAAATTATTTTTAATCATTTAGAACAGAAATATGATTTTTAAAATAAGATTTCTTTAATTTTAGTATTTTTGAATATTAAAGTTAATAATTGACTATTTATAAATAAATAGATTTAAAAATCTATTTTAAATGAAATAATTTTATAAAAATTATTTTATTGCTTCAAACACTTTAATGTGCTCACTCAAAATTCAAATTTATAAAAAGACTATTTTTCATTAATTATCCAATTTTCTTTATTTAATTAACATTTTTTTTTAAAAATTAAATTTAACAATTGATTATCCCCAAATCGAAACCCTAGGATACACATATTAGTTATATAGACTTAGACTTATTATATATTACCTCATTATAGGGTAATATTTGGAATCACTTTGGGCAACACAATTATCATACCTTTTCAACAAGTTAACATTTGCTAAGGTGAGTTTACATAGCCCCTTTTATTTATCACCATTTTTGGGGTGAAACATGTTATAACACTTTTCATTGCAATTCAATCATCAATGTGTTTGTGTGTTTTCTATGTTGCATATTGTCTTGAGCATGATTAGAGTAAGCACATTCTAGCATAATCATTAACATTGATCAGCCGACGGTATACATTGATAGATCTATTGGACTGACAATCCCACCCGGATACGTGCCTCCTACAAAGGTTACGTGGGTGTTTGTTATCGCATAACATATTCATTGGACCATAAGTGTATGGTATGTATCATTTTATAACAGTCAGCAGGGTTGATTATGCACTCGATTTATTTCTAATATGTCCTCACATATGGGCTAGATTAACATGACACATGAATTGCATAACATTTTATTCATTTATCATCAAAAACCTATGTAATTCTCACCAACTTATGTTGACCCAAAATACTTTCAAAATTAACATGTTTCAGGTAACAATGAAGCTGAGGCTTGAGTTAGCATGAGGATTTATCTTGAAGTTTATTTGAAGTTTTTGAAGTTATTATTTGATGTTATGTATTTGAATTCTTAGACATTATTTCACATTTTGGATATTATGTTTGAATAAATTATTTAAAATTTATATTATACCATGTGCTACTGAAAACAATCATCAATACGTGGCACCCCGATGTTTCCGCCATCGGTTGGGGTGTTACAGATTGGTATCAGAGCCTTGGTTATAGGGAATTAGGTTATTAGAAATAATCTAGACTATAACCTTAGGGACTAAAACAGTACTTGCTTCTCCTACTTGTAACCCTAATTGCTTCCCTAATCCTATCCTTATCCTATGCCTTAAACCTACATGTGACTACTCTTAATTGTCTGCTGCAATCCTGATCCACCATTAGATTTATAGGACAAAATCCTCAGGTTTAACCTGAACCCCCTTGAGATCTCGTCGAAGTTCTAGATTTTAATAACGAACACGTGCAATCTGGAAGGGTGAACGCCTGTATTCTGAGTCTTCTGTCTAGGCTGGCATTGCGCATATATCCCAATCAGACGAGGGACCCGGATGCCTACCTGGGAATTCTCGGGATGAGTGTTCACTTATAGGCTAAAGCATGTCTTCATATGTTATTAGAATTTAGAATCTTTGATAAGTCAACGTTTTCGTTTATTCGTTTTAATTAATGAATAAATGATTACATTCCTTATATGAACTCTCATTCATTTCATTGTGTCTATTACAGATCATGCCTCCTCGTCGCAGCACTCGCAACAACAATGGTGAGAACCACGAAGAAGGTGGTGATAACCATAACCACAACCATGACCAAGTTCCTAACCACAACAACAATGGGGTCGAAGCTCAACTGGCTGCGATCATTTCTCAACAAATGGCGCAGCAAATCGCAACTCTGGTTCCCAACTTACTTGCTCAGGTCATCCAATTGAATGGAAATGGTCACAACAACGGGAACGGGAATGGCAATGGCAATGGCAATGGACCCCAAGCTTGCACCCTTAAACATTTCAACTCTTGCAACCCTCCAAAGTTCAGCGGTGAAGAAGGAGCTACTGGACTTCTCCAATGGTTTGAGGGTATTGAGAATACCTTCATCAACAGTGAGTGCCCCAACAACTTCAAGGTTCGTTACGCCATGAGTGTTCTCCATAAACGAGCACTCACTTGGTGGAATGAAGAAAAGCGTACTCGTGGGGCCGAGGTTGCTCTTGCTATGACATGGGACCAAGTCAAGGAGGTCATGAAGGAAGAGTTTTGTCCTCGCAATGAAGTTAAAAAGCTTGAGGATGAGTTCCACACCTTGGCTCAAGATAGTGGGGAAAATCTTGCCTACAACACCCGCTTTCATGAGCTTAGCTTATTGTTGCCACACAAGGTTACTCCTCTGCCGGTAGCCATCGAGAAGTACATCGGTGGTCTGCCCATGCAAATCCAGGACACTGTTTGGGGTAGAAATCCTGCAACTCTGGAAGAGGCCAAACGTCTTGCGGCCACTCTTACTGATAATCATGTGAAGAACGGTACTCTAGTTCGCAAGGGCACTAAGAAGACGGTTGCCAAAGACACTCCACAGCCTGCAATTGAAGTCAAGCCTGAGACCTCAAGCAACAAGAAGCGTAAGGCTAGAAACTACATGGTTGCTGCTACTCCACCTGCTGCCCAAAACCCAGCTAAGAAACCATACACCGGACCTCACCCTCTGTGCAACACCTGCAAGTATCACCATCCCACACAGGTGCCATGTCGATTTTGTACTAAGTGTCAAAGATATGGTCACCTGGTGAACGTCTGCCGATCTCCTGCTGCCCAAGACAACAACAACCCAGCTCCCAACCCACAAAACAACAGGCCTACTCGTGGTCAATGCTACGAGTGTGGTAACCCTAATCACTACATCAACAACTGCCCTAACCGTAACCGTAACCAAAACCAAAATCAGAACCAAAACCAAAACCAGAACCGCAACCAGAACCAAGGTGCTCGAGGTCGCGCCTACAATCTCAACGCTAACCAGGCACGTGACAACAATGAAGTGGTGAATGGTACGTTTCTCATTAATAATCACTATGCATCCATATTATTTGATTCAGGAGCTGATAAGTCATTCGTGTCACTGAAGTTTGAACCTTTACTTAACTTACCCCACACTAATCTAGAAGACCCTTTCGTGGTAGAGGTAGCTAACGGGAAGTCTATTTCGATCGGTTCTATTATTCGTAACTGCTTGTTGAATCTCGATGATCATACCTTCCCTATCGATCTTATCCCCATGCATCTTGGTAGTTTTGATGTTATAGTAGGCATGGACTGGTTGTCAACTCATCGTGCCGAAATTCTGTGCTTCGAGAAAGTCATACGCATCCCTCTCGAATCTGGTGAGATTTTAAAGATCTATGGTGAGAAACCCTGTGGTGAGCTTAAGCTTATGTCTTGTACTACTGCCCAAAAGTACTTACGAAAGGGGTATACAGCCTTCTTAGCTAACGTGATAGAGAAGAAGGACAAAGGCAAAAGTATCCAAGACATTCCTATTATTCGAGACTATCCTGAAGTCTTTCCAGAGGATTTACCTGGTTTGCCTCCTGCTCGACAAGTGGAGTTTCGTATTGATCTTGTTCCTGGTGCTAATCCTATTGCTAAAGCTCCTTATCGTCTTGCACCCTCTGAGATGCAAGAACTTGCTAGTCAATTACAGGAACTTTCTGATAAAGGGTTCATTCGCCCTAGTTCTTCTCCATGGGGAGCCCCTGTCTTATTCGTTAAAAAGAAGGATGGTTCTCTTCGGATGTGTATTGACTACCGTGAACTCAACAAACTCACCATCAAGAATCGTTATCCGCTTCCTAGGATTGACGATCTCTTCGATCAACTTCAAGGAGCAACGCATTTCTCGAAGATTGATCTTCGTTCTGGTTATCATCAGCTTAGAGTCCACGATGAAGATATTCCCAAGACAGCTTTTCGCACTCGCTACGGTCACTATGAATTCATGGTTATGCCTTTCGGTTTGACCAATGCTCCCGCGGTATTTATGGATTTGATGAATCGGGTTTGTAGACCTTATCTCGACAAATTCGTGATCGTTTTCATTGATGATATTTTGATTTACTCTAAATCAAAATCCGATCACGAGCAACATCTTCACTCTATCTTGAGTCTCCTAAAGAAAGAACAACTGTACGCCAAGTTCTCCAAGTGTGAATTTTGGCTTAAGGAAGTTCAATTTTTGGGGCATGTCATTGATATGAACGGAATTCATGTTGATCCTGCAAAGATCGAAGCTGTGAAGAATTGGAGTGTTCCTACCACTCCAACGGAAGTCCGTTCTTTTCTTGGGTTGGCTGGTTATTATCGTCGATTCATCGCCAATTTCTCCAAGATCGCTGTTCCTCTCACTACCTTAACTCACAAGGGTAAGCCCTATGAGTGGGGACCTAAGCAAGAGGAAGCATTCGAAACTCTTAAGCTGAAACTCTGTGAAGCTCCTGTCTTATCTCTACCTGATGGTAATGATGATTTCGTGGTCTACTGTGATGCATCGAACCAAGGACTTGGTTGTGTTCTCATGCAACGAGGAAAGGTTATTGCTTATGCGTCTCGACAACTCAAGATTCACGAGAAAAATTATACCACCCATGATCTGGAATTGGGCGCTGTTGTCTTTGCACTCAAGATTTGGAGACATTATCTCTATGGGACCAAATGTGTGGTGTTCACGGACCACAAAAGTCTCCAACATGTCTTCGACCAAAAGAATCTTAACATGAGGCAACGACGTTGGGTTGAATTACTTAACGACTATGATTGCGAAATTCGCTACCATCCTGGCAAGGCGAATGTTGTGGCTGACGCACTTAGTCGTAAAGAGCGTGTCAAACTCCAATGTGCTAGAGTTCGTACCGATCTTCAAGATCGCATTCTCCAGGCTCAACACACCTCAGTCACCCAAGGTAACATGTACGATGAAATGTCTTGTGGTGCTGAGACTCAACTTGAAACCAAACCCGATGGTCTCCTTTATTTCCTTAACCGACTGTGGATTCCCGACCGTGATGATCTTCGTACTTTTCTCATGAACGAGGCTCATAAGTCTCGTTATTCTATTCATCCTGGAGCTGACAAGATGTACCAAGATCTTCGTTATTCTTATTGGTGGCCTGGTATGAAGAAAGACATTGCTCTTTTCGTTGCAAAATGCCTCACTTGTTCCAAGGTTAAGGCTGAACATCAACGACCATCTGGTATGCTTGAACAACCAGAGATTCCTGGCTGGAAATGGGAGAGCATAGCTATGGATTTCATCACCAAACTCCCTCGCACACCCAAAGGTTTTGACAGCATTTGGGTAATCGTCGATCGTTTGACCAAGTCAGCTCACTTTCTACCTATTCGTGAGAAGTATTCCGTGGAAAGGTTGGCACAGATGTACGTAAGTGAAATCGTATGTCGTCACGGTATACCTTTGGACATTATTTCTGATCGCGATGGTCGTTTCACCTCTCACTTTTGGGGATCTCTACAAGATGCTTTGGGTACCAAGTTGAACCTGAGCACTGCTTATCACCCTCAAACGGATGGTCAGACTGAACGAACCATCCAGACACTTGAGGACATGCTCAGGGCATGTGTCATCGATTTTGGTGGCGCATGGGATTCTCATCTTCCTTTGGTTGAGTTTTCATACAACAACAGTTATCACGCCAGCATTAACATGGCTCCTTTTGAGGCACTCTATGGTCGGAAATGTCGTTCACCTGTCTGTTGGACTGAGGTTGGTGAAGCTCGTATTACTGGACCCGAACTAATCCAGGAAACCACAGACAAAATCCAGCTTATTCAGGATAATCTTCTCAAGGCTCGAAGTCGCCAAAAGAGTTATGCTGATAAACGTCGTAAACCCTTGGAATTTCAAGTTGGGGACCTTGTGCTACTTAAGGTATCCCCTTGGAAAGGAGTTATTCGTTTCGGTAGAAAGGGAAAGCTAGCTCCTCGTTACGTAGGCCCCTTCAAAATTCTTGACAGAGTTGGAAAAGTGGCTTACAAGCTTGATCTTCCACCTGAGCTAAGCAATGTTCATCCGACCTTCCATGTTTCGAATCTCAAGAAATGCTTAGCAGATGAGAACCTTCATGTTCCTCTTGAGGATGTGCAAATCGATGAAAGCATGCACATTATCGAGAAACCCGTCGAGATTGTTGACACTGGAGTCAAGAAACTCAAGCGCAGTCGTATTCCGATCGTTAAGGTTCGTTGGGAATCTAAACGAGGCCCAGAGTTCACTTGGGAGCGTAAAGACCAGATGAAGTCGAAGTATCCGCATCTTTTTCCACCAGACTCTCCAACTCCAACTTCGGGACGAAGTTCCTAAAAGTAGGGGAGACTGTAACATTACGCATTAAATACTTGTACGTTACACCATCGACATTAATAAAACGTCAAGTTTTCTTAATTATCGTCGCATTTATTATTTTTGTCGCAATTATGGAACCCTAATGCTATATATATTATTATATATGTGTGTGTGATGTTATAATTATACAAAAAAATAGGTTGCCTTGGCCGGGGTTCGAACCCGCGCCAAAGGCCGGCCGGATCTAACACTAGTGCACAAACCAACTGGGCTAGCCAGTTCCTTGTGATAAACCCGGATAAACATTAATCTTATACGCATACTTAATCCTCACAGTTGACAAGGAAAGTCAACTGTGGGATTCCTTGTTGATCAATCCATCAATTAAACGCGTAATTGATATATTTTTGGCAAATTCGTGCTATAACCGGCCCAATCCAACGCATATACACAACGATTACACGTCAATCGTTGCCCTAATAATCAATTGGACGCGTATACACTCTATGGAAAGTCAACCTTCTAATTAACCCTAACCCTAATCCTCTAGTATATATAGATGATTTGCGAGCCTTGTAAAATCGCTCACAACTCTCTCTCAATCTCTATATCTCTCTATTTCACTCTGTAATTGATTAAATTGCTCGTGGTTTGACTTTCTCTTTGACCCGACCATCAACATCAATCCTACACTGTGAGTCTAATTTTTTTGGTGGGTTTAGTTCTTCGGCATCACAGCAACAATAGCCCTAACATTAATCGGGCTATTGTTGTCTGAATCATCTGATTGTAAATCTAGGGTTCATCGTGTTTATATTTGGGGATAAAACTGGATTAGCATATTATATTTATTTATTTTAAATCAGAGGATAACACAACCACCGGCCTAGGCCAAGTGGTTGTGACCCTTGTTTGACACAGAGGTCACCCGGGTTCGAGTCCCGGCTCTGACCGGGTTTTTGTATCCTTTTCTTTTCTTCTCTTTTTAACAATATAATTAATTATATATTAATCCTTTTAATCATCTAAATTCTTTTTAAAATACCTAAACTATTTTATAAATTCTAAAAAAATTATAATTGTTTAATCTGTAATAAAAGTTTTATTTGTAATTTTTATTTTCCAGAAAATCATTTATTTAATAATTATAATAATTAAATCATTTTTATATTTATAAAAATCCATTATTATATCAAAACAGTCTTATTAAATTTCCCAAAATTTATCCTGACTTTTTATAAAGTCAACCTTTACTGAAATAAATTTTAATTCAGTAAAATCATTTATTTTATATTTTTAATCAATTTTTGTTAAATTTAATCATAATTAATTCATAATAAATCCAATTTTCATCATTTTTGCACCAAAATTTTATACAAATTATTTTTAATCATTTAGAACAGAAATATGATTTTTAAAATAAGATTTCTTTAATTTTAGTATTTTTGAATATTAAAGTTAATAATTGACTATTTATAAATAAATAGATTTAAAAATCTATTTTAAATGAAATAATTTTATAAAAATTATTTTATTGCTTCAAACACTTTAATGTGCTCACTCAAAATTCAAATTTATAAAAAGACTATTTTTCATTAATTATCCAATTTTCTTTATTTAATTAACATTTTTTTTTAAAAATTAAATTTAACAATTGATTATCCCCAAATCGAAACCCTAGGATACACATATTAGTTATATAGACTTAGACTTATTATATATTACCTCATTATAGGGTAATATTTGGAATCACTTTGGGCAACACAATTATCATACCTTTTCAACAAGTTAACATTTGCTAAGGTGAGTTTACATAGCCCCTTTTATTTATCACCATTTTTGGGGTGAAACATGTTATAACACTTTTCATTGCAATTCAATCATCAATGTGTTTGTGTGTTTTCTATGTTGCATATTGTCTTGAGCATGATTAGAGTAAGCACATTCTAGCATAATCATTAACATTGATCAGCCGACGGTATACATTGATAGATCTATTGGACTGACAATCCCACCCGGATACGTGCCTCCTACAAAGGTTACGTGGGTGTTTGTTATCGCATAACATATTCATTGGACCATAAGTGTATGGTATGTATCATTTTATAACAGTCAGCAGGGTTGATTATGCACTCGATTTATTTCTAATATGTCCTCACATATGGGCTAGATTAACATGACACATGAATTGCATAACATTTTATTCATTTATCATCAAAAACCTATGTAATTCTCACCAACTTATGTTGACCCAAAATACTTTCAAAATTAACATGTTTCAGGTAACAATGAAGCTGAGGCTTGAGTTAGCATGAGGATTTATCTTGAAGTTTATTTGAAGTTTTTGAAGTTATTATTTGATGTTATGTATTTGAATTCTTAGACATTATTTCACATTTTGGATATTATGTTTGAATAAATTATTTAAAATTTATATTATACCATGTGCTACTGAAAACAATCATCAATACGTGGCACCCCGATGTTTCCGCCATCGGTTGGGGTGTTACACCAACAAAATCAGAGCTGATCAAGCGAGGGGTTTATATTCAACATAATACTTGTGAGATGTGTGAGTCAGACACTGAAACATCAACTCATCTTTTCACAGGGTGTATTTTCGTGGCAGAAATATGGAACAGAGTCGAATCGTGGTGCCGTTTGCCTCCTTCTATTGTCTTTGATGTCATTGATACTATGAAGATTGGTATGGGTCAGCTGAGTTCTAAGCATGCGAAATATGTTTTGAGGGGTATCATTTTCACTACGTTATGGACCGTGTGGAAGGAGCGAAACGACCGCATTTTTCAAGATAAAAGACGAAGAGCCCCAGAAGTCTTCGAAAGCATAAAAATAACCTCTTATTTTTGGTATAAAAATAGATCGAATGTCAATAGTTTATCATGGAAGGATTGGTGTAAATATCCGCTAGCATCATTGTAATCTCGTTTGGTGGCCGAGGGTCCTCGCTTTGAGGACTGCTCGTGTTGTTTTTTAATGAAATTTACCTTCCAAAAAAAAAAAAAAAACCAGGAGAACGTAAGTATGAACAAAAAACTAGAAGTGTTCTGTTACTAGCTCAATCCAATTTTAAAAGATATATTAAATTTTACCCTTATTGATAATAGCTAAGAATATTGGCAGTATTTTATTACGACAATCTCCGGAATGGTACGAGGATTTCCAAGATTGGAATAGAGAAATTTATCTAAAATGCAGCTACGATGGTCTTCAATGCTCCAAAACAGAATTTCCCGAAAATTGGTTCATAGACGGTTTTCAGATAAAATTGGTATAGTTAGTCGTCATAGTGTAGTGATTCTATCCTTCCCCTCTTTGCACTCTACCCCTACCCCCAAAGAAAAAGTGTTAACTAATTACTAGTTACCAGAGTAAAACATACCGTTTTTTTTTTTTTTTTTTTGTGACAAAAAGTATTGCGGAGACAGGATTTGAACCCGTGACCTCAAGGTTATGAGCCTTGCGAGCTACCAAATTGCTCTACCCCGTGCCGAAGAGAAGAACTGAAAACTAATATATAAGCAAGGATTGAATGCGTCCGTCTACCATATTGGTACAAATAGAATAACCTATTTATACAGAATAAAGAGGTGGTCTATGATCATAGATCATAGAAATGAAATAAATAGATATTTTAATCCTTACTAATTAATTTAAAATAAAAGGCTTAACATTAACTAAGTTAATTACGGGTCTGTTTAGTTACCGATTAAAATTGGACATGTCATCGATATTTTGGTTTACTGTTCCTAACCGGTTGGTTTCGGTCATAAATAGGTTAATTCAGTATGCCTAGTTTAGTTATTTAAATTATGGTTCAACTAATTGCAATGGGTAACGCCCGACTCATATGGTAGGTAGTGAAAACTTGTAAACTAATTATGCGCTAAAAGTGAAAAAATAAATAAAATAATGAGTGATAAGTTCATCCCTATGTGGTCATTATGTGACACTCACTTTATGATGTGTAGGGGCAGACCTAGCCTTGTGTTAGGGACTGCGCCTGTTGCCCCCTGGTTTTTCCTGTGTAGTGGGAATTTTTTTTTTTTATGATTTTTGTAAAACATTACCTCTAAAACAAATTTTACGTTACTATTAAAATAAATTTTGCGTTACAACGTTACGCCACTCGGAAAATATTTATCAAACTCGAATTAACTAATACTAACAAAATACCTAGGGGAGTAAACGATGCGCAGCGGCTCGAAAGCAACTCGAGATCGGCTAGGTAAAAAGCTTGAAACGTGACTCGTTTAGTTATCGAGCCCGAGCTCAAGCTTTTATACAAAGTCAGTTTAGGCTTGCGAGCCCAAACAAATTTTATATTATAATTATTTCATATATAGTATACCTACTATTTAACATTGGCAAGCCGAGCTCAAGCCGAGTTTTGGCTCATTTAAGATTTGATGCGAGCTCAAGCCGAGCTTTTAGCTCCTTCAAAATTGTTCTAAAATTATTTCAAGCCGAGCCGAGCTTAATCTCTTTTTACTTTCGAGCCAAGCTCAAGCTCAAAGTATTAATGTCGAACCGAGCCAAGCTCGAGCTTCGTAAAAGCATGACAAGCTAAGCTCGAGTCCAATCAGGCTCGGGCTCGGCTTGGCTCGTTTACACCCCTAAAATACCCAACAAAATGAGAGGTGCAAAAGAGCCGAGTTTGAGCTCGAAAAACTTATGAGGGCTCGAGCTCGGCTTGTTAAAAATTTCTTAAGCTCGGGCTTGGCTCGTTTACTATTTATTATTAGTTAATATATTAAATAAAATAATATAAATAATATGCTTGGAGCTCGATAAATGAAGCTCGGCTCGGGCTCGTTTAGTAAACAAGCTTAAATGAGGGGGTAAATATTATTAAATATTAATAAAACTAATATTACATGAAGGCTCGATAAAGCTCGACGAGCCTTCCGAGCTTCACATTCTAGGCTCGAGATCGAGCTCGATTAATAAACGAGCTTTGTTTTAAACTCAAGCTCGCCTTGGGCTCAATAAGGCTCGGCTCATTTCGAGCTTTTTACCGAGTCGAACTTAAGTAGCTCGCTGGCTACTCGGCTCGTTTGCACCCACAAAATTAACAAAACCCAAACTCAGATTACCATGTTTTTATTTTTATTTCGTTTACATTGTATGAAACTACGACGAAATTTTTTTATTTTTTTGAACGTTACTCATAAATTTTTTTTCTAGATATGTCGTTGTTGTTGATGTGATAGTAAAAACGAATGAACCCACTATATATACCCTTAGCTTAGCATATTAGATATACTCTGGTTGATTACCTTTAAATTACAAAAAATTACAAAGTAAACAATAAAAATATACACATTATCTATATATTAACAGAAAGACATTTTAAAATATATATATTGATCACTAACTTTTAGGTTAACTTTATTTCTGCCACTAACTTTTAGGTTAAATTTATTTTCTTCTAATTTGACCACCAAACTTAGACCAACAAACTTTTAGCTTTTAAGATTTAAAACTTTGGCCACTATCTTTTTTTTTTTTTTTGAACGGCCAACGAATCAATTTCCGAGCACTCTCGGGCACCCTTTTTGGCAAATCAGGTACTCGAGAGTACCCGGGCCACCAATTGCCACCAATTCCCGGGAAAACCCGACTACTCACCCGCCCAAAGGCACGACAGTGAAATAATCGGTAAAACCGGTCGGGATCAGGACTCGAACCCAAGCCAATGGCCGGGTCATCCCTCATTTCCCATCCACCAATGTCCTCCAAATGTAGCTAGTGGGAATTGAACTCAAGCCTCCCATAGGAAACTTTAGGCTCTCAACCAATTGAGCTACAAGTGTTGGACTTGGCCACTATCTTTTAATTTAACTTTATTTTCTTCCAATTTAACCACCAAACTTTTAGCTTTTGGGATTTCAAACTTTGACCACCAAACTTTTAGCTTTTAGGATTTCAAACTTTGACCACCAAATTTTTAGCTTTTAGGATTTCAAACTTTGACCACTCAACTTTTTTAGGTTAACTTTATTTCTGCCACTAATTTTTAGGTTAACTTTATTTTCTTCAAATTTGACCACCAAACTTAGACCAACAAACTTTTAGCTTTTAAGATTTAAAACTTTGGTCACTAACTTTTAGCTTAACTTTATTTTCTTCCAATTTGACCACCAAACTTTTAGCTTTTGGGATTTCAAACTTTGACCACTCAACTTTTAGCTTTTAGGATTTCAAACTTTGACCACTCAACTTTTTTAGGTTAACTTTATTTCTGCCACTAACTTTTAGGTTAACTTTATTTTCTTCTAATTTGACCACCAAACTTAGACCAACAAACTTTTAGCTTTTAGAATTTAAAACTTTGGCCACTAACTTTTAGCTTCACTTTATTTTCTTCCAATTTGACCACCAAACTTTTAGCTTTTGGGATTTCAAACTTTGACCACTCAACTTTTTTAAACTTGCATTGCACTTTGGCCAAAATTTTAGCTTTTAGGATTTCAAACTTTGACCACCAAACTTTTAGCTTTTAGCCGCGAGTATTTTTTTGAAGCCCACGCGAGAATAACAGTCACTTAATATTATCTTTTATGTCCACGAAACCCTCCACGCAACAGGAGCTCCCACAGCAACGCGCGATCTTTAACGTCCGCCAAACACTCAGCGTAACAGGAGCTCCCGCCGCGTTTCGCACAACAGCCGCACCCGCGACGAAGCGCGGACAACTAATACCTAGTTTGCATATATCTAGTTGCAATCATGAACAAACAAGAGACTCCGATCTTTTTAGCTTTTGTTTTTCAAATATTTCTACAAAAGAAAAGTGTGATAAATTATATTTTGATTAGAAAATTAAACAGCATTTGATGATAGTTACAAGTTTGTCTAGCATAATAACCTTAATTTGGGTGTGTGTTTAAGGAATAAGAAGCATATTCCACCATGGCCGGAAAGAATAAGTGTACATGGTCAAAAGCGAAGCATATATTGGGTTCGGCTTTTACCATCCATTTGGATTCCCTCGGCACCAAAAAGGTTACAAAGTACAAACATATGACTCCAAAATCCAAATAGGCTTCTAGTACCAAATTAAACTAACCATAATTTGTCTTATAAAGGAATAATAATAATAATAATAATAATAATAATAATAATAATAATAATAATAATAATAATAATAATAATAATAATAATAATAATAACAACAACAACAACCACAATAATAATAATAATAATAATAATAATAATAATAATAATAATAATACATATTATTAGAATTTTAATTAGTTTATACCTATGTGTTCCATGTAAAAGGTTTTTAGACACTAAACTAGATATGTTTTCGTATCCAGGAATTACTATCTATATTAATTTAGAGACACTTCTACAGTGTAGTACAAGATTCAAAACACAGAGTACAACAGGTCAGTCTTGTCCACGCGTAGCATCTCTCATATGCCACCTCCTGCTTGGGCAGAACACAAAACCGATAACCCTCAACAAACCGTCTTCAGCAGAAACCTCTCACAAGCCACGACCTTTGACACGATTCTATTGCTTGAACCCACCGATCTAAAAGAAAGGGTAATGGAAAATTACAGAGACAAGGAAACAGAACCGGCGGGTTCCTCGGCCACTGTGTACGGCGGCGCTACGTCTACACCTCCGTCTCCGCCGCTGTATGCTAGCTAATAAGCTACCGGTGACAGTACTCGCAAGCCAGAACCTCACTTGAAGCCAACGATCTAAAAGAAAGGGAAACGGTTAATCAGACAGAGAAGGAGAGGAACCCAACCGCTGCTCGGAAACTACTGTCTAGACACCCAATTTCTGACCGGAAAAAAAGTTGTCATAATCGGAAACCACCACAAACATCCGAGAACACCCAACCTGGAAACAAAATCTCTAACGGAAAACCACCACATCAAAATCTGTGACCGGTAACCCCACATTCGGTCAGAAACCATAAACCTCAACCCATCACCACCTTCCAACGTCCGACCCAAACCCTCCTGCCTGCCTATCACCGGCCGTATCCACTTCCACTGGCCGCACTCAATGTGTGGATCTGAGAAAGTGACTGCAATACTGTTGTTGTTATTGTGAAAGAGAAAGAGTTGGGTGTTGATTTAAGAGAGTGAAGTAGGTGAAAGTTAACAGAGAGAGAAACAGGTTTGTTAGTGGTGATGGTGATGATATAAGAGTGTGGTGAATGGTGATTTGCAATTTATGTTTGGAGGAAAAATAACAGCATCTTCCATGGGATATCCGTCCACTAACTTCCCTTTTTTCCTTTGTCTTTTTTTTTTTATCATTTTTGGTCACTAATTTGTTTATTACAATTTTATAGTGTAGGTATTAATATTAGGGAAGGAGTTGTGTGTAAAGAGGTATAAAAGAAAAGGAGGTGGGTTGTTTGACGGCAACAAAATTCAGTCACCTATTGTGCCTCTTTCACTCCATGTTTCTCTCTCTAGCAGCTGGTCACAACACCAATCAAGTCGGTCAACAGCAGGGATCTGTGAGGTATCAAACGAGACCACGAACTATCATATTATTAGTTTCAGTTGATACGGTTAATACGTGTGGGATAAATGTGCATAACTAAAGTACGCCAATTCATGATAGAAAGCATATATGTTATTACACAAACTTGCGGGATATAGACTTAAGGTTGCTTATTGTATGAGGTTTCTATATTATTACACAAATACGACGACATTGGTATGTAGAAAAGCAACCATTAGACCATAGCCATTAGCCGTATGTGTATACTAGACACCGTACTTGGCATATGAAGCTCAACACTAAGAAACAATGTGTAAGAATAAGAAGATTGTTAAGTTTATTAGTGAAAAGAATAACAGTCACTTAATATTATCTTTTATGTCCACGAAACCCTCCACGCAACAGGAGCTCCCACAGCGACGCACGATCTTTAACGTCCGCCAAACACTCAACGCAACAGGAGCTCCCGCCGCGTTTCGCACAACAGCCGCACCCGCGGCGAAGCGCGGGTAACTAATACCTAGTTAATATTTATGTCTTCAACAAACAATGTGTTGCATAAAACAAAACAACACCAATTACTTGTGTTGATGCACGGTCACAAAGTATGTTGGACCACCATGGTTGCGGGTAAAGACTGACCGGCAAAATAAAATGCCTTGTTGAAATTGACCAAAGATGTTGATTAACAACTTTTATACTTTTCTTTGTAGTGAATGTTGAATATGAGTTGAAGAACACATAGCACTTTTTAGGAAAGACTACAAAAAATACTTGATTTTGTTGAAGTTTTGTGACGTGCGCACCCATTATAAAATGAAATGGTGTGAGCAATCGAGACACTAAAATCATGAATGTCGTTAAATTTTTTTTTTTTTTTTTTGTACGATCAAACGGGATTTTATTTCACAACCAAAAACCACCACAACAAACACATAGGCGCATTTATCCAGAAGCTACAACGGCTATTTACAGAATTACAGCACCTAAAAACAAAATTTTACATCAACAAAAACAGAAACTAAACTCCTGCGCCTATCTATTCAACCCTTACACATAATCAAACCTGTCAACCATTATCAAACAAAATGTCGTTAAGTGATGTGTCATCTTAGCTACTTAATTTCGTTTGTATGGTGTTAATTTAACTTACTCTCAACTTCATATATAACATGAATTAGCAGTTTATAAGGATGGAATTTATAAGTGTGATTGATTCTTAAATCCGTATCCATTTGTATCCTTAAACCCAAGATGCATATATTCCATCTTTAAATAGGATCCACATATCCAGTGTTGTACCATGGTAACCATAAAGATCATTTCATATACAATGTGAGACATGTGCAAGTGCAAGTGCAAGTGCAAGTTGGATGTATTTAAAGCGATGTGATCCTCTCATTTGAGGAGTCTTATCAATAATTCAAACTAATCAAACTAGGTTTTTATCCAGCCGCGCGTTGCGGCGGCGTCAATATGATCTAAAAATAATTAAGTGATGACATAGCGTTGCGACATTTCAAATTCCAAATCAAACCTAAATCAATTTTCATTGTGTTCATGATATTAGTTTATCATACATAAACTTTCCACCTAAATTATTGCGTATGCTCGTGAAATTTCTTTGGTAAGCCTCATGTCATGCGTGAAAATAGTAAGGACATATCCCTAATAATAGCATCATTTTACCAGGAATCTCCCGTGGTACGCGGCACATGGTGGAGATGGCGCACGGTAGATGTGGTCGGTGCTACGCGCGTTGTGCGTTTTTCACATCACGTGTTAATGCAGATTTTGGTAACCGACAAAGGCATTGAGACTAACCGTGGACAATGAGAAAATACAAAAGCGCCAGTGGCTACGCGGAGAATACCAGGAATCTCCCGCGGTCCGCGACACATGGTGGAGATGATGCACGGTAGATGTGGTCGGTAGCCGGCTGCGTACATTAGAGTGAAGCAGCTATTCATTTCGTGGTTGTTAAATATATAGATAATAAACGAACAAAAACCAAACCCGTGTGAAATCGGGTAAAAAAACGCATTATGTCGGGGTCCAAAATGAGAAAAAAAAAACTTAATAAAAAAGTTGGTGGCCAAAACGGGAAAAAAAACTTAAACAAAAAGTAAAAAAACATTGTGTGGCCAAAATAAGAAAAAAAAAACTTAAAAAAAAATTTGGTGGTCAAAATGAGAAAAAAAAAGTTAATAAGAAAAGCAAAAAAAAAATGTGACCAAAATAGAAAATATGAAAACATTTTGGTGGTCAAAATGGGAATAAAAAAGTTAATAAAAAAACAAAAAAAAAATGTGGCCAAAATATAATCCATGCCAACATCACTATTTGTTGGCATGGACTATTAATAGTATATAATTACATATTAAACTGATTTATTCTTTGGTTTAAATATTCATCAGAGGAGTAGCATGAACGCTTATATTATTGACTTGATTATACTCCGGAAACATCTCGGGTTTGAGAAATCTAATATGACATATCAATTTTACATATGAAATAGAATGATGTGCTTTACAGTTAAATGCAGGAAAGCTTCGGGTAGCACCTAACCTAAAACAATTAACAATGTATCTCAAATATTAACGCCTAACCTTAAACAATGTATAACTCTAATATTAATACCTAACCTAAAACAATGTACAACTCCAATGCTAACACATGTTGAATATATAATTCATATTTACTGATTTGAACATAATTAATATACATGATTAATGAATTAACTGAACACTTTGTGTTTTTTTCCTGTATGAACAAAACCCACAAAAATAGTCGTTTTTTTCTCCGTTTTTATAGCACTATGGTACTCGTTGAAAATATAATAAAACGCTCGTTAATTTGGTGTAATTTTCTTCTTTAAAAAATCTCATATATAAAAGATATTAATGTTTAAAAATTATGGGAGGAAACATGATAAATAAATATCCAATTTTGTTTTTAAGTTTTTTTTCTTCCTAAAATCAATTAATGCCACATGACACACTCAAGGGGGAGGATGCCCTCTTTGAATGCCATGTAGGATTTATTGCTTTTAATTACATAATAGATTCTGATGTATTTGTTGGAAATTTAAAAAAAAAACTATTTTTAATAGTTTATACACAAATAATTCTTCAAACTATAATTAGTAAGTTTCTTTATGCTTATTTGGGTGGTACTCTTGGCTTTGGGTTTTTTTTTTAAAAAAAAAGATATTTTTCCTTTCTAGCTCTAGAGTTTCAATCGTTGTAAATTTAAATATGAAGTTTCAATATTTGGCAACTTAACCCCTTAGATTAATTTGATTTTTCACTTTTAACTTAAAGTTATCATCTTTTGCAATTTAAGCCCTTTGATTTTTTTTTTATTTTTTTTACTTTTAGCATAAAGTTTTACATATTTTTGATGGGATGATAATTAACCATGTTTTACTATGTTTAATTATATCCTTTAAGTTTTATTTAATATAAAACATGTTTACTTTGAGTTTAATTTAATGTGCAGGTTCCCAAGAGTTTAGTGGAGCTAATTTGAAGCTTAATGGAAAGTTTTCGATAGCTAGGCAAGAGTTTGGAAGCACATGGATGCAACCTCAAGTGAAATAATAATAAAAGAAAGACATCCCGAGTTGGAGCCCAAGGTAAACTGGTATGGGAGTATGTGCTCCGAGTTTCGCGCAAGATAGGAGAAAATTGACAGTTTGGCAAGTGGAAGCGCACCTTCCGCCCTAGGTCGGTTTTGTTCACTAATTTTTAGGTTTTCACCCTATTTAAAGATATACTCAACCTCAAACGAAAAGACCTTCAACCTTAGCTATTTTATAGCTCCTAAACACGAACTTTATCATCTGGAACCTCAATTCCTTCATGCAATCAACATCCAAAACAAACATTGAAGGTCTTATGACGATGATAATGAGCGGCTAAATTCTCTTGTAACCACCTTCGGGTGAACCAATTCGTTTTTGTGAAACTTAAACTTTGTTGATTCTAGTATTTTAGATTGTTTTTCCTTGTTTGAAGAATACTTGTGGTTTATTGATGTTAAATAAGTTGTGTTGCAATTACTCGTCTGTATCATATGCATTCGGTTTTCTTGCATCGTAAGCAGTTTGATCATTGATAGAGTTTTTGGCACATATGGTTTCCTAATTAGATTACATAGGTTGTTATTAACATTTGTCTTTACTTATCACTTGAATTAAACCTTCAACAAGACCACGTCTATGTGGTATCTTACTAGTTAGAACAAGTTAAGGTGAATCACTGAATCAAAAAACCGGAGGGGGTTACTTCTTATCATAATTGTTTACAAAATCACAATCAAATTTGTTTATCTAAAATCAAAATCAGTCAAACAAATCAAATTGCTTTAGTACTTGTTTAAATCAGTTTTAAAATTGAACACTAACCACGTATACCCTGTGGACTGACACCCTACTTACCCTTACTAGTTAAGGTATCAAGGAATTGGTTTTTAAACTTGTTTTTTACCGACCTTGCGACATCGATCACTTTTGCAATTTAACCTCAACAATTTTTTACTTTCAACTTTGGTCCCTCGTACTTTTTATCTTTCGCAAGTTTTTTTTTCTACATTTCGTTATAAATTTTCCGAGTTAACGTACGTTGCAACGCGTGTGTGGGGTTCAACGTTTCTTCATCTATTTTCCCGTTTGATAGGCATGTCGCAGTGCCTCAATTCTTCTCCGTTTGATAGGTTTGTCGCAACATGCGGGTCCCAGATCAACTTGGTTATTCTTTTCTAATAATATTATTAATTAACAGGTTTGCAATCTTCCTTGATAAGAAGTTTAAAACGAGCAAAAAAGTGTCCTTAATAGAGCTACAAAATAAATGAGATATCGACAGGGATTGTTCGGAAATAAAGTGTTGTCGAAAATTGTTTAAATATTGATCCCACGTAGTATTTTTAACTGTGTTTTAACTAGTAATTTTACTTGCCGCACGTTATGATGGGGTCAAAACCTACAGTAAGTCGAACAAATATCGTTATGTAAAGTAACTTGAATTTATACCGTCTAATGAAAAATATTATATTCGACCCACCTCTTTTCCAACTAAAATTTTCGCCAAAACGTAGACTAGCTAAAATGTACTTAAAAATAAGCAAGAAAATGTATTATATTTGAACTCACACATTTCCGAAAAAGATTAATGTCGAAACGTAAACCTACTTGAATTTATACCGACACGTGCATAAAAATAAGCACATAAGAAAATAGTTTATTTTTAAAGTTAAAGAATGTTAAACTTAAAACTTTAGAAACTTGACGAGGTCAACATGACATTTTATCAAGTTTTTAGAAAGTTGAGAGGGTGTAAATTTCAATGTTTAAAGTTGAGAGTGTGAGGTGGATAAAATTAAAAAGTAGGGGGGGTGTTAGGGTACCTTGCACTGTAGCTAGGTGTCACGGGCCAAATATTCGAAGGTATCTATGCTAGGGTTTGTACTTGAACGCTTGGGATTACTGGCTAGTCTAGGACTTTGTCATGGGGGCGGCCTAAACGGAATAAGGCGGTGAACATGCCTAGTCGATGTCTATTTAATGAACCCACTGCTGCTTGAGAGCTGTTGCTGCTCTCCGATGAATCCAATGTAGGACAAAACTAGTAACCCATATAAAGAGTGGGATTGATTGGCTTGTCCCCGGGATCAGGGGATGCCCCATGGAGCCTCGGAATATGACCCTGTGACAAAGTGGCATTATAGTAGAATGATTATCGGGTTTAACAGACGAGTATAATTATGCAATAGTGGGGGAGGGGGAGGAGCCCAAATATGGGGAACTTTGGTGAGGTCTTTGTACACCACTAGTATGCGGGATGTATTTGCTTCTCCTGGGGATCAGGGGATGCCACACGGAGCCTTAGAAGAAGACAATGTGACAAAGTGGTATTAGAGTAGAACGATTCGCGGGTTTAACAAACGAGTACAATTACGCAATAGTGGAGGGAGGAGATCAAATATGGGGCACTTCGGTGAAGGTCTTTGTATGCCAGTACCATGGGATCGTGAGTGCCACTGTAGTATGGTGTCAATGAAGCCCTTCGTGTTTGTGTTAAAAGATGACGGTTCAAGCCGCACCATAATCAGATTGAAGGTTGCTACAACCTCAAGTTCCATATATTCCTGAAAACTTGGCGGGACCTCGACGCCAACTCAAAAAAATTAACCAAGGCAAAACCTTGAACCAGCATGACAGAAGATCATTGTTGATGTGCTACTGGGCTTGTAACTATCAAAGTGAGTATGCTCAATCATTTAGGTTGACGCATGACCCTTCGGCTGGATGCAAGTATGGTCTTGCGGGTATGCACGAATTGGTCGTGGGAGAGTGTCATGTGCAGAGCTAGCATTAAGGGAGGAGAGAGAAGGCAACTGTCTCAATGTGGGCTCCAAATTAAATATTTTTATATATATATATATATTACATATATCTTTTAAAAGAAAAATCTATATATGTTAAACATTTAAACCCATTAATATTTTAATTATTTTAAGCCCATTAAACACACTTATTATAAATTAAGCCCACTAGTCTTTTGCTCATTAAAATTATACTCAATACAAGTTAAACCAATTTAAAATTGGCCACTAGAGACCCCTTTTTTCTAATCGCCCCAGGCTTAAAAATTTTTAAGGATTCTCGAGGATGACTTTGGTCACATGTCAAATGTTCGAAGGTCGCCATGCTAGGGGTTGTACTTTAACGTTTGGGTTTACTAGCCAGTTCAAGACTTTGTTAGAGACAACCGGAGTAGAATAAGTCGGTGAATGAAACCAGTAGAGAACATTAAAAGCAGGATGAGTTGACTTCTCCCCAAATCCGGTACACCACACCATACGGGGCCTTAAAACATGACCCCCTGACAAAGCTAAGTCACCTTTAATTGTTGTAGTAATAATTCAACTCCTTCCCACACAAAAGATGCAATAACTTCTATAGCCGGTTAAGGAACAACTAAACCATAATAGACAGATGTATTATATTTAGAACCTACTAGATTTTTGCTAGCCGCACGTTGCGGCGGCCGTCCAAAGTATTAATATAGATACCATTAGAAAGCTACGAATCTATTAAAATCATGTTTCAACAATCTAACAATCCTCCTTGTTATATCCTCGAATTTCGTCCACCTGCAAAAAAAAAAAAAAAAAAAAAAAAAAAAAAAAACTCAAAATTTGTTTCCAGTGGACACAGTTAAGAATAAGAAAATACTATTAAAAACACTACAATGGATCTACCAGCAACCCATATTAGATCAAATCAGTTACCTTGACGCCCGAATAAAACGATAAATGTTAAGTATATGGTTTTTTTCCCCACACAATCACAAATAATGAATAATGAATCAATGATAAAATAACATTTGCAAATAGGATAAGTGTGAAAGCAAGATTGAAGAAACAGTGACATAATTAAATGAATGTCAATAATTCCAAACACTTAAAACTAACCTAAAAGAACATGAAACAAATAAACTGAGGCTGACTTCACCAAATCGTTACAAACCTTAATCGTCTGGAAGCCAAAAGACAACACATACGTCGAATCATTACGAAAATCAAAACAAAAATTGAATCTGTAGATCACAGATACCTCGAAATTGCATGAACCCTAGAGTTGTCGCCAGAAGTACCCTACAATACCGGAACTCGCCTTCGTCGAGGAACATAGTCAATAGTCTTCACTGCCGCTGGATCCATGGCGGCAACATTTTCTCTTTCCGCCGCTAAACCAACCTCCATCAAGAGTCGTCGTTGATTGAATTTGAACCGTACTTGCATATGTAGATTTCGTTGTTAATTTTATACATTGTATGATATTTTTCTTAGCTTTACAGATATGTAATCCTCCTCTATGTATCTTTGTTTTTAATCTTGGCATTGCCACTACAACGGGATTAGATGCGGCCTCTATTTGTTATCTGTTAAACGCTTAATGATGTGCATACTTCCTCCTACAGTGCGACTGTTAGATCATTGTTGCTTTAAACAACACCATGGTTATCAGTTTCCTTCCCATTTCGATCACGCCTCAAAACAAAGTTAGTTAAAAGAAACACATATTTTATACATGTGAACTAAACATAATTTTTAAAACTTCAAATTTCGCACAAAAGTTCAATTTCATGTATAACATCTTCAAACAACAATAACAACAGGTATAAAAAGATGGCATTTTCTAACGAAGATCAACCCATATTGAATAGAAAGCAAGTCAATCTGCATAACAAATAAAAATTACTGTATGAACAAAAACCAAATGACATACTTGAGGTCCCTTAATGAGAGGACGACGCACTGTCTCTTTTGCACGATCGCTCTGTCAACCGTTCCTTGTAACATCCCTATGTAGTCTGTTAGGTTATTGTGTATGAGATGATGTTAATAAAAAAGTTAATGTTTATGTTATATTAACATGTGGATATGAGAATGTATTTTCATACCCACTATGCATTCTGCCTTTGCCTGTGTCTTGAGCCTTTTTCAACTTGTGATCTCGAAGTATTACTTTTGTTTGTATGCTCACCTACAAACACATAAACACATCAATTAGGAGGTGAAGAACAAAATGATTTATTTAACAAACAGGTTCAACTTAGTAATCGATCTCACTCACCGTCTTCGTGTCTTGATCGGTTGATGTCGAACCCCATCACCATGGGTGACCTTTACCGTAACACCACCATTGCCGTAACACCTCAATTAGCACACCGCCACAACCTACCGCCGTCCATCACCATCATAATCTTCATCGTAACACCATATAGTTACCACAATGCCTCCACCGCCGCTCCACCGTGACCAGCCACCGCCCCACGTATTCTGGCTTCTCTCTCTCACTTAGGTTTCGAATAGATTGTTGTGTGATGCTTGTGATTCATGAGATGGTGGTTTAAGGCTGTTGTGGTTTCATGGCGGTGGGGTTATAATTTTGGATGTAGATCTCGATATGTGCAGAGAGAAAGAGAGGTGAGAGGAAAAGAAAAAGAGATGAAGATGATAAAAGAAGGAAAGCAAATGAATACATGTGGTTAGGAAATGCACGTGTGTGGTGTAGAAGCCGGAAACAACCCATAATTGCATAAAGCACAAACCAATAAAGCAAATAAAAGCATTAACGCTTGAAGTACAACCCACAAATGCATAAATCATTCTTAATGCATAGTGTACAACATACCATTGCACAAATGCTTTGGTTTTTAGTATTATATAAATATAATGCTAAGAACCACAAAAACCTTTTAATACAATTTAATTATTATTATTATTATTATTATTATTATTTTGAACGGCCAAACAACTTTATTTATACTCAAGCTAGCAAGAAACTAGCAAAAACCATCCGGGATACAACTCAACAAAAAACAACAAATATCCGAAATAAAATAACAAAGCCGTCAAAAAACTATCCCATCCTACTCGCATCAAATCTACGCCAAGCGTCCCACGACATGTCCAACATTTTTGCACGATTAGTAATCCACAAGAAGCTCATCATCTTTATCTCATCCAACGTCTTCCGAACCGACACTTGGTTTTGGTTAAAGCACAAATCATTCCGAGCCCACCATATGCTTCAAAAAGTTGTCAAAATTACCGCATAAAACGCTTTCCTAACCCGGTCACCTTGTTTTGCTATCAGATGATAAGACAAAATATCCTTCACATGGAAGGCGAAAAAGCTTGGAACATTGCACCATGTAAAGACTTGTTGCCAAATATCCGTAAAAACCGGGCAACCTGTGAATATGTGCTCCACCGATTCCACACAAAGTTTACAAGCTTTGCATACTTGTGACTCCACATGAATGTTACGCCGAACCAAAGCGTCCAATGTAGGAAGCCGATTAAAATAGGCACGCCACGCCACAACCCCAACTTTTTTGGTACCCAATTACTCCAATGAAAAGATGCAATTGGAAAGACATTACCTGCCTCAAAAATCCACTTCTTGACTGTCTTAACTGAAAACTCATTGCTATCACCCAACAACCAGGACCAAGAATCCTGACTTGAGCCAACCGAAACAGTAGACAGCAACATTGTTAAGTCGTTGAGCTGGTGCAATTCTGCAGGAGCAAGATAGGGACGCTTCCATTCCCAGTTAAAATCCAACTGCTGCTGGGAAAAAACAGGTATCTGATCTGCAACATAACAAATTTTCTTCTTTTCCAGCTCAAAAAGAATAGGGAATTTAGTGCACAGTGGCTCATCCGCTATCCAATAATCATACCAAAACAGAACCGTCACCCCGTTACCAACATTTCCTTTCACAAACTGAATCGGCCCATTGTTATAGTTCTCCAAAATGCCCGGAATAGCGGCTATTTGCTTCCACGTACCACCAAGTGAAACTTTAGCCGGGATAGAAGACCAACCTCTAGCACTACTATGAATGGACCAAACAGCCTTACGCCAAAGATAATCTTGGTCCACTTTAAATCGCCACCACCATTTGGTCAAGAGGCTAACATTAGCATCTCGAAGCAGCCCCAATCCCACCCCGCCATACTTAACCGGCGATACTACCTTGTCCCAAGCGAGCCAACTCATTTTGTCCTCCGAGTCAACCCCCCACTCCAAAAAAAATCTCCTCCGCAACCTTTCAAGCGAATTAATAACTTGAATAGGGGCGCGAAATAGAGAGAAAAAATATAGCGGTAAAGAGTTCAAGACCGATTTCAACAAAGTGATACGCCCACCATAGGAAAGTGTTCTAGACTTCCATAACGCCAAACGCTTCTTGAATTTCTCAACAATCGGATCCCAACTCCTCACCGAGTTCATATTCGAGGCAATAGGCACACCAAGATGGTTAAACGGGAAACTACCACTAGAACACTTTAAGACCGAAGCCATGTTTTCCAATTCACCTTCGGTTACTCCAACCCCAAACACACGACTATTGTGAGAACTAACCTTTAGACCATAAATCAAATAAAAACCCCTCAATAATCGCCTAAGATTTAGAGCGTTAATAGTAGACCACTCCCCACAGAAGACCACATCATCAGCATACATAAAGTGAGAAATAACCGGTCCCGTACCTCCTACTTTTATACCATGGAACACCCCTAACATTGAAGCCCGTCTCATCACCCGGGTCAAACCCTCCATAGCAAGTATAAATAAATAGGGCGATAGTGTGTTACACCTTAATTCTACCTTATCTTGCAGTTACAAAAACTTTAACCCACAATCTCGCATCTATTACGGGAGAGATCATCCACTAAACCAAGAGTTATGAGTTAATACAATTATATATTGTGAAGTGTACCACATTTAAAGCAATATATAGAAATTTACTGGTTTCTTAATTCTCAACATAATTCTTTGATCGGAAGATTCCTTCGGTTACGTTGTGCAGGAAGTTGTGATGTGTTGGCTAGTGAGTTCGAGTGACACCATTCTGTTCAACATGGTATCAGTTATCACAGATTGCACATTTTTCTATATTTCTTTATCTATAAATAATGATATCCAATAATTGTTAATTCATTACTTTATACTTGAAATAGAATATTGTATTTTATTAAATTTAATATTAACTTACGTTAGAATTACGTTAGAATATGTTAATATTTTTAACGTCAAATTTTTTATTTTTAATTCTTATGGTGCTTCCTGTTAATCTTTCTAATTTAGTTGCTCTTTACTTGCTTTACTTTTCTCGTTATACCACCAACCCTAATAGGGCAATAGTATTATGTTAGAATATTAATATGCAACTGTGCAATAATAATTTAAAAATGAAAAATACCATAATTGTTAAACTAATATTACATACTTGTGTTAATTTTTTTTAATTACTTAGGGGGATTTGGTTTATAAAAGTTTCGCTTTATGACATTTGTAAGCCCCAAACTTGGGCGCACTACAGTCAGGTCTCATTACATTATACTGTTTAAAATAAATAGATCTTTTATAAAATACGCAAGGGAATTTAATTAAAACAGTACAAAGCATTTTTATAACTCAATTAAATAATAATTTTCAAAAATCATATGAATGCCTTTCGCCATAATCACGAGTAATCCCATATGTTAGCCAAGAGCATCCAAGACTCGAATCGCATGCCTGCAAAACAATCTAACATACATGCAAAATCCAGCTACGCTGAGTGAGTTCTAATAGTTGAATTTGAAAGCATTTACGCCATTAAATCACTTTATTTTAAACTCAAATCTCGCTATTTATCAACATCGCCTTTAAGGTAAATCAAATTTCTCGATGGATAATCCCAGACGCAATGTCGCCACAAAGTCCAACCCTAAACTCTAAGACTCATCAACTCCCAAACTTACTCGTAATCCCCCTCTTTGGGAAATATCACACCCACGTCTTTATTTATGACTACACGTATATACTTGTCTCGAAATCATACAAGGGACTCCCTAGTACGAAGCACAACCACACACAACTAAACAACATACCACGAATACATATTACTACCCACCAGTTTACTAGCATGAACACATAAAGCACATAAGGTGGGAACTTAACACACAATTTGGCCAAACCACTAAGAAGTGACCATAACTCGTCTCATACGTAATCCACCCTCTTTGGATCGAATTAGTCATATTGCCACCACAAGGTAGCAGTTTCAAAGGCTTCGTCTCCCACATTATACATCATTTCCACCACTAGGTACATAGAAGGCCTCATCTCCCACATTACACGTCATTGCCACCAGGGCTTCAATGTTGTCACGAAAAGTGACCATCGTTAAACACCTCAAGGGTGCCACATTATTCACATAACTCACACACAACATATACTTTTTTAAAAACGCATTAGCTCCCGTTCCCTGCTCGGACACATTCAACATACGGTAAAAATTCAGCTCTCTAAGGTTCTAACCTTTCTGCAGTTAGGTTTGAAACACGACACATGACTTCTCAAGATAAGAGCCTACACGACACTAGTCATGAAGCTAACACCGACACCTCCAAAACCTCAAACCTGGCAACTCCAATATCTCATTAATAAGCAACTACAAAATAAATTCATACCAATGCAAAGCTACTTAAATCTCATCAATATGCAAGTCATGAGAGTTTACCCAACCACAGGAAAACATTTATGAATCATTTAAGTCATAAAACTCATTAATTTAACCGACACTGTAACTCATATAAAAACACATTAAAAGCATGTATGATAGCCCTAGTAATATATATAAACAAAAATTAAGGGATTAAAACTCACTAGTTACAAAGATTCAAAATTTTACTCATATCATGTACTCCAAGCACGAAACCCGAACTTGTAGAAAAAAAATCAGAGATCATGACCCGAATCATTCTAAAATTATAAACGCATAAATATGCCCCCGAAATTCAACTCCAACTATCACCATCTCATCTCCTAAAAAAAAAAAACCCAAGTCTAGCGAATAAAACGAACCAAATCGTACGTCCCACTACAACATCAACTACGTCATGTATGCGGGCATGCTTCCCTCATTACATCCTCATACACATACATCATTAATAGCCCCCACCCTTGTGGTGGAGTGGTAGAGAGGGAATACTCTCTTGAAGGAGATTGATAGTTCAAATTCAAAGGGGGTGCAAAAAAGGTGTAATAAAAAAGGTGTAAAAACTGGTGTAGAAAACAGAAAGGAAACTAGCCGTTAAAAAAAAAAACATACATCATTAATACTACAACACCCCATGCATGGTCCAATGTTTGAACGTAAGTTTAGTTTTATTAAACAAAACTATATGTAAGTTTTTTTTTCTCTACATACAGAAGACCACACACAAAAGATTCATGGGTCTTTCATTCATGACCCATTGCCATTCCTATTCTATGTGAGTTGATTTAATCATAACTTACACATAAGCACTCCAATTTCACACATGTATTAACTTGTTACAACATTTTTCTTTAATTATTTTATTTTAAAAATTAAATATATTCATTCTATAATAAAAAGGGCAAATTTACTGCAGGATGATAGGTAAACAGGCAAAAAGTTGTGTCGCAAACCCCTTCTAAAATGATATCAAACCAATCAAATCATAATCAATCATAGTAACCGAAACTATAATTAGTTATCCTACAATTAATAAACAAACTGATTTACTAGATTTTTATTTTTGATATATGTTGAAATATATGTGTGTCCAATTTAATCGTCAAAACATATAGTTCGTATAAATGTTTTCTTATTGCTTGTATTTTATTTTTCATGTAGGGCTCGTAGTGGGCTGAATGGACTCAAGCAGACATGTGCTAGAGATACTAGGCTAGAAGCTGCTGAGCCAGATTTGATGAGCACTTTATTCGAAGTGGGCTTGAAGCCCAGGCGCTTATTGTCAAGGGTTATTCGTTTTGTTTGATAAATAAGAAATATTGTAGTTTTTTTGACAATATAAACACCCGTTCAACCCACCACAATGACCACACACATTTCGGTGAACAGTACCTAATATTTTTGTTTTTTTTATATATTATACTATGTTAGAATCTTGGTTTGAATTAGTAAAACTTGATTTTATTTTTATATGTAGGATCATAAAAGGGAAAATACATAATTCAGAAAAATAGAAACTAACTATAAATTCAGGTTAGTGTAAAAGATAAATATGAAAGACAAACTTTAATAAATACGTGTCATATTTGGAACCATTTATTATAATAAAGACTTTACTACTTTAATTAATTTGGACATATTTTGTTATTCACTTATAACTTAAAAAATTATACATTTATACTTGATTATTTATTTTCTTTCAAACAACGGGTCAAAGGTCGGGATGGGGTCTCGTCGCCGGTATACTATTCCGGCATCCGTTTTAGGTCGGCTAACAAAGGTTTTTGTATCAAACCTTCCAGACAAGTGTAGTGGGAATGATCTTTCGGAGTTCATTAGACAATACGGTGACATTTTTGATCTCTACATTGCAAGGAAACGAGACAAAGCCGGTAAACGCTTTGGTTTTGTATCCTTTCTGGATGTCAAAGACAAAGAAGATTTGGTTCGGAAAATCTGCCATACAAGGATTGGAGACTGCTTGTTGAAGGCCAATATTGCTAGATTTACGATGGAAGAAGGGAGATACGGCAGGAGAAGATGAAACAGAATTATGGGGATTCAGGTATAGGGCCAAGCAACGCCTCCAAGAAACCAGTCAATGACGATGATGGGGGTGCCTATAGAACCGCTGCCTTTACTACTTTCACCACTGGTGGAAGATCTTTTAAAGATACCTTTCTAGGTAAACAATGCAACGGGAAAGAAGTAGTAGTGGATGATCAGACGAATGTTTATGAAGATTTACATGGGAGAGCACTACTTATCAGAATGATTGATTTAGAAGCACTCAAAAGTATTTATATCATTTTGAACGAGATTTGCCCCGGCTCAGGTACGGTTCAATATTTAGGAGGTTTTTCGGTGTTGATATCTTTTGAAGACGGTGAAACGGCTAATAAGGCGCTGTTAGCTGCTAGAGAAGTCTTAGGACGTTTCTCTTCTGTGACTTTATGGGAAGGCCAATCATATGGGTTCGAGCGGTTGGCTTGGTTGAAGCTAACAGGAATTCCTATACAGTTGCTGTCAAAAAACACAATTGAGAACGTTGGCGGCCTCTTTGGGAAGGTTATTCACTTCCCGAAAAGGGCAGAGGATGATTTCGATCTATCAGTTGAATACCTGGGTGTTTTAACGGATGAGTACAAAAAGGTGGCAGAGGAGGTCACCTTGAGTTGGCGCCATAAAAAATTTAAGGTGGGAGTTTCGGAGGAACACGGAGATTGGGTACCGGAATTTTATTCGATTGAAAAATCGGAAGATAGTCCGGTGGCTGATGAGACTAACAGTATGGAGGAGGAGGTGCCGGAAAATACTCAGGGCATGAATGTCGGTGATGACCAGAATTCAGTTTTGGAAATCCCGAGATTTTCGGAGGAAGTTAATTTGGGAAATAATATTCCATTGAATGGGGTTGACCAAGCATTTAATGACAGGAATTCAAAATCATTGGGTAATGATGGCTTCATATCAGGTGAAAAATTCGATTTTGATTCGTTACATGAGAAGGAGGTTTTTGATGGGCCTAGTTCTGTAGCCCATAAAAGAAAAAAGAAACAACCAGACTCGGCTTTGGGCTGGCCCAGTCCCTCTTACTCTAGCAGCCTGGAAAAAATGAAACTTGGGAAGAAGCCCAAAGGGGATGATTTATTTGATTTAGATGAAATGATTGGGCTTAAGAAGAATGAGTGCAGTCCCGTTGTTTTTGATAAAAGTGAAACACTGGACAATCAACACTCCGCTGCCTCTGAGCATAGAGAGAGGGAGTATTCAGGGCCGGTTCTTGAGCAGGTGATTCCTTCGATGCAGCAACAACATGAAGAGGAGACTAATCAGCAGCCGATTTTGCAGAAGGCTTCAACAGGGTGTGAGTTTCCTGACCCAGTAGAAGAAGCTATCGCTACAATTGCTCTTGGTGTCAAGCTTGGTGCTCAAATGAATGGCCGGGAAGATGTTATTCAGGATATCATTGTTAATGAAGGTGTACAATCAGGTTTGAAATGAATATTTTATCCTTGAATATTAAAGGGGTTGGGGTGGCTGGAAAAGAGGATTGGGTTAGAAAATTAAAAGATGAAAATGGGGTTTCGGTTATAGCTATTCAAGAAACTCTTTGTAACAATAGCGGTAACTTGAATCCCAGTCGGTTTTGGGGTAGGAAGAAAATGGATTTTGACAGTGTGGATGCGCTAGGCAGGTCTGGGGGTCTTTTGCTGATGTGGGATCCTAGTATTTTTGTGAAAGAAGCTTCGATTAAAAACCAAAATTTCCTGTTGGTGTCTGGTAGACTAGTTGAAGATGGTACAAAGGTCAATCTGGTAAACGTGTATGCGCCTCAAAAAACGGTGGATAAAAGGGTTCTTTGGAGTGAGTTAATTGATGTTATCAGGAATAGGGATGGGTTTTGGTGTTTGTGTGGTGACTTTAATGCTGTTCGTAACGAGGATGAGCGAAGGAATTCCAAATTCAATCATACTAGTGCGAGAGACTTTAACAATTTTATTGATGAAGCCTGTCTTAGAGAGTATGGTATGAAGGGTAAAAAATTCACTTTTCTTTCCAGTTCGGGGAACAAAAGCAAAATGAGTAAGCTGGATAGATTTTTGGTTTGTGGGGAGTTTTTTAATAAATGGCCTGAAGCGTGTTGTAGAGCTTTAAATAGGAATCTGTCAGATCACTGTCCGATTCTTTTGTCTTTGGTATTTAAAAATTTTGGGGCCAGACCATTCCGGTGGTTCAATTCTTGGTTAGATAGGAGTGGTTGTGAGGAGATGCTGGTGGACGCTTTGGATCGGTACCAATCTATGGGCCCTTGTGATATTGCTTTATCTAATAAATTTCGCTTCCTCAGAATTTAATTCGTGGTTGGAAAGAAAAACAAGATCTTGTGGAAGGTGAAGAATGGTGTAAGCTGAATACAGATTTGGAGAACATCGAGACCACGTTAGAAAGCAGAGACTTGACAGAGGAAGAGGAATGGATCTGGGCGGAGTGTAAAAAAGGGTTGGGGAGTTGGAATTGCATAGGTTGAAAGATTTGAAGCAACGATCTCGGGTGCGGTGGGCAACAAATGGGGATGACAACTCTGCCTACTTTCATAGTGTGGTAAATGGCAGGAAAGCTGCCAACTCTATTCAGGGATTTTGGTCGGCGATGTCTGGGTCTCTAAACCAAGTCTGGTTAAGAGAGAGATTCTTAGATTTTTCAGAGAGCATTTTTCTGAAAAAATTGTTGATAGACCGCCTCTTGTGTGTGACAACATTAAGAAGGTTCCTCTTCAGTTCGCCGATGAGCTTATCCAACCTTTCAGTAGGGAAGAGATTAAAGAGGCGGTGTTTGCTTGTGGGGCCAATAAAGCCCCCGGGCCTGACGGTTTTAATTTTAATTTTATTCGCAGGTTCTGGAGCTTCTTTGAAGAAGATTTCTTTGGTATTTTCTCAGAGTTTTTTAATTCGGGGAAAATCAATAGAGGATGCAGCTCCGCTTTTATTACTCTAATTCCTAAATGCAAGAACCCAGTCAACCTTAAGGAATATAGACCAATCACTCTGGTGGGCGTTATTAGCAAGGTGATTTCGAAGGTGCTAGCGGCTCGTTTGAAGAAGGTTATGGATTTTATTATTTCTGACACTCAGTCGGGTTTCTTGGGTGGGCGGTTTATCTTGGATGGGCCCCTTATTATTAACGAAATTATGTCTTGGATTAAAAGGAAGGATAAAAAAGCCTTTCTGTTGAAGGTGGATTTTGAGAAAGCTTATGACAATGTCAACTGGGGTTTCTTAATTTCTATTCTTCATCAGATGGGTTTTCCTGACAGATGGTGTAGGTGGATCTTGGGTATTCTGAAGTCGGCTAGATCGGCCGTGCTTGTTAATGGTTCTCCCACTTTCGAGTTTCAAAGTGAAAAGGGTCTTCGTCAAGGAGACCCTTTATCCCCTTTCTTGTTTCTTGTGGTTATGGAGGCGCTTTCGTGTATGATATATAAGGCTATTGATGTTGGGGAATTTGAGGGCTTATCTTTCTCTAAAGATGGTCCGACGGTGTCCCATTTGTTCTATGCTGATGACGCCTTAATAATGGGTGACTGGTCTCTTCCTAATGTTGCGAATATGGCGAGGATCTTGAGATGTTTTTATGCTTGTTCAGGTTTAAAGGTGAATATTCATAAATCCAATCTTATTGGTCTTGGCACGTCTGACATAGAGCTCAAGAATATGGCTGAGTTTTTGGGTTTTAAAGCGGCATCCTCTCCTTTCGAATATTTGGGTATTTTAGTTGGTTCCAACATGAACAAAATATCCAGTTGGCGAAAGATTGTGGATGTGTTCGAGGCTCGTTTAGCTCTTTGGAAGGCAAATGTGTTGTCTATAGGAGGCCGGTTGACGTTAATAAAGTCGGTTCTCGAGAGTCTTCCTGTCTACTATTTCTCTTTATATAAAGCGCCGGTTGGTGTGATAGAAAAGTTAGAAGGTATTATGAAGCGCTTTTTGTGGTCTGGTTCGGATACGGTTCGTAAAATCCATTGGGTTTCTTGGAGTAGAGTTTCTATTCCTAAGAATAAAGGTGGTCTTGGTATTTCTAGTCTTAAGGATGCGAACGAGGCTCTCTTATCAAAGTGGGCTTGGCGTTACAGGAATAATAATTCTTGTTTATGGCAGCAGGTTATACAAGCGTGTCACAGGAATCGTCCGAAATGGAACTTTCTGCCTTGCCTTTCTAGACGTGGAGGTTGCTGGCCGAGCATAGTTAAAGTGGTGGAAAGATTGAAATTGGGTGATCAAAGGTTTGTAGATTGTATCAAAGGAAACCTGGGAGATGGCCAAGCGATTAGATTCTGGATAGATGTTTGGCTTTTTGATGTCCCTATTCGCATAAAATTCCCAGGTTTATTCCACAAAGCTGTTAATAAATGGAGCACAGTAGCAGAGGCATGGCAGAATTTTGGGTGGTACCCCATTCCTTTGGACCAGCCGTATTCGAGACAAGATATGGAAGAGTGGGTTCAGCTTGCTACTAGCTTGGAACAGGTCTCTTTGGGACATGGCCCAGATAAGTGGTCTTGGGCCACAAAGGATCCGGACAAAGTTTTTAGTGTTAAAAAGATTAAACAATTGATTGGTGATTCTAGGGGCTATGCGGATGCTTATCATTTCAGATGGGTCAGTTGGGTTCCTTCTAAATGCAACATTCTGGCGTGGCGGGCTGAGATGAACAGAATCCCAACCATCGAAACGCTTGCCATAAGGGGTATTCATGTTGATAATGGGTACTGCAGGTATTGCGGTTCTGTTGATGAGACGTCCACGCACATTTTCATCAATTGTTTGTTCTCTACGGGGGTTTGGCAAGGTGTGATTAGATGGCTAAAACTAGACCCGTTCGTTTGTTCCGAGGTTCGCGACATTTTTGAAATCCATAAGAAGGTGGCAAAAGGCAAGAAAAGAAAATTGCTAGTGCTTGGCATCATTTTGGTTTCTATTTGGTGCCTTTGGAAAGAGAGGAATGATAGGATCTTTAAAGACAAGAAGAGTAATATCGGTGATGTTGTTACTTCGATTAAGTCCATGTCCTTTTTATGGTTTAAGCATAGGGCTAGATATAAACACCTTAGATGGAGGGATTGGTTATTATACCCCTTGTACATTTTGTAAGTGGTTTGTTTTTGGGGCAGTCCTCGTCTTGAGGTTTCTGTCGCCTTTGTGAATGAAAGTCAATGTTCAAAAAAAAAACTTATAACTTAAAAAATTTAAACTTTTTTATAAAACTCAGATATACTATTTGAGCGTCCTTATTTTTATCTATGCTTTAATACATATTTCATTCAAAATCGAGTTAATGAATAATAACATATAAGATATCGAATCACAAAAGTACATCTTATTAAGCTACCTAACGGTGTTATTTCTTTGTTTCCTTCAATTTTCCTTGAGCATTGTACTAGTAGTATAGTATGTCGCTTTAAAAAAATTGAATATACCGTAGCAATGTACTTATTTTTATTTACGTAATATAAATTTATTTAAAACCGTCAAATCACAAGTTCGGCACTTTAACGGTTTTACCTATCGGATACATGAGGATGGCTAATGTGTAATTAAACTAGTAGAGTGGTAGTTTAAAATAAATTAAAATACATATCAATTTTTCTCTATCTCTACTACCTTATTAAGGAGGAGAGATAGGTAAGAAGGTAATTTTACACAATTTTTAAGATGGGAGTTGAAGAGTCCCTTCACAAATTTTCAATATTTGGTTATTTTGTTCCCTTTATGCCCTTGTGTACAACCTATAATGCTTATTGTATATATGTATAATGCATACTTCATATCCATTTCAACATGTAACCCCTATTCATAACACCTAATTAAACTCTAATTCAATTTCAATAAAACCCAAGCTTTTCATTGAATCCTTCTACACATCTATTTAATAATAACAAGCAATGCTTGTGATGGTTCTATTAGGCTTCAATTTCAATAAAACCCAAGCTTTTCATTAAATCGTTCTACACATCTATTTAATAATAACAAGCAATGCTTGTGATGGTTCTATTAGGCTTTGTTGGAGCTTATAAACATTGTAGTAATTGGACATTTTTGTCTTTTTTTTGTTTGTTGAATTGTATAACTCTTTAAAGCATGATGTCTAACCTCATATAATATATGTATTTGTTGCCAATAATTCTATCTCCTTCTCTCAGTATATTACAACTTACTAAAAGAAAACTTAATATCCTGATTTATGTATCAAATACTTTTAATTTAAAATTACCATTTTGGTAAAAACATTAATTTTTAACTTGGGTTACCTTTACGTACTTAGTCACGTTTAAAAACCGCCGCAACGCGCGGGGTAATTTACTATTCATTTACAAAAAGCAGGATTAGGTATAGCAAATCTTGTCTTTTATAAGCTTCTCTCAACTTTTAGACGCCGGGTGGCGTGGAGAGGGGCAGGAAGGAGGGGTGGGGAAGGGATGCTTGGCGTGAGGCTTGTGGTGATGCCGTGATGATGATGTGGCACAAGTTGATTGGTTGGTATTTTTTTTTAACTTTAACATAATATAATATTATTTCTTCTCCCCTCTCTTCCCCCCTTTCACTCCCCACAATTTTTCCCCCTCACATGGGTCACACAAGTGCTACATGGCGCTTCATCCCCCCTCTTTCCCCACACCACTCCTTGTAGTCTTAAAACCATACCATTGATCAAACTCATTAGTCGGGCCATTATAAAAAAAAAAAACTAGCTGTCATTTAATTTTGTAACATCTTGATTTTGGTTGTAATAAATTTCATAAAATGTGCCCGTGGTGTGATGGTTGTAATAAATTTCATAAAATGTGCTCCACGCTTGTGATGTGATGGTAAAAGTGTTGAAGTTGTAAAGGGGAGGTTGGGAGTTCAAGAAAGAGTAAGACTGTGTGTTGTGGTGCGCGAGTGGGCGCGACCACCTCCAAACAATCGCTCCGGCAATTGCTCGCGTGAGGGTGTTATGGCTCGCTCCAGACCATCGCTCGCGTCCCACTCAAAATCCAAGACAATAGCGTCGTGACCGTGGTCGCTTGTGCTTGCGGTGGTTTGCTCATGCGGGGCTTGGCGTGAGGCTGTTGTAGTGTTCGTGAGCCACATGGCTCGCAAATGGCTCGCGCCTAATAAAAAAGGAGTAAAAATGAGGGTGAAAATTAGCCATTAAAAAAAAAATTCACAAAATGATGTAGTAACACTTTTGGTCAACTTCTTGTATCTATAGTACCTTATTAAGGAGGAGAGATAGGCAAAGTAGTCATTTTACCATCATTTTAAGATGGCATATGAAGGGTTTTGTGCTTTATACTCTACATGTCATGAAAGTTTTTCCAATGCTACCCTTGAATGCAAAAACAACTTGTACATCCCTCTTCCAAATCAATTAACAAGAATTCAATGATGCTTCAAGAATTAATGTTGATTTTAATTTACTCAATAGTTTGTACCCATTGTAACTCAAGTTTTTAAGACACTGTACATACATCTCTTAACACCTCCATTGTAACTGATACACCATGTGCACAACTTTAAACCACCAAGTTGTGCTCCCCGTCGCATCGCGCGGGCACCTTGCTAATCTCTATCTCTACTTCTCTACTTACCTTATTAAGGAGGAGAGATGGGTAAGAAGGTAATTTCACCATCATTTTAAGATGGCATACACAAGGTCTCATGCATAAATCTCTAATTTTTACCATTTTCTTCCATCTATACATCTCTTAACACCTCCATTGTAACTGATACACCATGTGCACAACTTTAAACCACCAAGTTGTGCTCCCCGCCGCATCGCGCGGGCATCTTGCTAATCTCTATCTCTACTTCTCTACTTACCTTATTAAGGAGGAGAGATGGGTAAGAAGGTAATTTCACCATCATTTTAAGATGGCATACAAAAGGTCTCATGCATAAATCTCTAATTTTTACCATTTTCTTCCATCTATGCCCTTATGTACAAGTCACTAATACAAATCAATTGCACCATTCAATACATTTAATTCATGTATTAACTTTTTGTTACCTAGAACCATTACCAAGTAATAGATTAATTCATGTAACTTTTTTTAATGGATTAACTTTTTGTTACTAATGGAATTTGAATTATCACCACAAGAAAAGGCTAAGCCTTATTTAACACTTTATAACCAGTAGGCTAAAGGTTCTTTGGTTCATGTGTGTAACTAAATGTTGCAAATAAAAATCAAGCACAGATCGGATTGGATAAATGACAGTATGGTGTATAAAGTTTTGGCAATTTAAAACTGGTTACCCACCAGGTCCATCAGCTAATTTCCCTGCCAACCCAAGTGTGCTAATGATCATTTGGGCCTGATAACAAAAGAGTATTAAACATTTTCTTCTGATCACATAATAGGACATTTAATTAATAATCAATTTTGGGCCGAATCAGCACAAAACATCTGGGCCCCACAAACTGACGCATGGGACTCACCCTTTACTTGGGAATAGAGAGGGGAAACATAGCATGTTACAAGAGCGAGGTGAGGTTTGGAACTCTAATGCAAGAGGGACGCCTCGCGAGCCGGGTAGTCTAGTATCTTATGGAGGCAAATATTTTTAATATAGAGTAGTTTTTTTGGGTGTTGCAATTATAATAAATCTGAGTCAATTTTCATGTCAAGATTAGATCATATAATAAGAAAAATCAATAACTTTAATCAAGTCTACAGAGTTACGTAAAGACATCTATACACAACCAAATGTGCTACTTCACATAAGCAAATCAAATTTCAATTTCAAGCTTCAATAAAAAATTTTAAAAAAAAATATGAAAGAAAGTAAGAACCCAACCCTTATTCATATTTTTAGCTTTCATCGGCTAATCGTTTGATTCCTTGTTGATGAATCAATGGTGTCAATTTTTCTTTTCATAAAATTAATTATGTCAGTTGCAAAAAAAAAAAAAAAAAAAAAAGAAAAGAAAAGAAAAGAAAAGAAAGAAAGAAAGAAAGAAAGATAGATAGATAGGTGTTGTGCGGATTTGACCATCACACGTTCTATACGAAATCCAAAAAAGGATGGTGCCGTTGACAACGATACAACAACACCGTGCATGCAGGGGCGGACCTAGCATTATGCTAGGAGCCGCGCCCGCTGCCCCTTGAGTTTGCGCGCGTAGTGGAATTTTTTATTATTTTTTTTTTTTACGATTTTTCAAAAACGTTACCACTAAAATAAAATTTACGTTGCTACTAAAAATTAATATACGTTACTACTAAATGAAATTATACGTTAGTAACGTTACCATGTTACGTTACTTGAAAAAATATTTATCAAACTTGACTAATAATAACCTAAAAAAATAACTAATCTAATTATAATACAATTTAATAACTAAACAAGCCCACACATTAACCTAAGTTCAACAACAACAAGCCACCCCACCCCCTTCAGTTAGTGATTGTGGCTGTTGCAAAAAAAAAAACATATCGGTGTTAAAGAATTTTATGAATACCTTGGGATGGTTCTTAATACGGTTTCTGCTTATTGTAAGCGAAAAGTGATCATGTTGGAGGCAAAAAGAGAGAGGGTGAAAAAAGAAATTCTTCAAGGTGAAATTAAGACCGGAAGAGGATTAGACCAAGAGGTTTCCTTTGCACGAGCCGGAGACACACAATAGGGTTCTCATCATAAACAATTATAAGTTTGCTTAAATTATTTCCGGAAGTTGTTGACGTACTTGCTCGTGTGGTGGAAACCGGAAAACATAAAACTTTTCCTTTGGTTTATCGGGTATTGAAGTTAGCATTGGTTTTGTTGGTTGCAACCGCAACCGTTGAGAGGTGTTTTTCTAATATGAAGCTTTTTTTTTACCAGCAAAAGACAGATATTATTTCACCACAAAAAAGATAACTAGTGAGATACTAGTGAAACAAACAAAACACCCAAAGCACCACAACAAAACAATCACATACACAGTTCAGTTAAGTCGAAACACCCCCAGTTCGTCCAAGTCAGCCCATTCTGATTCAGCCGTTGTTTGACCCAAATAAAAGCCAAGGCCTGAATCTCCCCAAAAATGCCATCAATGTGTAGACTCTTAGCCGCGAAGATAAGATCATTCCTAGCTTTCCACAACACCCAACAAGTCGCAAGAATAACCAATCTAAATACTTTGCTTTTTTCTACCATTCGGCTCCAATTCTTTATAAACAGAAAGAAGGTCGTGGACATTGGCCTCATGTACCTGCGGATTGTTACACCAATAACTCACCTTTTGCCACAAAACCGCTGTTGCGTATCATGAGGTAAACAAATGGTCCGCGTCCTCGTCTCCATCCGCGCATAACCTGCAAACAATCGAGCCTTGAACCACATTTCTCTTCGCCAATCCCTTTAAAGTAGGTAATCTATCTTGCTCAGCTCTCCATCCGAATATACTAACTTTTCTTGGCACGCCTTTCACCCATTCGAACGGATAGTAGGGGAACCCATGTTGAGTAAGAAGAGTACGACAGGAAGCAACAGAGATCTCCCCATCTGTCGTAAGTTCCCACCTCCAGTAGTCAACATCCAAAGTCAGGTGCAGAGTCCCAGCAATCACTACACACCACTACATCTCGGCTGTTTCATCAGCTGACACGGGATGCCGCTTCCAATCTAACCTCTGACTTTGCATAAGCACGGTTGCACTCTTATTATTTTCAAGAGCAAATAATTTAGGAAACCGATCCATAAGAATAGTATCTCCGACCCACCTATCTAACATAAACCTTATACTTTCGCCATTACTAACTACCCCTTTCGGTAAACATCTAGCATCAATGTCCGCATTCCGCAACTCTTTATCAATATTATTAATCCCATTCCATGAACCACTAATTCCATATTTAGTGGGCAGAAACGACCAAGAACGACTTTTTGAATGAATGGCATCAACAACTCTATGCCATAACGCCGACCCCTCACGTTTAAACCGCCACCACCATTTAAGAATAAGGCTTTCTTTCATCATCTTGAAATACCCCAATCCAAGCCCCCCCTTTCGAAACATGCCCGATTACCCTATCCCAACAAACCAATTAGTCTTCGCCTTATCTTCATCGCCACCCCAAAAGAACCGCCTTCTAAGCGCTTCAAGCTTATCAAGAATGGTCTTTGGAGCTTTAAAGATAGAAAAATAGTAAAGCGAGAGACTGTCCAAAACAGCTTTTAACAAAACTACCCGACCTCCAAAAGATAAAGACTTGGCTTTCCATTTGGATAACCTCGCCTTGAAGCATTCCATAACGGTATCCCAATTCCGAACCTGATTCATATTTGCACCTACCAAAACACCCAAATACTTACACGGAAGACTTCCAACTTTGCATTTAATCATGTTCACCACACTTTCCACTATACCCGGGTTTACCCCAATACCAACCAAGTTTGACTTGGAATAATTCATCTTGAGCCCAAAAACCAAATGAAAACACCTCATAAGGCGGCTAATATTCCGGACATCCCCTTCTCTCCATTCACCCATAAACACAACTAGACCATTATTAGGAAGGCGAGCACCCCTAATAATTCCAATATCTTTAGCTTCCGTAACAAATCCTGTAAGAACCTCCATGGCAATAATAAAAATAAAAGGAGATAATGGGTCACCTTGGCGAACCCCACGAAAACATTGGAACTCCCTAGATGGCGACCCATTTATCAAAACCGAAGCTCTGGCCAACTTTAGAATCCTATGAACCCATATCCGCCACATATCAGGAAAACCTATTTGCTGAAACACCTTATCAATAAACTTCCAACTAATAGAATTATAAGCCTTTTCAATATCTACTTTCATAAAAAACGCTTCTGATTTAGAATGTTTGGCCCACGCGATAACTTCATTCAAAATAATAGGTCCATCAAGAATATTCCTATTCGCCAAAAAACCGGTCTGATACTCAGAGATAACTGAGCCCGCCACTTTTTTAACTCTGATAGCCAACACTTTAGAAATAATTTTTGAAATAGAACCAATAAGGCTGATCGGTCGAAAGTCACTAAATGTCAACGAATCCTTTACTTTTGGAATGAGGATAATAAACGAAGACCCACAACCACGATTAATCACCCCAGTGTTATAAAAATAATCCATCGTGTTCATAATATCATCCTTTAACACTTCCTAAAAATGTTTAATAAATCCAAAATTGAACCCATCCGGACCCGAGGCTCTATCACTACCACAATCCCAAATTGCATGCTTCACCTCTTCCACCGTAAACTGTGACACTAAGGCAGCTGCATCCTCTGAACTTAACTGCTTCAGATTCGGGCACTGAAATGAAAAGAAGGCCGATACTGGTTTGGCTCGCGAAACTTATAAGCAAAAAATTTTCTAGCCTCCGCCCTAATTTTTTCTGGATCAGTATAACCCATTCCTCTCCCATCATAATCCCATGGATTCGGTTATTGGACATATTATGATTAATAATGCCATGGAAAAAAGACGTATTCTCATCCCCGTCAACCGTCCACTTAATTCACTCTTTTTGTCTCAAATCTTGAACAATATCAGCATTAATCTCTTCCATTTTTTTCTTATACTCCGCCCATGAACCAATGTCTTTAGAAGTAGCTAACCCTTCCTCCAACTGGCGATCCAAATCTATAACTTTATCTTCGGTTTCCTTCTTCACCAAAGGTCTACTCTCAGCATCAAGAACTAACCACCCTTTTATCGCGTCCTTAATTTTCTTTAATTTTATAGCCAAAACCATGTATGGAGTGCCCATAAAAGGACCTTCATTAACAGCATTGAAAACAACCTGCTCCAAACCCGGCCTGCCAAAATAAGAGTTAAAAAAACGAAAAGGACACGACCCAAAAATTCTGTACCTCTGTAGATAACATCAATGGGCTATGATCTAACTCAAGTCTTGGTAAAGCAGTAAGAGAGGAAACTGGTTTACCAATAGAATGTGTGAGGACTATTTGAACAATGCTTTGATTTGTGAGGTTGAAAGAGACACTTTTGATAAAGTAAAAGAAGATGACGTAATGGCTCGATTTCAAGCTTTCAAAAACCGAAAGGGCGAAATCTATCAGGTATGTGTGTAACTTTATTTATTATCATGTTGTTATTTTTATTTCCTATTGGATGTACTCCCATGTAACAAAATGCCTGTAGTGTTGGAATGAAAAAAATCTGCTTTGTTCTAGTTCATTCTCTTTCCCTGTTTTGTGCAGAAAAATCTCTTGTTTTAATTCTTTTTTAAATATCCTTTTCTTATTCATTTTTCACATATACAAGCTAAAACTACGGTCAAGAGGGGGTATGTAGCTCCGCCGCATACTACAATTCAAAAAATATCTTAGTGTATATGGCATTCTTTTTAAAAGTTTGATCATGTAATAATTTGAGGAATTTATTATTGGGATATAAATAACGTTAAATGATTAAAATAGAAAATGGTTTGGGGAAAAGAACGGCCATTATGAAGTGAGTGGTCAATTGCATTGCCTTTTGTTTTTCTTCTAATTTGTTTGTATAACCTTTTTCATGATTTGGTTGCAATTATTGAAGTTGGGTTTTTAAATGTTTAGTTGTATTTTGAGCCGTTGGTTGCTCATAGGCCATTGCCACCAGGTGAGTCCGTGGGGTCGCCACTCACTACCATCGCACACGAACCCTACCAGCTTCTTTGGTTTCAAATATAGGAAATATAAATTGTAACTTTAAATATCCAAAAAAAAAAAAAAAAAAAAAACCGATTAAGACACATAATAACACTTTTTTTTTTTTTACAATAGAACTTCTATATCTTATTATTTTTTATTCATTGTCTCTTACTCGAGATTCAAATACTGACCAACAAGCTGCGCCGCCACCACCCCGTTTTGAATAGAAAATCCCAATCTGCTAAAAATAAAACCCTGCCCTTGGGGGTGGAAAAGTTTTTGTGCACTACTCGTTGAACCCGAGCCAAAAACCGCACCACCTCCGGTGCCAAGGAACTGAACGTGTCGAAGGCCAAGGGAACGAAAACATGATGATTATCCTCGTATGCTTTAGCATGCTTTTCCACTTTCTTGGATTCAGCTCTCATGACCGCTTGCCCGACCACAAACCCACTATCCCAAAGCCCAGCAAGGGGGACACCCCGGTAAGATCAAATAAGAATATATTTTTGAATTAGTCAACATTAATTATGTATTTAGTTCATTAGAAAAGGCACATCGGGCACCAAGATTCTTACTCATTAAGTTTGAAAATAATGTTAAATGAAAATTTTACATCTTTGTCCTTTCACCCGAGTTTATAACCCTCAATTGGCCACTCTCGCACCACCTCCTCGCCCCACCCCCATTTCATCTACCACCAACGTATGGACGTACTCATACTGGTTCAATACTTATTGTTTGAGTTAGACCTCTTACTAATTCAACACTTAATAGAATAAAGGTTGCTAAACGACACCTAACTTGTAGGACAGAAGAAATAGTGTGCATGCATTAAAACTGGAGGTTAGAATTAGCTAGGATAAAAGAAAATAAAGGGAAAAATTGCAGAAATCGTCCTTTATGTTTACATCATCTTTCAGTGTTTGTCCTTTAACTTCAAAATTGATGAAAATCGTCATTTATGTTGTAAAATCTTGCAGGTCTCGTCCTTTAGGCCTAATCTGGTTAGTTTTTTGGTTAAGTTTGGTTACGTGGACCCCAGATGAGGGTATAATTGTCTTTTTACAATAAGAATTTACAAAAATAAAATATACATATAAATATTACCCTCTTTCTCCCTCTTTCTCTGTATACCCATCTTCATCTTTACACCCACATCTAACCACCACCACCACCCAATCTCAGCTCAATCTCTCTATCTAACTACCACAACCACCATAAAAAACCCTCTGGTTCAAACACCCCCTCCATTTACTTCACCAATTAAGATCCCCTCTTTTAAAACCCTTCCACCTACATCATAACTAGAGCTGGCATAACAGGTTACACGAACCTGTTAAGACACGAACCTGTTAAGACACGAACACGAAACTTGTAAACACGAACACGACACGAAATCTAATCGTGTCATTTTTTTCAAACACGAACACGAACCTGTGTATAACAGGTTAACACGATAAGACACGATAAGGAACACCTACTAAAATAAGTTAACACGACAAGACACGATAAGACACTATAACACACGATAAGACACGACAAGACATGATAAGAAATACGATAAGGCACGACAAGACCTGTTAAGACACGTACATGATAAGACATGAACACGAAACAGGTAAACACGAACACGACACGAAAATAAACAGGTCTTAACGTGTCGACCTGTTATTGACACGAAACTTGTTAAGGCCAAACACGAAACCTGTTAAAATCGTGTAGGTTCGTATCAGGTTATCGTGTTCGTGTCTAAATTGGCAGCCCTAATCATAACCTTCATTGCTAGAAAACGAAATTAGAGCAATCAGAATCAATCATCCTTACATTCGGTACGATACTCTAGCATTTACGACCTATACATCCAACGAGTTTTGGACAAAAACCAATGAGATCTTTCACCTCAGATCTTCCACTCGATTCATTCCAGTTCAGATCTCTCTCTCTCTCTCTCTCTCTCTCTCTCTCTCTCTCTTTGAAACACCATCTCTTTATCTTGGTTTTAGATATAAGCAAATCGAATACATGAGGAAGGAAAACTTAACGTCGTGGAGACAAAGGTGGCACCGATGGGTGGGGGTTTGGGCTTCTCCTAGTTCGTTTTGTTTTTTAATTCATCTACTCCTTTGTGATTCCAAATCGTATTTGAATCTCCTTATACCGAGCCACATTTTGCACTCACATTTTTTTTCTTTATCTTCAAGCTTGGATGACAGTTAAGGTTAAGGTGTTTGGGGGTGAGGACAAAATTGAGGTGAAGATGGATGATAAGAAGGATTTGTTCTTTGAAATCAATAAATTGAAGCCTGCAACTAAGAGAGATGATGGAGCTTGTGCATTTAGAGAGAGAGAGAGAGAGAGAGAGAATGTGTGTGTGTGTTTGTGTGTGTTTGGAGAGAGAATGGTTTTTAGGTATTTTATATATATAAAGGGTCGAATGAAATCAAGGGTAAAATGTCAATTATGCCCTCACGTGTTTTGCACGTGACCAAACTTAACCAAAAAAACTAACCAAGTTAGGCCTAAAGGACGAAAGCTGCAAGATTTAACAACATAAAGGACGATTCTCATCAATTTTGAAGTTAAAGGACAACCATTGAAAAACGATGTAAACATAAAGGACGATTTCTGTAATTTTTCCAAAATCAAGAGCCAAACCGATATAGTTATTCGGTTTTCAGATTAGTTTTTCATTTTAAATAATTCATTTTGGTTGTCCCATGAAACCAAATTCAAATATATTGGTCTATGGCTTATCTTATCATTATCATTTAACCTATTACAAAACCAAGGAAACTGAAACCTAAATTGATGAACACTTTATAGAAATTAAAGCGGAAGCGATTTTCTATTTGATTTATTTTATTGTTAATTTCAGCCCTGGTCGAGGGCTACTCGATTTCTAGCCACCGACTTTCAAAACAGCAATGTGGTTTTAGTACAAGAATAGAGAGATAGAATATGAAAGATTTATTTGATTGTAATGTTTGGTACATTCAAATGAGGAGATAACCTCCTCTATAAATACATGAATGAAATACATAAAATAGGAAGTGACTAATCTTTAGGCACAAGACAAGGAGCTAGTCATGAGGGGGCATAATGTAAGGATGACTTTGACTATAATAATAAGGTCCACTTTGACCATTTGACTAGTCAAGTAGTCATAATCTCCAATACTCCCCCTCAAGTTGGAGCGTGTATGCCAATAATGCCAACTTGCCAAGTAATATATTTTTTTAACACTGCTCTTCAAGTTGGAGTGTTTTTTTTGCGGGCTCATAGATTTGGACCTGACTTTTCTTCTTGCGGGTTCGACGAACCCAACTTGTCTACTAGAACCCGACTTTTTCTTCTTGCGGGTTCAAAGAACCCGACTTTTCTTTTTCTTGCGAGTTCAAAGAACTTGACTTTTTTCAAAGAACTCAAAAACTCGACTTTTCTTATCGCGGGCTCGAGGAACCCGACTTTCTTCCTTTTTTTTCTTGCGGGTTCAAAGACCCGACTTTTCCTATTTTTGCGAGTTCAAAAAAACCGACTTTTCTTCTTGCGAGTTCAAGGAACCCGGCTTTTCTTCTTGCGGGTTAAAAGAACCCGAATTTTCTTTCTTCCGGGTGCAAGGAACCCGACTTTTCTTCTTCCGACTCAAAGGAACCCGACTTTTCTTCTTGTGGGTTCAAAGAACCTGATTTTATTTTTCTTGCGAGTTCAAAGAACTCGACTTTTTTTTTTGCGGGCTCGTAGATTTGAACCTGACATTGTAGATTTTTGTGGAAATTATGACTACTTGACTAGTCAAATAGTCAAAGTGGACCTTATTATTATAGTCAAATTCATCCTTACATTATGCCCCTCATGACTAGCTTCTTGTCTTGTGTCTTCTCCATCACTCCACCACTAAATTTTGCCCCTCCCCCTTTTTTAAATTAGAAAAAAGTTATTTTGCCTCTTTTCTACCCAAGACCCGCCAGCTTCTTTCTTTCGTTTCTTTTATTATTTTTTTTGCCTGTTCTTCTTCTGAGAAGGATGGTAACTAGCTCTGATACCATATAGAAATTCAAGCGGAAGCGATTTTCTATTTGGTTTATTTTATTGGTTTATTTCAGCCTTGGAGTCGAGGACTACTCGATTTCTAGCTACCGACTCTTAAAACAGCAAGGTGGTTTTAGTACAAGAATAGAGAGAGAATATGAAAGATTATTTTTTTTTTTTGAAGGGCAACTTTCATTAAACACACAAAACGCGGACTTCTCCAAGGCGGAGAAGACCGAAAAACACCAAAGTTACATTACATCAAAGTTAAAGTTTTGCCAGCCCTTCCAATCCATTTTAACATCTTTCCCCCTATTAGAAAACCATAAAAAGCTAATAGACTTAATGTCCGATAAGGCTTTAACTTTCGATTCTTGAGTCCCTTTAAATATCTTCTCGTTCCGCATTTTCCATATTCGCCAGCAAGCTATCATCATAATCCCACGAATAACCTCTCTTCTCCTCGCAGGCAGCCCCAAATGCTCGATCACCACTTGAAAATCCCGAGTAGAAAATAACAAAATAGGGGGAATTCTACACCACCGGGCGATCCCGTCCCAAACTCTGTCTGTAAATCAACACCCCGAAAATATGTGGTCCGCCGTTTCTTCCTCATCATTACATAAAACACATGTCATGTCGCCCGGATAAATGTTCCTTTTGCGTAAAGCAGTCTTCGTAGGTATACGATCAATCCAAGCACGCCACATAAATATGTTAACCTTCGCCGGTAACCAACTACACCATCGCATAATGCTGGAACTATCCAGCTGCCCTGCGCCGGAAAACCACTGTTTAATATCTTTAACAGCTAAAACCTTCAAATGACAACTGTTCCACGTCCAAGAATCTTTAGCCGAAGACAAAATCGAAGCCGACAGCATGCGAACACAAAGAATAACTTGCTGCACTTCCTGAACCGATGCTGGGTACTGTTTCCAGTCCCAACACATCACCCCAGCCAACTCATTTTGACCCATCCGATCTGCAATAGTACACCATTTATTCTTCTCCAGCCTGAACAAATCAGGAAACAGAAATCTAAGTGGGACTCGGTCAACCCACGGATCTAGCCAGAACTTAATTTCTTGCCCATTCCCCACGCTACCTTGGAATAAGGAAATAAACGACAAGCCATTGACCACCGACCGATTACCACAGTTAACGATTTTAGACCATACACCTCTAATCTGTGGGTTGCAAGCAATCGATTGAAACCTCCTAGTTGACCCATGAATTGCAATAACAACTCTACACCACAAAGCTTTGGAATCGGCTCTATATCTCCACAACCACTTTAGAAGCAAAGCATTATTAGCCTCATCCAATTTAACTAAACCAAGGCCACCATCTCTATAAATACATGAAGGAAATACATAAAATGGGAAGTGACTAATCTTTGGACACAAGACAATGAGCTAGTCATGAGGGGCATAATGTAAGAATAACTTTGACTATAATAATAAGGTCCACTTTAATTATTTGACTAATCAAGTAGGTCATAATCTCCGATACACTCATCTTGTTAAACTATGTATAGATATCAAAGCTAATGTCAAAAATCAATAATATATTAACACTTTTTTTCAAGTTTATAAAACTCTTGTAGTTGTCAGCACAATATTATATTAAAGAGTCATGTCTAACATATTGATTATTGAAGTATGACATAAAATGTTAAGTAAAAGTTAAGGTTCAAAATGTAACAGCGCAATATATTAATGATGGTTGTTTTGATGAAAAATTTGCAATGTATTGTCATCTCCAATTGTGATTTGAAGAGGTTGGTGAGTAGTATTTTCGTAATTATGTCTTGGAACTTCTTCATTTTCTTGTCCGTTGATTTAAAACTAGAATTGTGTATTAAAAATATAGTAACGCGCCTATACATATTACATACTAGGGATGAGCATATTGCACCGAATACTGAACAAATACCGATCTCGTACTGAACCGAGGGTGTTCGGTATCGGTATCGGTATCGGTACTCACATTTAGAGGTTTTCGGTTTTGGTATTTTCGGTATCGGTACGGGATCGGTATGGTATCGGTATTTTAAGGTAAAATACTGATACCAATACCGTACTGATACCAAACCGATACCGTACTGTATGTTTTCGGTATCAGTGTGTATGTTTTTGGTATCAGTATCGGTATTGAGAGTTTTTGGAATCGGTATTTTCATATTCCTATTACATAGAGATAAATCCTGTGAGGACAAGACTTGGTTGGTTCTATAAACACTATCATAATAAGCATACAATTACTTTAACTTTGAAGCTTTACAAAGCGGAAGTATGCTATGCAAATGCTAAGACTATAAGGAGTGGTGGGGGGAAAGAGGGGGATGAAGCGCCATGTGACACTTGTGGGACCCTTGAGGGGGGGAAAATAATTGTGGGGAGTGGAAGGGGGGGAAGAGGGGGAAGAAAATAATATTATATTGTGTTAAAGTTAAAAAAAAAAAAAAAAAAAAAACTGACCAATAAAAAGCTGCCATGTGGCATCACCTCTCCCCCCACGCCGGTGAAATGCCTCCCGCCCCGCCCCCTTCCACGCTGACATGCGGCGGTGTCCCCCCCCCCCCCCCCCCCCCCCCCCCCCTCTCCCGCCCCCACTCCGGTAAGTCTAATAACTGTTCTAAAAAATGAAAATGCTAATCATAAGCTTAATCAGGAAGATCCTTGGCTTATTCCAGCCAAAAACTATATTGTCGAAAAAAGTCTTTAAAGTTTTGTGATCTATTTAATAGTGTTAAAGATCCGAACCTCTATAGATAGTGGTGGTGGGCACTCGATAAATTTAGGCCTTATTCCTAGCTATATCATAAGTATAAAATTTTCGAATGAAAACGCGTAAATTTACACTAGTAAGCAAAAACACGAGAGAAGGCCCTGGCCCCAAGGAAGCTTCGCCAGTGCTACTATATAATAACGACTATAAACGGTTATTTGTAACTGTCAAAACTTTAACAAAAAGAGACCGTCTCAAGTAGCTTTGTCTCTGTTTTGCGACATCACAAGTATTCCAGTTTTGAATTAGCGAGCTTCTTAAGGGATTTATACTTTATGCCATGATTGTTATGCTGAGAAATTTGATAATGTAATAGGTGATATCGACATTAGCTTCGTAGAGCCACTCTTAATGCATATGTTAACCCAAGTTTAGAGTAGACAAGTTACAATAAAAGTCTTGTTTTGCTATTAAAAAGATAACCTAACTGATTTTTTTATTAACCATTTATAACCATTTTCTATTTATAGAAAACTACAAATTGGTTATTAACCATATATAATGATAAATGTTTTTTTTTTTATTTAATAACGCATTGTAAGTCGGATGTTATTATAATGCTTGTATATGTGTATTTGTTGTTCGGCAGTTATTATAGATTTTTTTTTTCAGATATAGATCATTGGAAACCTTTTAATTTGAATTTTTTTTTCTTTCCAAGTTTGAATCCCTCCCCATCCGTTGGTCCTTTTCAAACCTATTGAGTAAATTTGTTTCGATGGATGGCGAGACTCAAACCGGGTACCTTTCAGACAGAAACCCCATAGAGGAATCCTTTCCCACCTCTGTTGTAATTACTGAGCTACAACATTATTCGCTACCGTTATTATAGAATTGTTTTTACTTTTAATATATAATATTTTTAGTTATTTGTCATCAGTACAAGTTGGGCAAATGAGATATTTTTTTTGAAAGAAAAGGTTACTTACGGGACCCATCATCTAGTTGATTCATATATCAATTCATGGAACAAATAAGTGCATTCAAAGAATAGTTTCATGAGAAACAATTGATTTAGAAAATGACTTGCAAGTTGCAATCACTTCTCCCACTTCATATTTTATTGTGAATTTAAGTGGTGAAAACAACCTACTACATAAATACAATATACAAATACGTACATTAGATCTAAGTTGTCCAACGCCCATCCACAGACCTCTTACATGCAGGAGCCTAGTACACCTAGACACTGGGTTTCAACTATATGTTTATAGGAAGACCTTGGTTAAACGTATCTTGATGTATTCATAAAAACTTTTCTCACTCAATATTTTAACTTGAACTTATATGTTATGAATGCAATTAGTCGATGATTATAAGTTTAATCAAAACACCAAAAGTACTATATATTTATTATATATCTATGTTACCTTATTAAGGAGGAGAGATGACTACATTAGTAATTTCCTATGTTTTTTAAGATGGCATATGAAAAGTTTAGTGCTTCACACCTAAAATGTCATGAAATTTTTCCCAATAATACCCTTCTATGCAAAATCCTCTTGTACATCCCCTCTCCTACTTACTATTTATTACATGGAGCAACTTTGGTGAATTCATGTGTGTATGTCACGTATGAAACAAAACGTAAAGTTATTTGGCAAAGTTGTTTGTATCATTTAATAGTATATATCGTTAAGTGGTAGGCGTGACCAAAGTGTTACGTGTGAGGTAGTGTAGTCTTGAGAATAAATGTATTATGGAACTAACCTTACGAGTTGTTGAATGGATTATTACTAGAATCCACCTAAAATCAATTTATTTCAATAATTCGTACGGATGTTATTATACTTTAGTTGAGATAAGAATAATTATCTTATGTTGTTACAAGTATTCGTTATTTAATATATCATTTAAATAAAAAGTTTTCGATAAATTTTACGTCTTAATGAATTGATACAATTTGATGTAGTTTTTAGACCCGCCGCAACTTTAAAACCTGCAACTGCTCCGGTGACTGTAGTGGCGGCTCCGGTGACTGCTGATGAAGACGGTGGTGGTGTTGTGCTGGTTGTGGTGTTCTGTGGCAGCTCCGGTGTTGTGTGGTGGTTTTGTGCTGCTGATGAAGACGTTGGTGGTGGTGTTGTGCTGCTGATGAATACAGTGACTAAAATATGTGGGCTTTGAGTTTAAGGGGGTGATGGATGTGATAAATGGAGGAGATGATGAAGATGATCGAAGGGGATAAATTTATGAGGGTTTGCAAGCTTAGATCGTTGAACATTTTGCCCATCTCATACTTATGAATTATTTTAAAATTAATCTTATATCCAACCACATACCCGGATATCAATTCAGAAATATTTCAGGTTCTGTGTTTCCCCATTAGTTTCGTGTTTGTTTACCTCAGAGGTTATCTACCTCATGTAACTTCCTATAACGAGCAAAATGTTCAAGGATCGAGTCTGTTCGAGAACATACTTAATGTGTCGGGTATGTTCCTTGTTACTTTTATTTATCCTTCATGGTACCTGAGTGATTAAGAAAGGGTGATGGTAATGATACACCCCCAAAATTGTTTGCACAAACTCTCATTTGTTAGGACCTATACGTCGGGTATAGGCCTACACGTGACGTATAGGGGGCCACAACATTCTCATTGTCAGACCCTCCACACACTGCGTATGACCCTATAAGCAGTGTATATAGCAACAGAGTGTACAAATAAGAGTTGGGGTGTGCCAATACGTGGAGTCGTAAAAAAAGGTGTTTGTCATAAGTTCTTACACTTCTTGGAACCCTACCCTGGTTGTCAAGAGTTGGGTCCTCTTCAGTGATTAGTCCAAAGGAGCCTTGCAAAAGAGGCACAAGGTTATTAGTTAAGCTGGTGGGCGAGTTCATGGTTCCAAAGTGTCACAAATAGGGTTGCAAACGAACTGAATTTTCAGCGAACAGTTCATGAACTGTTCGGCAAGAAGTTCGTTTGTGTTCGTTCATTTAATAAATGAACGAACACGAACAAAAAATTTCATTCGTTTAGTTAAACGAGCGAACATGAACAGAGTCCGCGTTCGTTCGTTTATATTTGTTTGTGTTCAATAGTTTAATAGAGTTTCAAATTTTTATAATTTTATTTTATATTCTTTAATTTTTATTTATTTTACTAAAATAAATAAATAATTTATGTGAAATAAGTATATAAGACTTCAAGTTTAAATAAATAAAGACTTCAGTTTAAGATGGGAGCTTAGATTTTTAATACATTACTTTAGTATGTTTTACCAATATTATGTTATGTACTAAGTATGTTTATATAGTTAGGCTATATGTTGAGTGTTCTACTTAATTTCTTCATATATGTGAATTCGATCTAATTCGAAAATTAATATATGATCGTTTGTGTTTGTTTTCGTTCATGAACAATTCTTTCTGTTAATGAACACTTGTTTGTGTTCATTAATGTTCGTTTATGTTCGTGTGCGTTCATTAACATAATTAACAAACAAACACAAACGAACACGAACACACGTGTTTTCTTGACAAACGAACATGAACAAAAAAATCTCTTTCGGTAAGTGTTCATGAATTGTTCGTGAACACATAATTTCCTTAGCAAACGAACACGAACAAGGTCTTGTTCGTGTTCGTTCGGTTCATTTGCAACCCTAGTCATAAAGGTTATCAAAAGGGTTGCAATAAGGCTAAAAACCATATCGTGGGTTGCATGTTGGAGCCAAAATGTCAGAGATAGTAACGGGCCAACCAAAGGAGGCTCGTTGTCGTATAGATTTCAAATCGCTCGCCGCTCGTGACTCGCTCGTCGCTCGTGTGAAAAATGTTCGCTCAATCTTCCACTCAGATGTAAATGAGCCGACCGGCTCGGTTTGTAAACGAGCCAAGCACGAGCAAAGGTCCACTTGGCTCGGTACGGCTCAAATATTTTTTTTATTTATTTATGATATCTTTAATTATAAATATAGACACAAATTATAGATATATTTAAAGCTTTATACATAACATTCTAATGGATTTGACTTAAATATTTACAAACAAAAGATAACTAGCACACATAACCCAATAAAAAATTTAACACTAAGTTTAATAGTAAAACTATAAGTCATGGGGTGGAAGTGTCACACCCCGACTTTTCCCTCGTCGGTTGCGACATTTGGTGCCTTTGCCAGCGCAGCGGAAAGTTGCATCTAAGACTCTTATTTCCTGACCGCCATTGCTAACCCTCTAGGATCCCCGATCCCAATACGTCGACTACTCCAACCGTGCCGTTACCAAAGTTTAAACCTGAAAGACATACTTAAAAAGTCAACATATAATGCTGGTGAGTTCATGAATTTTAGAAAAATGTTTCGTTAATACTTTAAAACTGTTACTGTTACTGTTATTGATACTGTTCATACTATGCTTGTTCGTACGCTAGCTAGGTGTCAAGTGTGTTACTCATACGGGGGAAACCATTGCTGACTATGTGATACCCTTGTTTACAGACTACCTCATCTTTGGTAAGCATAGTGTGATTGAGACAATATGCACCCGCCCGGCCTCCAGCCGTTGAGTGGGGTTTGTCAGGCCCAATAGCGCTATCCACATTTCCCCGCTACATCCCCGTATTAGTGGTCTCTAAGGGACTTAGATGAACCGTATAGTAATAAAGTGTGAGCCATAGTATAACATGAAAACGTGGGTTTGTAATGTATAACATGTAAATGTGTGATCAAAATGTATAAGCATGTTTCTCACCCCGAAAACAAAACTAGTAAAGTGTGGGGCCGTGAACTCACGCACCCATTTCATTTTCCAAAACTTGTTTCGTTTTAAATTCCTCAGGTTTTCATAAAAGAAGCATGTCTTCCACCCCGAAAACATTTATAAAACAGTAAAAAGTGGGGTCATGAACTCACCTTAATTTCCATGCTAAGCTAGCAAACAAGTCCGAAGCTTTGACCGACTTCCTCGTGCCCTATTACCAACAAAGGACACCTTAAAAGTCTATCACATATAAGCCTAGCCTATCATCCGGCTAAAAGATAGTTTATCCAACTATCTAGACTCGCGGGTATTAACTCGAGTCTTAATATGCTTTAACTCGACGAACCGATCGTGACTTATCTTACTTATGCGCTAACACACGGCATAGTACCCAAGTTGCGCACTTGTCACTATTCGTGTGCACACCACGTTGGGCTATATTATGAAACGTATAACTTACCCCGAGCCGTAGCCCGTCTTATAATTATATTTTAGGAAAATACTCTTTGATGAAAATATAAGTATGGTTATTTAAAACTGATCCATAACAAGTGTCGCTTCTTTTCCAAATCCGAACATATAAGTTATTCAAAACTTTGCTTGTTGTAAAATAGTTCCCAAGTAAAATGTATACATATTTTTAAATCCAAACAATAAACATTATTTAGATACCGAAAACCTTTCGAAAACTCGTCATACTTGACGTTCGGCGAAACTATATATAATATGTTTTCAAAATATTGTCCGGGATTTACTTATTATTGTTAAACATATCTTTTGTCAAAACGTCACTATTTTTCATAACTACACTTATCATGACACTTAGGGAACTTCATTTATAAAAATATGCGACAATTCTATTTTCGTTGCGCCGTGGATTTTATAAAAATTTGGGCAGAGTTTCCTCTGTTTTTGTACAAACCAGGCGACACAAGTCGCCTACAATTTTCCCAAAAACCAATATCCAATACAAGACTTTATACGTTTCGACGACTTTTCATATAAACTACTTATTTATATTTATATAAATACACGAAACAATATATATTATAGTCCAACCAATTTAGTCTGATATCAATTTTATAAGTCACGCCTTTTATATCCAATACCAATCGTCCGATATAATATATAGTTACCGTTTATTATTATTATTCGGTCCGTTCGCGAGTCAAAACTATTTCACGAATGTCAATATATTTATAAAGATATAATATCCACAACAATAATAACAAATACGAATTAAAGTATACCGATTCGTACGCGCGTAACCCGAAGCCACCTCGAACTACGTGTAGACCGGAACCAAAGTTTGACCATCTTTGACCGCGTGTTGACCGAGACTTGACCATCCAGATCTGACCCGAACAAGACCCGTACCGAACCCGATCTCGTACCGAATCTGACCCGAACACCAAAACCACCAAACTTTGACCCGAACCCAGATCTAACCCGAATGCAAACTCGAGGCCAGTTGTCGCGCGACTCGAACCCAACACCAAAACTGACCCATTCCTTTACCCGAGCCTAACCCACTGACCCGAGACCAAAACGAACACGAACATCGACCAAAACCGGGTCAGATCTGACCCGAGACCTAAACCCACTGATCAGTCGCCACAACCCGAAACCACCTTCGAACCACCATCTCGTGACACCACCACCGGCCGCACCTACCACCGGAATCCACAATCGAGCCACCAAGAACCACCGCTGCCGTCCTCTTGAACCACCACCAACCGGACCCGACCAAGCATCTCCACCATCATCATCTAACCATACATCGGACCACCACACTTACCGCCGTCATCACCACCTCCAACCACCGAACCCCGCCTAGAACCAACAAACCAACACCACACCCATAATCTGACCCAGACCCGAGCCCCATCGGACCCAAGCCGGAGCCAACCCAGCCGAGCACCACCACCGTCGTCTCTTTCAGCTACAACCACCACGACCACCCCCCCCCCTTCCGGCCAATAATACCACCGCCGCCGCCTTCACCACTTCGTCGGGCCTTCTCTTTTCCCGACTATAACCACCACGCAGCCACCACCAAGAGTGGTGGTGGTCGGCTGCAGCAAGGAGAGGCAGAGAGAGGGAGGTTGTAGAGAGAGAGAGAGAGAGAGTTTTAGAGAGAGAGTAGAGAGAGAGGAAGGGTTGCGGCTGGTGGAAATGAAGAGGAAGAAGAGAAGTGCCCCTTTTATACCTAGGGTTTAGGTAGGTGGGCTTCTACCGCGTATCGAACCCGTTTTAAAACGTAAACGTCTCGGTTTCTATTCTAGGCCCGCTAATTAATTATAAAAAGTAATCGGTTTTGTTCGAAATACAAAACGAGCATAAATATAAATGTTTTCGATGTCCGACGCGTGTTTTCAGAACACGCGTTTAAATCGCGTTAATTCGATCGGTCGCAGTTTGGATTGTAAAAACGGTCAGTAAACTTCCAAAACTTTATATTTAACAATATTTATAATAAATATTTAATTTTTAATAATAAAAATCACATCGGTATAGATCGGATATTGCCGGTTGTCACATCCTCCCCATGTTACAGAAATTTTGTCCTCAAAATTTGAGGTAGGATATCATCCAAGAACCAACGGTAATACAACAAAAACAGTCAACGAACTTGCCGGTACAAATGGCACGAGATAAAGTTTCAGAACCAACTGGATGCAAAGTGTAAACAATAACTTTGTCAACAAATACTATTGGCGCACCTCAAACGAAGTAACTAGTGCACCAACTTTCTCATTACACGCCGCAAGGTGTGTTTGGATTTAAGGTAATAACAAACAAGTTGATGAAAGTGAGACATGTCAATAAAAATCATTCATTATTCCAAGTCGATTGAATATTCACCGCAAGGTGCTGTATCAAATTCCAACAATCCGATTCAACCGAAATGTCGACTTTAAAGAAACTCATCGACGAAGTATCAAAGGATTCATTGCCCACAATGGCCTAATATAGCAAGACTATAAGACAAACATTACGAGCAACGTAATGAGAGAACAAATCATTAATGAAACAATTGTTTGATGCGAAGTCCTACAATGGACCTTCACAGGTTTAAAGAATCCAAACATATAACAGTCGACACGTGTACAAAATGCGTGTCTAATTTGGTGAAAAGAATAAGGAATCAACAAAAATTAAATTCCTTTATGATTGAATGTTGAATGCCACGAATACAAAAGAAGAGAGATGTAAATCGTACTCAAAGATATAACTAGGTTCTACAACATGAACCTTAGAAGCTCAAGAAACAAGATCATCAAGAACTTAAACTGGTTTAAGAAAAGCAAGGTCACAAATGACACGAACAGGGGAGAATCGACAATCACGTCCGTAACAATAAAATAATGAAAAACCCTTATCCATTATTTATATATATATAAATATATATACAACAACCTAATAGCATAGATACCCTCACGATAGATGTTCTTAGAATTATCAAGTGCCTGTAAATCCGCAATAACGTGACGTCTGCGTTATCGAAAATTTACCTCACCAGATCATCCTATCAACCTCCATCATAAGCTATATCACGAGCACTCGTCACATTCATATAATAACACGTATATATAACATGATATAATACAATATTCGTCGTATGCGCCACTTTTCCCGGTGCTCTTCTCGTCCGCATTCCAGCTTCGCAGCATCATCGGCAGAATGAGGTGCCTCATTAAGATGTTTCCGACCCAAATCGACCTTGACGACATAGCATACTCCGAACACGGGATGTGGGACCGTAGATGCTACAATAATCCTTTTGCCAACTCGTCCAACTAACGTGACACGTGTGAGCGTTCTAGATACGTCCAAGCTTGAGTCGACAACCATTGGCGATACGTGCTATAATATACTTTACATAAATAAACATAGCATATAAACAAGTAAATTGTTTCTCGTACCAAGAAACAAAGACTCAGCTAAACTCTATGTGAATAAACACTCTGATATCTAAAGCAATGACTCGCCAGTCACCAGTGAGGTATGCCTAACCACCACGTGTTATTATCCTTTCTATATACCACTATAGAAAATGCCGACTTCCTATTCACATAAGAAAAATAAATGTTCCTTGCGCCGAAGGAATGTACGCTGAGCTAGTGTGATACACTAATAGTCATGCAACAGATTTGGCAACGGTTGGAATTCCAGTTCCTAGGCGTTCGTACTAAATATCATGTCTTAGAAATTTTGGTCCCAACTTCAAAACAAACTCAGGTTAAAGCCTAGATATCTACCCAGACACCTAGTTCGCTAAAACCTATGGCTCTGATACCAAACTGTCACACCCCGACTTTTCCCTCGTCGGTTGCGACGTTTGGTGCCTTTGCCAGCGCAGCGGAAAGTTGCATCTAAGACTCTTATTTCCTGAACGCCATTGCTAACCCTCTAGGATCCCCGATCCCAATACGTCGACTACTCCAACCGTGTCGTTACCAAAGTTTAAACCTGAAAGACATACTTAAAAAGTCAACATATAATGCTGGTGAGTTCATGAATTTTAGAAAAATGTTTCGTTAATCCTTTAAAACTGTTACTGTTACTGTTACTGGTATTGATACTGTTCATACTACGCTTGTTCGTACGCTAGCTAGGCGTCAAGTGTGTTACTCATACGGGCGAAACCATTGCTGACTGTGTGATACCCTTGTTTACAGACTACCTCATCTTCGGTAAGCCTAGTGTGATTGAGACAATATGCACCCGCCCGGCCTCCAGCCGTCGAGTGGGGTTTGTCAGGCCCAATAGCGCTATCCACATTTCCCCGCTACATCCCCGTATTAGTGGTCTTTAAGGGACTTAGATGAACTGTATAGTAATAAAGTGTGAGCCATAGTATAACATGAAAACGTGGGTTTGTAATGTATAACATGTAAATGTGTGATCAAAATGTATAAGCATGTTTCTCACTCCGAAAACAAAACTAGTAAAGTGTGGGGCCGTGAACTCACGCACCCATTTCATTTTCCAAAACTTGTTTCGTTTTAAATTCCTCAGGTTTTCATAAAAGAAGCATGTCTTCCACCCCGAAAACATTTATAAAACAGTAAAAAGTGGGGTCATGAACTCACCTTAATTTCCATGCTAAGCTAGCAAACAAGTCCGAAGCTTTGACCGACTTCCTCGTGCCCTATTACCAACAAAGGACACCTTAAAAGTCTATCACATATAAGCCTAGCCTATCATCCGGCTAAAAGATAGTTTATCCAACTATCTAGACTCGCGGATATTAACTCGAGTCTTAATATGCTTTAACTCGACGAACCGATCGTGACTTATCTTACTTATGCGCTAACACACGGCATAGTACCCAAGTTGCGCACTTGTCACTATTCGTGTGCACACCACGTTGGGCTATATTTTGAAACGTATAACTTACCCCGAGCCGTAGCCCGTCTTATAATTATATTTTAGGAAAATACTCTTTGATGAAAATATAAGTATGGTTATTTAAAACTGATCCATAACAAGTGTCGCTTCTTTTCCAAATCCGAACATATAAGTTATTCAAAACTTTGCTTGTTGTAAAATAGTTCCCAAGTAAAATGTATACATATTTTTAAATCCAAACAATAAACATTATTTAGATACCGAAAACCTTTCGAAAACTCGTCATACTTGACGTTCGGCGAAACTATATATAATATGTTTTCAAAATATTGTCCGGGATTTACTTATTATTGTTAAACATATCTTTTGTCAAAACGTCACTATTTTTCATAACTACACTTATCATGACACTTAGGGAACTTCATTTATAAAAATATGCGACAATTCTATTTTCGTTGCGCCGTGGATTTTATAAAAATTTGGGCAGAGTTTCCTCTGTTTTTGTACAAACCAGGCGACACAAGTCGCCTACAATTTTCCCAAAAACCAATATCCAATACAAGACTTTATACGTTTCGACGACTTTTCATATAAACTACTTATTTATATTTATATAAATACACGAAACAATATATATTATAGTCCAACCAATTTAGTCTGATATCAATTTTATAAGTCACGCCTTTTATATCCAATACCAATCGTCCGATATAATATATAGTTACCGTTTATTATTATTATTCGATCCGTTCGCGAGTCAAAACTGTTTCACGAATGTCAATATATTTATAAAGATATAATATCCACAACAATAATAACAAATACGAATTAAAGTATACCGATTCGTACGCGCGTAACCCGAAGCCACCTCGAACTACGTGTAGACCGGAACCAAAGTTTGACCATCTTTGACCGCGTGTTGACCGAGACTTGACCATCCAGATCTGACCCGAACAAGACCCGTACCGAACCCGATCTCGTACCGAATCTGACCCGAACACCAAAACCACCAAACTTTGACCCGAACCCAGATCTAACCCGAATGCAAACTCGAGGCCAGTTGTCGCGCGACTCGAACCCAACACCAAAACTGACCCATTCCTTTACCCGAGCCTAACCCACTGACCCGAGACCAAAACGAACACGAACATCGACCAAAACCGGGTCAGATCTGACCCGAGACCTAAACCCACTGATCAGTCGCCACAACCCGAAACCACCTTCGAACCACCATCTCGTGACACCACCACCGGCCGCACCTACCACCGGAATCCACAATCGAGCCACCAAGAACCACCGCTGCCGTCCTCTTGAACCACCACCAACCGGACCCGACCAAGCATCTCCACCATCATCATCTAACCATACATCGGACCACCACACTTACCGCCGTCATCACCACCTCCAACCACCGGAACCCCGCCTAGAACCAACAAACCAACACCACACCCATAATCTGACCCAGACCCGAGCCCCATCGGACCCAAGCCGGAGCCAACCCAGCCGAGCACCACCACCGTCGTCTCTTTCAGCTACAACCACCACGACCACCCCCCCCCCTTCCGGCCAATAATACCACCGCCGCCGCCTTCACCACTTCGTCGGGCCTTCTCTTTTCCCGACTATAACCACCACGCAGCCACCACCAAGAGTGGTGGTGGTCGGCTGCAGCAAGGAGAGGCAGAGAGAGGGAGGTTGTAGAGAGAGAGAGAGAGAGAGTTTTAGAGAGAGAGTAGAGAGAGAGGAAGGGTTGCGGCTGGTGGAAATGAAGAGGAAGAAGAGAAGTGCCCCTTTTATACCTAGGGTTTAGGTAGGTGGGCTTCTACCGCGTATCGAACCCGTTTTAAAACGTAAACGTCTCGGTTTCTATTCTAGGCCCGCTAATTAATTATAAAAAGTAATCGGTTTTGTTCGAAATACAAAACGAGCATAAATATAAATGTTTTCGATGTCCGACGCGTGTTTTCAGAACACGCGTTTAAATCGCGTTAATTCGATCGGTCGCAGTTTGGATTGTAAAAACGGTCAGTAAACTTCCAAAACTTTATATTTAACAATATTTATAATAAATATTTAATTTTTAATAATAAAAATCACATCGGTATAGATCGGATATTGCCGGTTGTCACATCCTCCCCATGTTACAGAAATTTTGTCCTCAAAATTTGAGGTAGGATATCATCCAAGAACCAACGGTAATACAACAAAAACAGTCAACGAACTTGCCGGTACAAATGGCACGAGATAAAGTTTCAGAACCAACTGGATGCAAAGTGTAAACAATAACTTTGTCAACAAATACTATTGGCGCACCTCAAACGAAGTAACTAGTGCACCAACTTTCTCATTACACGCCGCAAGGTGTGTTTGGATTTAAGGTAATAACAAACAAGTTGATGAAAGTGAGACATGTCAATAAAAATCATTCATTATTCCAAGTCGATTGAATATTCACCGCAAGGTGCTGTATCAAATTCCAACAATCCGATTCAACCGAAATGTCGACTTTAAAGAAACTCATCGACGAAGTATCAAAGGATTCATTGCCCACAATGGCCTAATATAGCAAGACTATAAGACAAACATTACGAGCAACGTAATGAGAGAACAAATCATTAATGAAACAATTGTTTGATGCGAAGTCCTACAATGGACCTTCACAGGTTTAAAGAATCCAAACATATAACAGTCGACACGTGTACAAAATGCGTGTCTAATTTGGTGAAAAGAATAAGGAATCAACAAAAATTAAATTCCTTTATGATTGAATGTTGAATGCCACGAATACAAAAGAAGAGAGATGTAAATCGTACTCAAAGATATAACTAGGTTCTACAACATGAACCTTAGAAGCTCAAGAAACAAGATCATCAAGAACTTAAACTGGTTTAAGAAAAGCAAGGTCACAAATGACACGAACAGGGGAGAATCGACAATCACGTCCGTAACAATAAAATAATGAAAAACCCTTATCCATTATTTATATATATATAAATATATATACAACAACCTAATAGCATAGATACCCTCACGATAGATGTTCTTAGAATTATCAAGTGCCTGTAAATCCGCAATAACGTGACGTCTGCGTTATCGAAAATTTACCTCACCAGATCATCCTATCAACCTCCATCATAAGCTATATCACGAGCACTCGTCACATTCATATAATAACACGTATATATAACATGATATAATACAATATTCGTCGTATGCGCCACTTTTCCCGGTGCTCTTCTCGTCCGCATTCCAGCTTCGCAGCATCATCGGCAGAATGAGGTGCCTCATTAAGATGTTTCCGACCCAAATCGACCTTGACGACATAGCATACTCCGAACACGGGATGTGGGACCGTAGATGCTACAATAATCCTTTTGCCAACTCGTCCAACTAACGTGACACGTGTGAGCGTTCTAGATACGTCCAAGCTTGAGTCGACAACCATTGGCGATACGTGCTATAATATACTTTACATAAATAAACATAGCATATAAACAAGTAAATTGTTTCTCGTACCAAGAAACAAAGACTCAGCTAAACTCTATGTGAATAAACACTCTGATATCTAAAGCAATGACTCGCCAGTCACCAGTGAGGTATGCCTAACCACCACGTGTTATTATCCTTTCTATATACCACTATAGAAAATGCCGACTTCCTATTCACATAAGAAAAATAAATGTTCCTTGCGCCGAAGGAATGTACGCTGAGCTAGTGTGATACACTAATAGTCATGCAACAGATTTGGCAACGGTTGGAATTCCAGTTCCTAGGCGTTCGTACTAAATATCATGTCTTAGAAATTTTGGTCCCAACTTCAAAACAAACTCAGGTTAAAGCCTAGATATCTACCCAGACACCTAGTTCGCTAAAACCTATGGCTCTGATACCAAACTGTCACACCCCGACTTTTCCCTCGTCGGTTGCGACGTTTGGTGCCTTTGCCAGCGCAGCGGAAAGTTGCATCTAAGACTCTTATTTCCTGAACGCCATTGCTAACCCTCTAGGATCCCCGATCCCAATACGTCGACTACTCCAACCGTGCCGTTACCAAAGTTTAAACCTGAAAGACATACTTAAAAAGTCAACATATAATGCTGGTGAGTTCATGAATTTTAGAAAAATGTTTCGTTAATCCTTTAAAACTGTTACTGTTACTGTTACTGGTATTGATACTGTTCATACTACGCTTGTTCGTACGCTAGCTAGGCGTCAAGTGTGTTACTCATACGGGCGAAACCATTGCTGACTGTGTGATACCCTTGTTTACAGACTACCTCATCTTCGGTAAGCCTAGTGTGATTGAGACAATATGCACCCGCCCGGCCTCCAGCCGTCGAGTGGGGTTTGTCAGGCCCAATAGCGCTATCCACATTTCCCCGCTACATCCCCGTATTAGTGGTCTTTAAGGGACTTAGATGAACTGTATAGTAATAAAGTGTGAGCCATAGTATAACATGAAAACGTGGGTTTGTAATGTATAACATGTAAATGTGTGATCAAAATGTATAAGCATGTTTCTCACTCCGAAAACAAAACTAGTAAAGTGTGGGGCCGTGAACTCACGCACCCATTTCATTTTCCAAAACTTGTTTCGTTTTAAATTCCTCAGGTTTTCATAAAAGAAGCATGTCTTCCACCCCGAAAACATTTATAAAACAGTAAAAAGTGGGGTCATGAACTCACCTTAATTTCCATGCTAAGCTAGCAAACAAGTCCGAAGCTTTGACCGACTTCCTCGTGCCCTATTACCAACAAAGGACACCTTAAAAGTCTATCACATATAAGCCTAGCCTATCATCCGGCTAAAAGATAGTTTATCCAACTATCTAGACTCGCGGATATTAACTCGAGTCTTAATATGCTTTAACTCGACGAACCGATCGTGACTTATCTTACTTATGCGCTAACACACGGCATAGTACCCAAGTTGCGCACTTGTCACTATTCGTGTGCACACCACGTTGGGCTATATTTTGAAACGTATAACTTACCCCGAGCCGTAGCCCGTCTTATAATTATATTTTAGGAAAATACTCTTTGATGAAAATATAAGTATGGTTATTTAAAACTGATCCATAACAAGTGTCGCTTCTTTTCCAAATCCGAACATATAAGTTATTCAAAACTTTGCTTGTTGTAAAATAGTTCCCAAGTAAAATGTATACATATTTTTAAATCCAAACAATAAACATTATTTAGATACCGAAAACCTTTCGAAAACTCGTCATACTTGACGTTCGGCGAAACTATATATAATATGTTTTCAAAATATTGTCCGGGATTTACTTATTATTGTTAAACATATCTTTTGTCAAAACGTCACTATTTTTCATAACTACACTTATCATGACACTTAGGGAACTTCATTTATAAAAATATGCGACAATTCTATTTTCGTTGCGCCGTAGATTTTATAAAAATTTGGGCAGAGTTTCCTCTGTTTTTGTACAAACCAGGCGACACAAGTCGCCTACAATTTTCCCAAAAACCAATATCCAATACAAGACTTTATACGTTTCGACGACTTTTCATATAAACTACTTATTTATATTTATATAAATACACGAAACAATATATATTATAGTCCAACCAATTTAGTCCGATATCAATTTTATAAGTCACGCCTTTTATATCCAATACCAATCGTCCGATATAATATATAGTTACCGTTTATTATTATTATTCGGTCCGTTCGCGAGTCAAAACTATTTCACGAATGTCAATATATTTATAAAGATATAATATCCACAACAATAATAACAAATACGAATTAAAGTATACCGATTCGTACGCGCGTAACCCGAAGCCACCTCGAACTACGTGTAGACCGGAACCAAAGTTTGACCAGCTTTGACCGCGTGTTGACCGAGACTTGACCATCCAGATCTGACCCGAACAAGACCCGTACCGAACCCGATCTCGTACCGAATCTGACCCGAACACCAAAACCACCAAACTTTGACCCGAACCCAGATCTAACCCGAATGCAAACTCGAGGCCAGTTGTCGCGCGACTCGAACCCAACACCAAAACTGACCCATTCCTTTACCCGAGCCTAACCCACTGACCCGAGACCAAAACGAACACGAACATCGACCAAAACCGGGTCAGATCTGACCCGAGACCTAAACCCACTGATCAGCCGCCACAACCCGAAACCACCTTCGAACCACCATCTCGTGACACCACCACCGGCCGCACCTACCACCGGAATCCACAATCGAGCCACCAAGAACCACCGCTGCCGTCCTCTTGAACCACCACCAACCGGACCCGACCAAGCATCTCCACCATCATCATCTAACTATACATCGGACCACCACACTTACCGCCGTCATCACCACCTCCAACCACCGGAACCCCGCCTAGAACCAACAAACCAACACCACACCCATAATCTGACCCAGACCCGAGCCCCATCGGACCCAAGCCGGAGCCAACCCAGCCGAGCACCACCACCGTCGTCTCTTTCAGCTACAACCACCACGACCACCCCCCCCCCCTTCCGGCCAATAATACCACCGCCGCCGCCTTCACCACTTCGTCGGGCCTTCTCTTTTCCCGACTATAACCACCACGCAGCCACCACCAAGAGTGGTGGTGGTCGGCTGCAGCAAGGAGAGGCAGAGAGAGGGAGGTTGTAGAGAGAGAGAGTTTTAGAGAGAGAGAGTAGAGAGAGGAAGGGTTGCGGCTGGTGGAAATGAAGAGGAAGAAGAGAAGTGCCCCTTTTATACCTAGGGTTTAGGTAGGTGGGCTTCTACCGCGTATCGAACCCGTTTTAAAACGTAAACGTCTCGGTTTCTATTCTAGGCCCGCTAATTAATTATAAAAAGTAATCGGTTTTGTTCGAAATACAAAACGAGCATAAATATAAATGTTTTCGATGTCCGACGCGTGTTTTCAGAACACGCGTTTAAATCGCGTTAATTCGATCGGTCGCAGTTTGGATTGTAAAAACGGTCAGTAAACTTCCAAAACTTTATATTTAACAATATTTATAATAAATATTTAATTTTTAATAATAAAAATCACATCGGTATAGATCGGATATTGCCGGTTGTCACAGGAAGTCTTGACTTCTTTATATTATTAATTGTCCCCCACTAATCGCCGCTTGATATCACCTTATGTCACAATGTATTGAAGATAATTTCTCCTCCAATGATTATACAGTCAACGGTCAAGTTTTATTTCTTTTGTAATTATTAGTTCTTGTGTTTTCTTATAAATAGCTACTAGGAATTAGTAGCAAGATGTACCAAAATATTATCTATCAATAAAAAAACAATTATCCCTACACATCTTGTATCAATATCCACCTTGCCGTTTTGAGAGTCGATGACTAGAAACCGAGCAGCCCTTCGGCTACAAGGCTACAACAAATAAATGAAACCCAAATAGAAAATCGCTTCTGCTTAGATTTCTATACAATGCAAAACCCGTTCTCTATAGTATGCTCATTGCCTCAGCAGCCTTAACCTAAGCCTCATCCTCGGACACTCGGATCTCAATATTAATGTTATCATCGGACAATTCGATCTTAGCTGTCACCCGAAAATGAAAACATCGAAGGAAACATCCCTATCTTTTGGTTGTCCAAATTACTCTCTGTTCGATTCTCGCTCGGAAAAATTCGTGCTCGAAAAATGCTTGCTCGGTTTTTGGCTCGATGTAAACAAGCCGCTCGGTTCGGTTTGTAAACGAGCCAAGCGCCCAAGCACGAGCAAAGTTCCGCTCAGATTGACTCGACTCATGAAGAGCCACACCCCTCATACTCATATTCGTAAGACGAAACTAACGAACCATGATTGTAAATCCTTTAACATTAAGCACCACCCCTCGTTTTACCTTTCTAGTTTTCAAGATAAAAAAAAATATCTTTTCTATTTATTGGTCTCTCAATTTTTACCAATTAAACAACTTTTACGGGTAGGGGTGAGCATTTCATGGTTCGGACCCACAGGAACCTTGGACCCGACCCACGAGAACCTTGGACCCGAACCTTTTTAAATATATGGGTCGGTTTCGGGTTCTAGATTTATATGAATTATCGGTTCCGGGTCGGGTCGGTTCCAAACCCACGGTTCTAATATAAGAACCACAAGAACCGATTGTATTTTAATTAAAAAATAAAAAATAATCTTTTTTAGTCTTTTCACTATTCGTTTTTACGTTTTATTGTAATCGATTTCATGTAATGTTAATAGAATATTAAAAATATTATTTATAATAATAACAATGTATTTTTCTTGAAATATTTTTCGGCTTAATGGATATGCATAGATGTGATATATTATGTAATATATATTATATCCAAATTTGAAGTAAATATTTATATATATCACTCTGATGTGTGTGTGTGTGTGCGTATATATGATGTATACATAACAGATTCACATAATGTTTCTATCGATGAGAATGACAAAATTGTTACGAAAACATAACTTGAGAAACGAAAAATGACTTAAAAAAACTCATGGGCTATTGTTAGACTGTCCGTTGTGGAAGTGCGAATAGCACGATGCGAACGAGGTTTCAGCACCCGTGCTCACCCCCAACCACAACAGCCCCGCGCGAACAGTTCCGGCGCGAGCACAAGCGATGGTGGTCGCGTGGGTTAACGGGAAAAAGTTACATTTGGTCACGCCGTTGCTCACCTCGAGCCACAACGGGGTCAAGTGACCGGATTACTTGATAGTCACGTCGGTGGCTTGCGCACGTTCGCTCACGTGTCCACAACGGACGACCTTAGAACCATATGGAGGAATTCTTTTACGAGCATTGTAAAAGAATAGGAATATGTAAATCCTCTAAAAGTGGCTATTGCATTAAATGGTTCTAGAGGGTCAGACCCTTTTACCCGACCCATCAGAACCTTTAGGACCCGGAACCACATAGCCTTTTAAGGTTCGGTTCGTGGTTCCTAATTCCAACAATAAAAGGGTATACGGTTCTGGTGGGTCCGGGTCGGGTCGGGTCGGTTCCGGACCCTTTGCACAGCCCTATTTACGGGGTTCTCACCAAGTTTAAAAAAAAAAAAATAACTTCTCTATTTATTTGTCTCTCAATTTTACCAATTAAACGACTTTTACATTTATTATAGGGTTCTCACCAAGTTTAAAAAAAAAAAATATCTTCTCTATTTATTTGTCTCTCAATTTTTACCAATTAAACAACTTTTACATTTATTATAGGATTCTCACCAAGTTTTAAAAAAAATATCTTCTCTATTTATTTGTCTCTCAATTTTTACCAATTAAACAACTTTTACATTTATTATAGGGTTCTCACCAAGTTTTTAAAAAAAATATCTTCTCTATTTGTCTCTCAATTTTTACCAATTAAACAACTTTTACATTTATTATAGAGTTCTCACCAAGTTTTACATGAATATAATTATTTGAGAGACTAAAAAAAACATTTCACTTTCGTTATTGGAAGTTTCTGGCTTCCAAAGTTCTATATAAACCTCATTAATTAATAACCCATCTTCACACCACAACACACTAAAGTGAGTGTACATACTAAAATAAACCTTAGGCCATCATATGGCTTCATCTACCACCACCACCCCTCTCATTCTCCACGACGACCCTGAAAACCTGAATGAGCCCACCGGTTCTTCGGCAGCTCGTCGTCCATCAATCGCAAAAGCTGTTTTCATGACCCTTGTTTCGGTTATGGTTATATGTGCCCTGGTTGCTGTAATCAGCAACCAGGCACAGGAACCACAAGTGGCTAGGAACCATGAAGGCGCGGCCACCACATTGATCACAACTCAGTTGCCGAAAACTGATCATGTGATTCGGGTTCCTGAAGAGTTGGATTCGACTGCCGATGTTGAATGGCAACGTTCTGCTTATCATTTTCAACCCGACAAAAACTTCATTAGCGGTACGAAGTTAATTAATAACTAAATATTAACGGGACAAAAACATAATAATTAACGTCAACTATTAAGTTTTCTGATTAACCATCATCACTTCCCAAATTTACTAGTTACATTTAATTAAAAATATATGTTACATATATTATGTATTAATTTTAAAGAAAGTTATTGATCATCATATTGTTTTCATGTAAGATATTTATGTTATTTAATTCGATTAAAACGATTAAAAAGTAACTTTAACAAACGCAAGTTGACATGATTATAAATTATAATATACACGTATATAATTGGAAAATGTAAAGTTAAATAAGAGTACAAATTTCTTAAATTATTATACTGATTCAAATTCTATATTTTTTTTCATGGTGTCGACATATTCATGCTCATCGATATGGGTGATTCTGGCTTTTAGATCCTGATGGTAAGCCTTTAACATTATGGCATTATTTTGTTGATATACATTTTATTAATTTATTATGTGTTTTAAGCTTTATAGTTTTGTTTTTAATTATAAAGTATTTAATAGAAACATAACTTAAATATAATGTTGTAAACTCAACTTGTTTATTATAACAAGCTGAAAAGTTGATATACGCACACGGCTCGAGCAACCTTGTTTATTTATTATTTTACAATTTTTATTTTTTTTATTTTTAAAGATATTGATAATACACACACATATGTATATGTGTGTACACTAAAAATTTTAACACTTTTTACATACACATAATGTTGTATTTATAAATTATAGAACAGAATGCATAACTTTATATTAAAATTTGGGTTATAAAGTGTATGTCCTAAAATTTTGGCTATAACAACTAGCCACTTATGAGAGGGTTTACTTTGACTCGGGCTTGACTCGTTTACAATTTACAAATGAGCCAGTTTAAGTGGGCTTTTTTCAAACGAGACGTAAGCGTTTTCAACATCACTACTATATACTTAAGAGTGAAAAATAAACAGAATTGGTTGGTACTTGATCATACATTATATGTTTGACTGTTTCACAAATAAGTAGGAAAATGACAGGATTGTGGTTGGTGATAATGACATATATTGAATTATTGTATGGACGAAATGTTTTAAAATTAGAAACATTTCCTAAAGTATGGGGATATTATTGAATGTGACGCAGGTCCAATGTATCATATGGGATGGTACCATCTATTTTATCAATATAACCCAGAATCTGCCATTTGGGGCAACATCACATGGGGTCACTCTGTATCTAAAGACATGATCAACTGGTTCCATCTCCCTTTCGCCATGGTTCCGGACCACTGGTACGACATTGAAGGTGTCATGACGGGTTCTGCCACAGTCCTCCCCAATGGCCAGATCATCATGCTTTACACGGGCAATGCATACGATCTCTCCCAAGTACAATGCTTAGCGTATGCGGTCAACTCATCAGATCCCCTTCTTATAGAGTGGAAAAAATATGAAGGCAACCCCGTCTTATTTCCACCACCAGGAGTAGGTTACAAGGACTTTCGGGACCCATCCACATTGTGGTTGGGCCCTGATGGAGAATATAGAATGGTAATGGGGTCCAAGCACAATGAGACTATTGGTTGTGCTTTGATTTACCATACCACTAATTTTACGCATTTTGAATTGAAAGAAGAGGTGCTTCATGCAGTCCCACATACTGGTATGTGGGAATGTGTTGATCTTTACCCGGTATCCACCACACACACAAATGGGTTGGCCATGGTGGATAACGGGCCAAATGTAAAATATGTATTGAAACAAAGTGGTGATGAGGATCGCCATGATTGGTATGCAATTGGAAGTTATGATGTGGTGAATGATAAGTGGTACCCTGATGACCCAGAAAATGACGTGGGTATCGGGTTAAGATATGATTTTGGAAAATTTTATGCGTCTAAGACGTTTTATGACCAACATAAGAAGAGGAGGGTCCTTTGGGGCTATGTTGGAGAGACCGATCCCCAAAAGTACGACCTTTCAAAGGGATGGGCTAATATTTTGGTACGTCGTTTTCAACTATATAACATCTAAATATCTTATTCAGTGGACGTGGGAGTTTGTTATTCTAAAAAATTGAAACTTTATTCTCCCTTTACTTTACAGAATATTCCAAGGACCGTTGTTTTGGACACTAAAACTAAAGCCAATTTGATTCAATGGCCAATCGAGGAAACCGAAAAACTAAGGTCGAAAAAGTATGATGAATTTAAAGACGTGGAGCTTCGACCCGGGTCACTCGTTCCACTCGAGATAGGCACAGCCACACAGGTAATATTAAGAATTAGGAAATTATATCAAAATAGCAGGCAAACGGATTGAATGTCAATATTTTGTATGTTTTAATTGTCGCAGTTGGATATAGTTGCGACATTTGAAGTTGATCAAAAGATGTTGGAATCAACTCTTGAAGCAGATGTTCTGTTCAACTGCACGACAAGCGAAGGCTCAGTTGCGAGGGGTGTGTTGGGACCATTTGGTGTGGTGGTTTTAGCTGACGCCCAACGCACCGAACAACTTCCTGTTTATTTCTATATCGCTAAAGATATCGATGGAACATCACGAACTTACTTCTGTGCTGACGAGAAAAGGTTTCTTTGCTTAATTTCCGTTATATATTTTTTTTCTCAATAAATATCGCAATGTTTAAACAGTTTATGAACATAAACGAACATATGCAGATCATCCACAGACATAGACGTAGGAAAATGGGTGTATGGAAGCAGTGTTCCTGTCCTCCCAGGCGAAAAGTACAACATGAGGTTATTGGTACGTGAAATGTATGCCAACTAATAAAACGTACCAACTAATAATAAAATTTAAAAAAACGTCAATAACTATCCTAATATTTAAACTTTAATACATATCTAAACTAAAAGATAAACGATAAATCTAATAATAATAACTAAATACAGGTAGATCATTCGATAGTAGAGGGATTTGCGCAAAACGGAAGAACAGTGGTGACATCAAGAGTGTACCCAACGAAGGCGATCTATGGCGCTGCGAAGCTGTTTTTGTTCAACAACGCGACGGGAATCAGTGTGAAGGCGTCAATGAAGATATGGAAGATGGCTGAAGCAGAACTCAATCCATACCCTCTTACGGGGTGGACTTCTTGATGGTTAGATTTTGGTCTCGTCTCTATATATGTGTGTTATTATCGTGAAGCATATTTTGGACTGGTTGGGTATTATTGTAATTTTAATTTTATATGCAATGTTCTATTACTTGTGAGGTTAGTATATAATTAAATTATTATAGTTTTGTATTCCTGTTTACAGTGTCTTTAAGAAATGGTATTAGTTGTATCAAAACTACTCTTTAACTTTTATGCCTATACACATCCAAATATCCACTCTAGACAATAATCTCTTTAACATCCATCTTAGGGGTGAAAAAAAAGTTGGCCATAATCTAAAACACCAAAATAGTTTAACAGAATGAGTAAAGTGATTGTTCAATTTTGTTTTGTTTTTATATAACCAAGTTAATGGTCTGGTTATGTAATATATGACACATCATTCTAAACTATAATCATTTTAAACCTACTTTCTCATAGAACAATAAACTATTCCAAACATTTACCCCACCCCCCACTATAAAAAAACAAATATAAAATAATAACATGTGAGTTGGTTTGGATTGGCGGATCCATTTGTAGAAAATGGAGTGCTCCGGTTGTCCTGAACCTAAGCGGACAACCTCCACATCACCTCCTCCAATGGTAGTTTCGACCGTTTATAAAGTTTGGAATTCTAAACCTTCAGCAAAGCAAACCACACCATTGTGGATGCTCTTAGTAAAAAGATTTTCTAGATATGTATTTTTGTTTTATATGATTATATGTATAAAGACAAAAATACTCCTGACCTTAACGAGATTTTTAAACTGAGTTAGTAAAAAGGATGAATCTGGCCAAAAAAAAAAAAAAAAAAAATCCAAACCTCATGTGTTGATTTGCAAAAAAAAAAAAAATTGTATTGAAGTGGCAAACTGGACCAAACCCCAGGAAAAAAATTGGCATTTAACTCTTTTACTTTTAACCCAAAGATTTTCATCTTTTACAATTTAGCTCTTACATTTTTTTTCTTTCAACTTTGGTCACATATAATTTTCATCTTTCACAATCTTTTCGTTTTAAGTTTCGTTCTAAATTTTACGAGTTATAACAAGTTTGTCGCAACGCGCGGGGTCCTAAACCGACTTAGTTACTTCACATTAACCGTAGTTGTTAAAAGTCGTCAATTTTACGCCATTGGCATTAACACGTCATAACGAGCACGCGTGGTTTTTATGATTTTACGCCTTCTTTTCATTCGGTATTATTTTTCCTTTTTTTATTTATTTTACTTATAATTTTTTGGTGTTTATAGTCGTTGGCGGTGGTGTGGCATAAATGCTACTTGTAAAACATTGGTTTAAGGTTTGGTTTTGACTCATAAATAAACCAACTCATAATCAATCCTAAATTGTCAATATCATTCTTTTGTTGTTTTGGGTTGGTAAACCAAACAAATACCAAACAAGATGATTGAAACATGCCAACAACATGGATGTTTTGTACTATACAATTCTCATCAAACAAAAATTAAAATAAAATAACAAATTTTATCAAAACAACATTTTGCATAGTTTTCAATCCTTCAATTGTGGAAAGAAATATTTAATCTATTCTAAAACATCAACTTATATCTTTGTTTCTTCCTGTAACTAACTATACCAACACTCCAACTGTTTCTTTAACATGAAATCTTATTCCTCTCATGATTCTACATACTCTTGATTCAAATCAATTAATAACCGATGATGTTGTACACATGGACCTGAACTTGAGTCATCAGAAACTCTCTGTGATGTTGTAGACTCAACCGAAATTCGGTTGTCACTAGATGATGATGATGAAACCATACCAGAAAAGTCTATAATCCGTTCGATTTTAATTTTCTTTTCTTCGCTAATTTCTTTGTTTGTGATCGGATGATTATGTTCGTCCCTTCGCTTTTTCAAGTGCGTGTGCCAGTGGTTCTTAATTTCGTTGTCGCTTCTTCCTGGTAATTGTGCAGCAATAGCTGACCATCTGCAAATGTTACAAAACATGTTTGAGTTGAATAGTGGATGCAAATTTGCAATGGTTAAAATTTATAATTTATAACCGAAATCGCATACCTGTTTCCTATATTTTGATGTAATTTGATGATGAGATCTTCTTCTTCCTTGCTAAAATTACCGCGTTTTACAGTCGGTCTAAGATAATTCATCCATCGCAGCCTGCAACTCTTACCGCACCTTGCTAAACCTAATTACACAAACAATAACATCAGATTCCTAATTCATTCAGTAGATCATCAAGCTAACATTATAACATAGCAAGCTATAGCTTCAATGTCTCTCAATTCGTTCAATCGAAAGAATAATTCAAACAAATGAAGAAATCTAATGAATCACTTAACAATTTATCGGTTCTATCAACCAGAATAAAGGGTTACAATATATAAAGATAACAAAAATATATACATAAAGTGGGCTCGTAGGCTAGAGCTGGCATAACAGGTTACATGAACCTGTTAAGACACGAACACGACACGAAATCTAATCGTGTCATTTTTTTCAAACACGAGGTTAACACGATAGGATACGATAACGAACACCTAGTAAAACAGGTTAACACGATAAGACACGACGAGACACGATAAGGCACGACAAGACACGATAAGACTTCTTAAGACACAAACACGATAAGACACAAACACGAAACAGGTAAACACGAACACGACATGAAAATAAACAGGTCTTAGCGTGTCGACCTGTTATAGACACAGAAACTTGTTAAGGCCAAACACAAAACCTGTTAAAATCGTATAGGTTCATATCAGATTATCGTATTCGTGTCTGAATTATCGTAGGTTGACACTAATAAACCTTAATAATATATAGTCCAACACTCCCTTGTAGGCACGTAGCCGTAGCGGAAGAAAACCAGAAGCTCAGACTAGAAAACAAAACCCATAGAAAATAAACAATCAACTTTACCGGCATATTTAGGAAGTTCGCGCCAATTCCAGTGTCCGTACCGTTCAATGTAATCACGTAACTTATTATCTTCTTCTTCACTCCAAGCACCTCTTTTGACGCCATTTTTGTCGATGCAAGGTGCTCTCACCATTTTCAGATCTCTGTTACACGCTACTCTCTCTCTTCAATGTTTCTTTCTCTCTCTAAAACTTCCATGATGACGAGTTGAAGTCTTATATTAAGTTTGTTAGATGTTAGATCAGTATCCATTATTTTAATTTATAATATTTACAGTCTCACTACTTGATTTATTATGACATGCTAAATATTGTCCTTGGTTTTTTTGTAATTTGTGATGTTTGGTCCTTTGCTTAGCCACCACAACAAGTATATTATAATTGTGAGATTGACACATTAGCAATTAAGATAGAGGAATGAAGATAAGTCAAGATGTTATAATTTAACACGAGTTACATGTCACCAAAGTTGGATTATGACTTAAAATTGTTAAATGTTTTAGTTAGGCTTACATGATATAAAAGGTTGAATTGGTTTAATATAGGGGGATATTATTTACACAAGAAGGAAAAGTTAATTTTCACAGCCCTCTACGGCCCGTATAGGGCTCTACGGGCCGTAGAGGGTGTCAGTGTAATAAATGCTCAACCCTCTACGTCCCGTAAAGCCCTATACGGCCCGTAGAGGGGAGTTTGGTGGGGTGCATTTAACCCTATACGGGCCGTAGAGACCTCTACGGCCCGTAGGCTGTACGAGGTACGAGGTGATTGAATGAAGTGTCTGACATTCAGTGTGTCAGTCTGAAAAGTCTCTGAAAAAGCTAACCCTATACGGGCCGTAGAGGGCTATACGGCCCATAGGAAACCTGGTTGTTGGGAGCATTAAACCCTATACGGCCCGTAGAGGCCTCTACGGCCGTAGAGGGTCCAGATATATTCTTCTTCCTTGTCTTCTTTCTTCAGTTAACGAAAGAAAATTTAAAAACGCGGTGCACAAAAATCCGATCGATTCCAAGCTACCACGATGTCTTCGGGTCACTACAGTAATGTTTCGGATGAATGGGAGTATTCGTTTAGCCTATCTCACGTCTCGGAAAGCCTTTTCGGAGCCGTGGTGGAACGTGGTGAGGAGGAGGTTAGCTCCGTTGTTCGCTATGGTGACGGGAATGCACTACCCGATTTGAACCTGCTGCCCGATTTGAACGAGGAGTACGTAGAAGAACCGGGGTCATTTTACTTGCCTCCGCCAAGTCATCCACAGTACGAGGGAGGTGATAACGGTGGCGAGGAACCTGTCCCGGATGTTTCGTACGAAACGAATCAGGTGTGTTTATGAATTTGCACTTGTTTATAATTTAGACCCGTGTATATTTAGACTCGTATATTTAGGGTTTGTGAGATATTTAGACCCGTGTACATATTTAGACTCGTATATTTAGTCCCGTACCTAAATTTGTTTTAGGGTTTGTGAGATTTGAACTCGTATATATTAGTTGTTATTTGAACTCGTAGGGTTTGTGAGATTTTGAACTCGTAGGGTTTGTGAGATTTTGAACTCGTATATATTAGTTGTTATTTGAACTCGTAGGGTTTGTGAGATTTTGAACTCGTAGGGTTTGTGAGATTTGAACTCGTATATATTAGTTGCTATTTGAAGTCGTATATAAATTTTGCAGGTATTCAGGTCTCTTAAAGACCTCGCAGAGTGGGTTTATCAAAGAGCAAAAGAAAATGGTTACATTACCGTATTCGGACGTACTGTTTCTGATGGCAGGGGGCCGAATAGGAGGGTAACATCGGCATGGATACGATGTGACCGTAGTGGCGTACATCATAGTGTAGCCACGGTTCGAAAGACGGGCAGTAAAAAATGTAATTGCCCGTTTCAACTAATAGGGAGATACCACTCCGGCCACGATGGTTATATTTTGGAGGTCCAAAACCAAACACATAATCACAAACCTTTCCAACACATCGAGGGTCACGCGTATGCTAGGAGGCTGGGTCCGGCCGAGTTAAAATTGGTGGATACACTTTATTTTCAAAATGTTACACCAGTAGACATACATTCGGCCGTTAGAAAACAAAACCCGGATAGTCACTGCATCTTAAGAGACATACATAACACAATAACTAAGGTTAAGCATTTGTTATATGGGGGCAGGACTCAAATGCAGGTATTATTATTATTATTATTATTATTATTATTATTATTATTATTATTATTATTTTTATTATTATTATTATTATTATTATTATTTTAATTATTATTATTATTGCTATGCAGGTACTCGAAGCCACATTGGTGGAAAAAAAATTTGTTTACTTCACCCGGAGGAATGCCTCGACAAATGCGATCGAGGATATTTTGTTTGTCCATCCCACCTCGCACAGGTTATGGCGTGCGTTCCCGCATGTGCTGATGATTGATGCGACCTACAAAACGAACGAGCATAAACTTCCGTTTATTCAAGTTGTGGGGATGACATCAACATCCAAGTCGTTTATTGTCGCCCATGCATTCATCTCCCGTGAAAAAAAAGATAACTACTTGTGGGTGATACAAAGGCTTAAAGAGTTGCTAGAAGATAGTACGGAGCCCCGTGCTATAGTTACTGATTGTGAGAAAGCCTTGATGAATGCATGCGACATTGTATTTCCAGCAGCTTCGAAGTTGTTATGCAGGTATACATGTTGTTATTATTATTATTATTATTATTATTATTATTATTATTATTATTTTTATTTTTATTATTATTATTATTATTATTATTATTGTTGTTGTTGTTGTTGTTGTTGTTATGCATTCAGGTGGCACATTCAACGAAATATACTGAAGCACTGCAGACAAGCCTTTGGAGATGAAGATTGGAAAATATTCGTGAAATCTTTTAAGCGATTATGTAGATCTTCATCTCCGGCATTTTATCAGCACTGGTTAGACCGATTCTACAGACGACTATGTCAAGACGAACGAACTGGTACATATTTTATTAATTTAGTTTAAAACGCATACACACATTAACAAATATCTTTGTTCTATCTTTACAGATGTTTTTAAATATATAGACCGGGTCTGGCTCCGTGACTACAAAGAAAGGTTTGTTTCTGCATGGACAGACACAAACTACAACTTTGGTCAATATACGACCAACAGAGCTGAGAGCCAGCATTCACGGTTTAAGATGCAGATTAAGGGGCCGAACAACTCGCTCCACAAACTTGTGATGATTGCAGACGATGTGGTAACGTCACAAGAGAGGGCAATAAATCACTCGTTTGAAGAGAGTTTGTCTGTGAAAAAGGTGCACCATGACATACCGATTTTTGAGGACCTACTCGATAAAGTTTCCCATGCAGCGATCGAGAAGATGATAAATGAGATAAAAAATATAGAGAAGTTGAGGAAACGAAAAAAGAGTTGTGGTCACCAGCTTTTCGCGAGTTCTGGGTTACCGTGTGCATGTCGATTAGATTCGTATATAAATAAAGGTAATACCATTACTTTATTATTATTATTATTATTATTATTATTATTATTATTTTATTGAATACAGGAATAAAAATTCAGCTGTCCGAAATAGACGTCTTCTGGACACGACTGAATTACGAACCGGAAGTAGTATGGAGCGAACCTGACCTTGCGAGTGAGTGGGAAATAGTCAAAGAGACACTGCTGTCTCAATCACCACGCGTTCAGAGAAATATGTTGTCAAAAATAAAGTCGGTGGTAAATCCAAGTATGACTGACACTCAACCTCCTGAGGTACAAAAGAATACTCGTGGGCGCCCAACTACAAAATCAAAGAAAAAAAATCAGCAGGAGGATGCGCAAGAAGACGTTAGTATTATTATTATTATTATTATTATTATTTATTATTTATTATTGTTATTATTTATTATTATTATTATTATTATTATTTATTATTATTATTATTTATTATTATTTATTATTGTTATTGTTATTATAATTTTATTGTTATCCATTGTAGGAAGACGAGCCTGTTAGGAGACGTAGGCCATCAGACCCAGGTAGAGATACAATGAGAGTGTGTAGCAAAAAGTATCCACTCTTAAGAGGGGACAGGTACATAAATAACTATTTATACATACATACATACATATATATACAGTACACATCCCCTAATCATGATTTCCCAATGTTTGGCTGTGACAGGTATAAATTTGTGCTTAGAGCATTTAAGCATCAGATTGATCCCCTGTATCGACGGTTTGTCACGCATATTCAAGATGTTCAGCCAGACGGTAACTGTGGGTTCCGATCTGTAGCTGTGGCTTTGGATAGGGAGGAGGAAGACTGGGATTTGATCCGCCACGTTCTTAAAGAAGAGTTGATGGGTCAATACCATGAGGACTGGTACGAGATTTTGAACGGATTCGACGATAACGCGTTCGCCCGCATATACTCGTCCATAGATTGGAGGGGACTCGGGAATGCACCACACTCAAAATGGATGGAGATGCCTTTGACTGGATTAGTGATTGCTCAGGCATTTGGTGTGGTCCTTCAATTCTTCAGTCCTCTTGGAGCGTGCACATTCTTCCCTATTCACATTCATCCTGAAAGCGTGATACAACATCGGGTCATTTCGATGGCCTTCGTGAACGGCAACCACTTCATCATGCTGAAGCTAGCAGACGACGCTCCGATGCCTTATCCGAGCGGAGCATGGAGGCGTTGGGTAGATGTAAATCACAACCCATGGTTAGCACTATACAGGGATCGTCTTGATGAGGGGCGTAGGCTATCTCAAACAGATCCAGAGTGGTTTGACCTAACAGGCTGTCCTGATTCTTCTAATAGTTCGGTGTAAATTTGTTTTTATAATGTATAATAATTTATTAAATACATTTTTTTATTTTTTATTATTATTTTACATATACAATATGAAATGAAAACGTTATTTTATAAAAAAAACCTATACCACCTAATTAAAACTAACAAAATTAAAAAAAAACAAAACTTGTATTGGGCCGTAGAGGGCCCTATGGGCCGTAGGTAAGATTTATCTACGGGTCGTAGGGCCCTCTACGACCCGTAGGCTTCTGGGAGATGCTCGTAGGAGACCCTCTATGGGTCGTAGATGGAATTAGTCTACGGGCCGTAGACGTCTCTACGACCTGTAGAGAAAAATTTTTTTTTTCAAACAATTCTTGAAGTTTATATATATAAATCAGTAGTTTTTTTAAAAAAAAATATGAGTCTACGACCCGTATTGGTCTCTACGGGCCGTAGACGATGATTTTTTTAAAAAAAAATTTGGTTTTCAGTGTTATGTTATATATTATTTTTGTGGGATATAAACCAGCGAACTGGTAGCCCAGATGGTCCCCATTGTTACTATAAGTGTGTATGTGTGTGTGTGAGAATGGATAGGCCCACGTTCGAACCTCGTCCCAACCGTTTTTTTACAATTTTTTTCACCTACGAGCCGTATAGACCTATACGGGCCATAGAAGAGTTTTAATGCCCATCTACGGCCCGTAAAGCCCTATACGGGCCGTAGGAAAGTTATTAAACCCCTTTTGAGACAGACGAACAGATCAGAAACAACATAACACACTTTCCCAACCCTAACCCCAACCCCATCGCCCCCTTCATCCTAATCCACCACCACCACCCTAATCCACCACCACCACCCTAATCCACCACCACCACTTCCTTCTCCACCACTGCAACCACCACCACCACCCGAATCCGACCACGAAAACCCCCCTTTCAACCCGAATCCATCCCCATTTCGAAAAAGGTATTTTTTTTTAAAGTTAATTTTAATTAGTTTTTATGTTTAAATTAGTTAATAGTTGTAGATTATTGTTGAGGGTTTAGATAATTGTTGATTTTAGTTTTTTTTTTTTCATTTTTTTTCAGTTTTTTTTTTTTTTTTTTTAGATAATTGTAGAATATCCTATAGAATAGTTGATAATTGTTATTATTGTTGATTATTGTTGATAATTTTTTTCAGTTTTTTTTTTTTTTTTCAGTTTTTTTTTTTTCAGTTTTTTTTTTTTAGGGTTTAGATAATTGTTGATTATTGTTGATGGTTGTAGATAATGGTTTGATATAGTTTTGGCGATTCTTTTGAAACGCCAAAAACTATATAGTTTTGGCGATTCTTTTGAATCGCCCAAAACTATATAGTTTTGGCGATTCTTTTGAAACGCCAAAAACTATATAGTTTTGGCGATTCTTTTGAATCGCCAAAACTATATTAGTTTTGGCGATTCTTTTGAATCGCCAAAAACTATATAGTTTTGGCGATTCTTTTGAAACGCCAAAACTATATTAGTTTTGGCGATTCTTTTGAATCGCCAAAACTATATTAGTTTTGGCGATTCTTTTGAATCGCCAAAAACTATATAGTTTTGGCGTTTCTTTTGAAACGCCAAAACTATATTAGTTTTGGCGATTCTTTTGAATCGCCAAAAACTATATAGTTTTGGCGATTCTTTTGAATCGCCAAAACTATATTAGTTTTGGCGATTCTTTTGAATCGCCAAAAACTATATAGTTTTGGCGATTCTTTTGAAACGCCAAAACTATATTAGTTTTGGCGATTCTTTTGAATCGCCAAAAACTATATAGTTTTGGCGATTCTTTTGAAACGCCAAAACTATATTAGTTTTGGCGATTCTTTTGAATCGCCAAAACTATATTAGTTTTGGCGATTCTTTTGAATCGCCAAAACTATATTAGTTTTGGCGATTCTTTTGAATCGCCAAAAACTATATAGTTTTGGCGATTCTTTTGAAACGCCAAAACTATATTAGTTTTGGCGATTCTTTTGAATCGCCAAAACTATATTAGTTTTGGCGATTCTTTTGAATCGCCAAAACTATATTAGTTTTGGCGATTCTTTTGAATCGCCAAAAACTATATAGTTTTGGCGATTATTTTGAAACGCCAAAACTATATTAGTTTTGGCGATTCTTTTGAATCGCCAAAACTATATTAGTTTTGGCGATTCTTTTGAATCGCCAAAAACTATATAGTTTTGGCGTTTCTTTTGAATCGCCAAAACTATATAGTTTTGGCGATTCTTTTGAAACGCCAAAACTATATTAGTTTTGGCGATTCTTTTGAATCGCCAAAACTATATTAGTTTTGGCGATTCTTTTGAATCGCCAAAAACTATATAGTTTTGGCGTTTCTTTTGAATCGCCAAAACTATATAGTTTTGGCGATTCTTTTGAAACGCCTTAATTATAGAAACGCCCTAACTAACTATATATTCTTTTGATTTTGCAGTTATGGCAGATTTTGTAGACGAGCAGTACATGGGCGAGGAGGAGGAGCAGCAGCAGGAGGAGGATGAGGCCGCGGTGCAGGCGGGGGCTGACATGGCAGGGGGTGACATGTCAGGCTATGAGCATTGCATTTTTCTGCGAGTCGATTACGCGGGTGCCAGATTTCATAGGTTGAGGAAGAAGAAGACTGTGCCGGCGCGTGGGATTTCTTGGGCCGCGCTTCGGGAGTGTAGGGGTGCTGAGGCGATTGCCCGACAGTGGATCCCGGAAGGGAGCCCACTGGACAGGTTTTTCGACGACTTTTGCGCGCCGTCCCATAGGCCGTTGGTGATAGAGTTTCTATCCACCTTTCGGTTTCGCCCGCCCGGTGCCGGATCGTCGGACGCCGGATCGTCGGGCGCCGGATCTTCAGGCCGCCCACCGAGGGATATTGAGTTTTCCATACTCGGCGTTGAGTATGGTTATTCTCTAGATGAGTGGGCTACGCACCTCCGGTGGTACACTCGCGACGACCTTGTAGAGGTATTAATATTATTTTTATTTTTATTATTATTATTTTTGTTTTTGTTCTTATTCGAAATGTTAATGTTAATGTTAATGTTCAGGATGTCTACACTAGGGCGGTGACTACTGTCGCTGATGACGACCTCTATGCGTGGTGGCCCACCATTGGCGGTCCCGTGTTCGGCAACCCGGCAGAGAAGTATTATTATTATTATTATTATCATCATCATTATTATTTTTTTTCAATATCTTTGTTCTGATTATTATTTACTATTATTATGCTGTGCAGGGATAGGTGTGACAGGGCATCCAACATTCGTCACCCCGTAGTTCGTTACATTCACCGTTGCATTACTTATTCCCTAACGGCACGGGGGAATAGTAACGAGCGGGTGACGAAGACGGACCTGATGTACCTGCATTGCATACTCACCGGCAAGCCGATTGCCTTGCATCGGGTCATGGCCGAGTTTTTTGCCGCCTTCCCCCATAAGCCGTTGAAGGGAGGCCTCCCATGCGGGGGGCTCATCAGCAGGATTGCTGAGCGCTGCGATGGCGTGAAGTATTACGGTTATGTTAACCGTAATCGGTTTCCGTCACTACCGCCCAGGTATTTCGGTTATTAATGTTGTTATTATTATTATTATTATTATTATTATTATTATTATTATTATTATTAATGTTAATGTTTTTGAGTTTCTTTCAGCCCATTAGGTCTACAAACGATGAAGGGTATGCTTTGTGCGGCGAAGAAGGCGAAGACGCCGGATCATGATGAGTTCCACTATCTGATTGGCACCGGTGGCGTGGAGTTTGTGCATGAGCCGTTAGTACATCGGGGCCTTAGAGGTATTATTATTATTATTATTATTATTATTATTATTATTATTATTATTATTATTATTACTATTATTATTTGGGAAACTTGTAGACAACTTGTGTTGTCTGGATTGCCTAAAAACAGGGGAAACTCTGCCCAATTTTTTTATAAAATCCTGGAATATTATTATTATTTATTAATTATTTATTGTTATCCATTGCAGGTGATGCTGTGGAGGTCGGGTTGCAGTTTGTGCATGAGCAGGAGGGGGGCGGTCTTAGGGACGTCGAGATGCCTCAGCAGCAGCCTGAGGACTTGCAGATACCGGCGCGCGTTTATCACTCCCTCAGGTTGCCTCCTGATGTTAGGGCGGACGTTCGTGCGGCTGCCGAGGAGGCTGTCGAGATGCGTGCATGGCGTCAGCAGATGGACACCTGGCGTCAGCAGCAGGACACCTGGTGTCAGCAGCAGGACACCTGGCGTCAGCAGCAGGACACCTGGCGTCAGCAGCAGGACGCCGATACGCGTCAGTGGCGTGATCGGCAGGACGACGCGATGCGCTGGTTGATTGCTGGCCAGCAGGATATGTATCGCCACCTAGGCATGCAGGCTCGTGTCCCACCGACTTTAGGGACCAGCACGCACGAGCCCGTGACGTCCTCCCAGCAGCCCGACACGTCTTCGCAGGAGCCCGGGACCGCGCCGCCGACTGACTCTACGATGTTTTATTTCTGATCATCTTATGTATTTAAACAATCTTTATTTTGAACGCCTCTGTTAACTTTTAGTTTTATTTTGTTGCGTATATAAACGATTAGTTAACTTTGTGTTTATATTGGTTTATGGTAGACGACGTTTGTGTTTATGTTTTGGTTTATCGTTTATATCGAGACGACTTTGTGTTTATATTGGTTTATGGTTTATATCGAGACGACTTGTGTGTTTGTGTGATAATGTCCGCAAGATCGAACCTCGTAGAGTTACTGTTATGTTTTTTTAGCCTTCTACGGCCCGTAGAGGTCTATACGGGCCGTAGGTCACACAAATCAAACTTATCCTTCTCATCCTTGCCCTCCATTCTGCTAAAATAAGTTTTGATTCTTCTATGGGCCGTAGGGACTTCTACGGCCCATAGAACAAGAAAAAATGTGGTATACGGGCCGTAGAGCCCTCTACGGCCCGTAGAGGGTTGTGTGGATAAAAATTTTGCTTGTGCAAATAGTGGGAGCCTTAATATATTATGACGGTCTTATCTGAAATGTACAAAATATAATGTCACATGTGTTTGACTTAAATAGAAAACAAAGCATTCGGCACTTTGTAAATGACATGGGTTCATTAAATCGGTTTTTGGTTTTTCCGAACTGTTTTTCTCGGATTTGGATGTTTTTGAATGCCAGTGTGAATTCGCGTTTGGAAACTAAACCCGATTCGAAATAGAAAAATATTTTGAAAATATATAATACTTATATATGGTTATACACTCGTATGTATGTATGTATGTATGTATGTATGTATGTATGTATGTATGTATGTATGCATGTATGAAAAATCACCATTTCACGATCTAAAAGTCGGAGTTTAAATTAGGTTTGGTTCCTTCCAAACCCGAAACCATTTGATATTGTTTGCATTTCTTCTTCTTATTATTTTTCAAATTCAACTCGATTCCTAAACACCTCTAGTTGTTAAGAAATTAATGAAGGTGCCTTTCTTCTTTAGATTATGTAAACTAAACCGATGTTAATACAGTTACTAAAAAATCAATGAACGAGATACTTTTACCTTGTAAAATTATACATAAATTCTCAATTCTACTCGTTTATATAATTTCCTACCTCACTTGGGTTCATACATCTTGACACAAAAATGTGTCCCAGGGGGAAATAATAAATAGAGTAGACTTGATATTGTTTCGGGATAAATGAATAGCACATATAATCTAAGATTACACGGTGTGATGCAGGGGAATGGGCGTGGTCCCTTGGGGCTTGAAGATCTCCACCGGTGTGGGTCAAAAGGTGAGGGTAACATGGATGGTTATGGTTGGCTATTGAATTATAAATGATTATGATTGGTTGTTTAATTAAAAAGGAGAAAACAAAAACCTCAACCACGCCACTCTTCCACGCCAGCACCCCCGTGGCTTTTAAAGATTAGAGGGGAATTGAGGTGGCTGACCTACTGAAGAAAAAAGTTTGTAGGCCCAAGGGGCGTGTAGATGCACCTTAGCCGTTTTTTTTATTTATCAAGCTTTGCATTTAATATCTAAACCGACCAGACAGATTTTGATTCACCCACCGATTTATCTAGAGTTGGTGAAGAGAAAGCTTAAATCCTCTACCTAACCTCAGTCGATATATTGTTTCATTTGTTGACCTTCAAATATATTTATGTGGCTTGAAAATGCCAAAAACATTGAACAATTATGTGGCTTGTATTTAATTGTTGATTGATGCTACCGACCACATCTACAAAGAAGGGTAATTTGAATAAAAGATTGGTTCATGTTTCGAGATTAAAACTAGTCAATAAAAGAAGGGTAATTTGAGTGAACTCCAATGTTTTGAGTCCTTGTGCTGGTGAGTGGATTGCACCCTGACTCCTTTCTTTTGAAACTTCACTTCTTTAGTCGAGGCTTATAACTTGCTCGAAGTTCACTTGAAAAAAACTCAAAAACAGCTTGTTTGAAAAAAGCTCGACTGTAAACAAGCTCGGCTCGGTTTGTAAACGAGCCGAGCCGAGCCCGAGCTAAGGTAACTTTGACCCGTGACTTACTCGTTAGCTGGATCTTTACATGTTGAGTCTCTGGTCTTTACATGTTTTTGTCATCTGAGTCACTCCATCAAACAGACGTTAAGCCGTTAAGGCACCGTTAGTCTTGAGGTGAAATGTCCACTTTAATCCTGGATTTTAAAAAATATTTTTAAATATCTACCACCACATCCACCATACATACCATCACAACCACCACATAAAACAGAAGTGTTAGATTTTGATTTTCTCAAATCTAGTCTAATTTCAAGAACAAATTGTTGAAAAAAAATACATTATATTAAATCAATTACAAAATCACATTATGTTAGATTCCAAACTAGCACCAACAACTACCACCATGAGAGTGGTCAGACAATCACCATTACCACCACTGACATCTCAATCGCACCAACCACCATTGTCATCACCATCCAAATCAACCACAAAGATGCAGAATCTCTTTTTCCGTACAAAACCCATATCCAACATCTAAAACATCGACTCCACAACCTGAAAACAAATACAGGATAAGAGCGAAAAGCTCTGGCAACTCGTCGGCAACCGCAAACCGCTACTGTGACCTCATTGATTTCGTCGATTCACCACGATATCCTTCATTCTCTACTGTATACTACAATTAGCCCTAGTTATGTGTTTTCAAATCCTGATAGGGTGAAAGCAAAACAAATTGAATAAATTAGGGAGATGTCTTTCCTAAATTAGGGTGGTGTTGTCTTAGGGGCCGTTTGGCAACTGAATCATTAAATCAGGTTCCACTATACATTGTATTTACCTTTTCAAAGTTCAAACAAGCAACACGGCTAATAACTTTCAAGACACACAAAAGGCTATAAAACCGTAAACACAACCATAATCAAGAACTTATCCACTTACACACAGTACACCCCGAGTCACTTAACCACCACCTTATGTCCTAACCACCTTTTGCTCCATCTTCCCTTTCTCTTCTTGCAACCTGCTTTCAACATCTTCCCCATCATTCATCAAGAACTTATCCACCTATGTCGTAGCCTGCCTCCTTTCTGAGATGGCCCACACCAGCAACGACTGCCCTCTGCGACAATCACCCATCGCAAATACAACCATAAAACCTTAAAAATTAACCAGTTCTGGACCTAGGGAGCCCATGTTTCCGAGCTCTGATTCAGTCAGACGTGTTTTCTGTTTAGACGTGCCCGGCCAAACGACCCCTTGTCTGACCGAGTCAGACATGCTCCCCAGTCAGAGCCATTCAGACGCAACCAAATGGGACCTTACCCAAATTAGGTTGCCGATGGTGGAGAAGATCAGGGAAGATCAAGATCAGGGTATTCTATAGAGAGAGTGAGGGGGTAGGTGTAAGGCCGCAAATGAACCAAACGTTCAGCAAATAGTTCGTGAACCGTTCACTGGGAAGTTTGTTTGTGTTCATTTAATAAATGAACAAGCACGAACAAGAAATTTTGTTTGTTTAGATAAACAAACAAACAAACATGAACACATGTCATGTTCGTTCATTATGTTGTTTAACTTTCATTTTTAATTTAACTAAGTCAAAATTCATAGTAATTGATTATATAATAAATATTAGTGTATTACATATTATTATCACTTTGTTTATTTAAATTAACTATTATTTTGTCCGGATTAAACACTTCGAGTTGTTTTTTTTTTTTTTTTTTTTGGTGGATTAAATGAGTACTTCATGTTAGTATGATAATATTGTGTTATTTTGGGACACTATGTTATGGTAATTACGTTATCAATACTATGTCAAGTATGTTTGAATAATTGAGTTAATATATTTATGTAATGTTTGTGATGAAAGCTACCGATTTTATTTGAACTTTAATATATGTTCGTTTGTGTTCATGAACGCTCGTTTGTGTTTGTCCATGTTGATGAATATTCATTTGTGTTTGTTTACGCTCACTTTTGTCCATGTTGATGAAAGCTATCTTTTTTTAAATAGTCATTTTGAAACTTTTATTGTAACACTACCAAATTGGTCGCAACACAGCAAGATGCTAAGACGGACAGCCAAATTAATTACACCAAGGTACATACATCGTCCACTATTCAGAAACACCAATCACATAATAAATTTACAAACAATTACTCTTCACCTAAAGGTTATAACTTTAAACCTATATCTAGAATCACTATCTACTACAAATTTCTTGTATACATAATGGTTTTGAACGGTTTACATTATTATTAATGTTCAATACATACTTTCTATTTATGGCGTAAAATAAAAATCATCTTGGAATGAACCCATACGCTTTTTTTTCTTGGAATGGTGCCGTTTTCTTTTTTGTCATCGGTATACCCCATTGGTTTGGCAAATCCAAGAGATTCTTAAGAATCAAAAATGGCCAAAGGATTCACTACTTTTAGAGACAAGACAACCCTCACATTTCAAATAAAGCGAAACTCATTTAGGAATGAATCTATAACACTCCACAACATTCGGATTTCGAAACATACAACTTGGTGTGTAGAGGATCTTGTAGGAAAATTGGTTTTTGTGAGAAGCGTGAGAATGATCAAGAATTGACATGTAGCCATCATATTTTCGATATAGAAATGATGTTTTGAGTTGTTTTGGCTTGAAAAAACAGTAAACACAATAATTTAAAACACAATGCAATGTATTATAGTCATTAAATTTAAAACACAAATAAAAAACACTAGTTAACACTTAAAAATGTTCTTGGCATGGTATTTTAAGTTTTAAGCCTAAATACATTGTTTTCGGTTTTTAATTGTTATGTCCCTTTGGCTTTTAACACTTTTGGCTCATTGGCATCGGAAGCGATCAGGTTCCTGACGAGAGTCCAGCGGGTGGTTCACAGCAACTTCTCGACCCAGGGGCGAGGATTTGTTTTCTCAAGATTAGGGTTCTCTATCCAGAAGGGGGTGGCAGCGCAGCTTGTTGCCCACCTACCTGTTATTCCTATGTAACTTGCCCATTTTATTGAAATGAAAATACTACATATTTCCAATAAAAAAAATGTTATGTTTGGTGTTTTTTAGGCAAAAACAAAATCCAAAATATCATGAAATAAGTCTATAAATGATTCATACATATCAATTTTTAATTCTTCTGACACTTCTCACAAAAGCATATTTTCCTGTAGGATTCATACAATGTTATTTCTATATTCTATGTATTTTAATTTTATTATAACACTTGACATGTGTCTCTTCTTTTCTTTTTTCTTTAACTGCAAACACAATGAGTAAACCAACAAGGTGTTAGAGAAAACAAAGAAAACTTTAAAAAAAGGAGAAACAGAAAACAAGGGTTTTGTAACCAACCCACAATATTTAGTTTACTATTCCTGACATACCATGAATAAGAATAATTACAAATGTAATAAAAAAAAATGTTTCCTCCCGCATGGTCAAACATCGTATTATTTCTAAACCTCCAAATAAACCATCAAGTAATCAAGATACTGTCATGTTTCCTTTTCTCAACCATCAAGTAATCAAGATAAGTAAGTAAATCCGTGGGCGCAAGAGAAAACAGAACCATCGTATCTAACAATTTAAAAACAGAACCGTCATATCTATCAATTTAAAAATAAATAACAATAAATCTCATCACAAAAACACCGAAGAAATATCAATACCCCAATCTACCAAACTTAGTTTAACTAGAATTCGATTCATCAAAATGAAACAACCCAAAAAGTTAACATTAATCGGGATATTCCAATTTCATAGTCTCTGTTGGCCCTTCCGGAAACACCATTTTATCAATATAATTGCAAATACTATTGACACTAAATGTATTGTTCCTCATGCCCCTCTCTAATCTCACGCCTCCAAGACCAAGACCACCCCAAATCGGATCGGCAAGCCATGATTGTGCAATTTTGTCCGCATCTAAATGATACAATCTAGGAAATATAACGTATAAATGATCATCACCCACCCTTGTATACCGATTTTTCTTTTCTATATAGACCAAGGCAAAATACCTTTTATCATTTAGAGACTTTAAAGTTTTTCAAATAAGATTCTACACTCCACTCTTGACTCCATTCTAATAATCAGTTTTATAAAATCTATTAATATATATAAAAGAATTGAACATTGCTGACGTGGCGTGCAATGGTGCCTTCAACCTTTCCATGAAACTGACACGTGGCATCATAATTGAAAGACTTTAGTGTTTTTGAATTATTTCCTTTTTTTAATTAAAATAAAAAATAAACATAAAACTCTAAATTTCTCTCTCTATCTCTCAATTCTCAATTACTAAAATTAAATTGAGTTATTTTAAGAAAAAAGAATTTAAAAACAAATTTAAATTTTTCTCTCTTATGTTCCTCCCATAATTTTTAAACGTCAATATCTTTTATATTCGAGATTTTTTAAATAAAAAAATTACACCAAATTAACGAGCGTTTTATTATCTTTTCAACGAGTACCATAGTGCTATATAAAAAAACGGAGAAAAAAACGACTATTTTTTGTGGGGTTATGTTCATACAGAAAAAAACACAAAGTGTTCAGGTTATTCATTAATCATCTTTTTTCTTTTAAACCAGGTTCTTATCTACGATGTTGAAATTCAGCTCAATCGCCATGCTATCATTGGAATTTTACTCTTCTAAAGATGGATAGGTATACTTCATCAAGAGAAGCTAGGAGAAAGAATCGCGCAACACTGCAACACATGGTGTCACCTTATAGCAAGGTTATTTTTTTATTTATTTAATTACAAGAGTAATAATTATTACTATTATTATTAGTATTATTAGAATGGTTATATTTTTCAACCATCATCATGAATTCTACATCTATATAAGTCAAAGTCAATTGTAACATATTTTAAATTACGTGAATATGATTATATGTTGAAGGTTATCCTTTTAATACTGTATTATGTTTAATATGGTTTATGCTTTTTATTTTTTTTAACTTTTTAAATAAATGTTTTTTTAACTAAGATTGATTATGTTTAAGTTATTTAATTTTTTCGTGATTTGGGTTTTCTTCTTTTATCATTTTTTATTAAATCATATTAAATTTTTCAACCCCGGGACCTTCCCGGGGTAATCAGCTAGTCTATACATATAATAAACCAAAGACATTTTAATGACATGACACTTAAAGAGACATTCTTTTCCTTGAGTGTGGCATGTGTCATCCATGTGACATTGAGATATTTTAGGAAAAAAATAATTTAAAAACAAAATTGGATTTTTCACCATTATGTTTCCTCCCATAATTTTTAAACGTTAATATCTTTAATATACGAGATTTTTTAAAGAAACAAATTACACCAAATTAACGAGCGTTTTATTATCTTTCCAACAAGTACCATAGTGCTATATAAAAAACGGAGAAAATTTTTTTGTGGGGTTTTGTTCATACAGAAAAAAAACACAAAGTATTCAGGTAAATCATTAATCATGTATAGACAAGTCACTAATTATGTTTAAATCAGTAAATATGATTTTTTTTTCAACCAGAGTCGATTAGGTTAATAGAGTTATACGTTGTTTTAAGTTAGGTATCAATATTAGTATGTTAGAGTTGTACATTTATTTAGTCTTTAGAATATGTGTTAATATTAAAGTTACATTAAAGTTCTACATTCTTTTAGATTAAGTGTTAGCATTGGAGTTGTACATTGTTAATTTGTTTTAGGTTAGATATTAATATTAGAGTTATACGTCAGTCTATTTCATTTGTAAAATTGATGTATCATATTAAATTTCTCAACCCGGGACGCTCCCGGGTATAATCTAGTCACAATATATATTAAAAAAAGGGTATAACTAGAAAGGATTACGCATTTGACTAGCTGAATTTCCTCAATAATAGACATGTTTGGTAAAATATGAGTTTCAATAAAAAAGTATAGCAATTCTGGACCGTCATAATATAATTTATTTTAATCAGCTATATATAAATGATTAAACGTGTGTTGGTAATCATGTATGGTGTTTGATGTAACATATTATACATATTAAACTATACTAGCGGGTAGGGATGGTAACGGGTTGGGTATGGCTAATCACAAATCCGGTTTTAAAATCTCATCACATACCGGTCTCATTACCCATCAGGTATACATCATATCTGCGGGTACCGGGTATACCTGTTGGTAGGGGTGTTCAATACCGGATATCCGAAATTTTCAGATACCTACTTTCACTACCCGAATAAAAAGTCAAATTCGGATATCCGAAACTTTTTTTGATATTTTTATTTTATATTTTTATATATATTTTTATATATATTCCAAAATATAAATTTTCGGATATTCTTCCGGTATTTCGGATAGTTTCGGATATTTTTTTTGGATATTTTCGTATATTTTTTGGATATTCAAAAATTTTGAAAATCACTATCCGAATTTTGGATATTTTTTGGATTTGGATACCAGATAGTCCGGATAAGATTTTCGGATTCGGACCCCTACTCGTTTGGATTTGTATGCATACATATTTTTTACTTTCTTTTATAGTTTTATGTTTTAAAATCTACACTAGATCTAATTGTAAAAAAAACACATACGTATCAACATCACTATAACAATTTTTAAAATATTTAAAATGTAAATATATCTTATAATATGAATCTCAAAAAATATTTTTATATTTCATAACATATAAATATTTATAGTAGTGTCATTAAAATATATATTTCGAAAGAAAAGTTTACTTTCAAATAATGAATTTATTAGAATGAAACATTACTAAAAATAGTTAATAAAAGATATATATAAAATTTAAAAGTTTTTGGGTATATATAATTTGGGTAAACGGGTATTTAGTTTCGGGTAATCAGGTCGGATATCACCAAATCACAAACCCATCCCATACCCGTGAAATAACTTTTTTTCCAATCCCAAACCTGTCGAGTATACTCGTCCCAAATGCTTCATGTTTCGGGTATACTCGTCAGACTCCGGTCTATTTTTTTTTTTTTTTTTGCCATCTCTACTAGCGAGGTGTCTGTATAATGCAGTGGAAAAAACAAACATTGATAATCATGTAACACATGTTTTCTCCTCTAAATTTAACGACTATAGTAATGCCACACTCATGTTAAAGAGAATAAAATGTCTATTAAATGGTACACTTTATTTTAAAATATGAAAACATGTTATTACAGTTTAAAAATTGCTTGATTTAAAAGTTAGCAATATATTTTAAAAGATTCTAACATTAAAAGTTTATTAGTTAAAGGTCCTAAATTATTATTATTATTTTTTTAAAGACTTAGTTCAGTGAAAATTCTTGTATAACTCTAACCTAGCGGTCCTAAGTTTGAATCCTTACCCACACACCGGTGTCGTCCTTGCCTAAGCTCAAACCGTTATGGAGAATTTTTTTTATGGTGTGACTACCGTCAGGATGGGAATCCTAAGGGAAAACTCACCCTACCTCAAACCAATTGAGGTGGATATTATTGACAAAAGTCCTAAGTTATATAAATAATCTTATTGTTGTCCCATTCATATATACATTATAATACATAAAAGTGTGAAACAAAACAATGGCAATATTTGTTAAATATCAAATACCAATAATGGACTGGAAGTACAAATCAACGGTCTACAATATTTGCTCATGTCGATTTGTGTAGGCCCTGTCGTTACCTACTTACCCTTTATGAGGTCGGTATCCACCTAATGGATCTTGTGCTTTTCTTTTTAGACTTTCCTAATTCCTTTTATATTTTCATATAAAAAAGAAATAAACTGTATAATTCAAGAAACATAACTACCTAAATTCGGTTTAGGGATGAACATTTTGCACCGAATACCGAACCGATACCGATCCCGAACCGATCCCGTACCGATCTCGTACCGATCCCGTACCGAACCGAGGGTGTTAGGTATCGGTATCGGTATTCACATTTAGAGGTTTTCGGTTTCGGTATTTTCGGTATCGGTACGGGATCGGTATGGTATCGGTATTTTAAGGTAAAATACCGATACCATACCAGTACCGTACCGATACCGAACCGATACCGTACCGTACCGTATGTTTTCGGTATCGGTATTGGCTTTTTGGAATTTTCGGGATCGGTATTTTCGGTATCGGTATCGGTTGGTACCGATATCGTCCGAGCTCATCTCCTCTATTGGGTGGGGAGTGGTTATAGAAGGGGCTAAGACGTAAGAGTGCCGCTTCGATGACCCCTTTTTGTTTCTTTTTTTGAAGGGTGACTTTTTACTGGATCGAATTGGTCACCGGGTTTCGTCTAAGACGTTACCCGTCAGCTCTGCCCGCGAACGCGATGTTCTATTAGGCCCCGGCCGCCGCGCAAACTAACTTTAGCCCGGAAACCTGAGGTAACCGGGTTGCCCTCCTGATCAAACCATGCCTCGGTAGGAAACGATCCATCATTGGGACGTCCCGCTCCTTTTGCTACAACCGGGAGTCAAAACGGCGTCTCCAAGGAGAACACTGGCCCAACTGGCCAACTGAGCTAGGGTGGGGGAGTGGTTATAGAAGGGGCTAAGACGTAAGAGTGTCGGTTTAGGGATGAGCATTTTGCACCGAATACCGAACCGATACCGATCCCGAACCGATCCCGTACCGATCCCGTACCAAACCGAGGGTGTTCAGTATCGGTATCGGTATTCACATTTAGAGGTTTTCGGTTTCGGTATTTTCGGTATCGGTACGGGATCGGTATGGTATCGGTATTTTAAGGTAAAATATCGATACCATACCGGTACCGTACCGATACCGAACCGATACCGTACCGTATGTTTTCGGTATCGGTATCGGTATTGGCTTTTGGAATTTTCGGGATCGGTATTTTCGGTATCGGTATCAGTTGGTACCGATATCGTCCCGAGCTCATCCCCTCTATTGGGTGGGGAGTGGTTATAGAAGGGTTAAGACGTAAGAGTGCCGCTTCGATGACCCCTTATTGTTTCTTTTTTTGAAGGGTGACTTTTTACTGGATCGAATTGGTCACCGGGTTTCGTCTAAGACGTTACCCGTCAGCTCTGCCCGCGAACGCGATGTTCTATTGGGCCCCAGCCGCCGCGCAAACTAACTTTAGCCCGGAAACCTGAGGTAACCGGGTTGCCCTCCTGATCAAACCATGCCTCGGTAGGAAACGATCCATCATTGAGACGTCCCGCTCCTTTTGCTACAACCAGGAGTTGAAACGGCGTCTCCAAGGAGAACACCGGTCCAACTGACCAATTGAGCTAGGGTGGGGGAGTGGTTATAGAAGGGGCTAAGACGTAAGAGTGTCGGTTCGATGACGCTTATTGTAGAAATTTATTGGATTTTTATGTATGAAATTAATCTTTGTTTTGGAAAAATATATGATTTATACCTTTTAGTTATAGCCGGTAGAGAATAGAGCTTATAATAACCTAGATAAAAAGTTTTGGTTACTTGTTTTATCAAAGTTATTTGAATGTTTAGCTGAGTATATTCTGTTTTGTGTATACTGTGGTTAAGTTTGGGTGTTTTTTTTTAATTTATAGAATAAACCAGATCAATAATTTCAGGATTTCTTTTAGTATTTTAAAATTTATACTCAAGAAAAAGACTAGAATTGTTCATTGTTGTACTTTAGACATAATAATTGACACAAACACAAATATCAACCAACGGTTCATATTTTTTTCTTTTTTTTTTTGGGTATTTCTTTTCCTACCTAATTTTAATGATGTCAAATAACCATTGGGACATATTATCAAGGTTCAATTTGTCGTTATATTATTGCAACATATAAGGGAGACGGGGCGCTACCAGATTTGGGCACGGGCACCCCACTACCAGCACGGTAACACTGTCACCACCCGTACTGGTAGGGGTCCCGTGAACCGTTTTCTGGTTCTATTTAACGGGCTGGTAGTTTGGGAAGTAAAATGCAACGGTCGAAAAATTTATTGTTTTTAATTCCTTTTTGACCGGTTTTATGTGGTATTTTTGCAAGTTTTTACTTTCAAACGGTCATGTGACCGTTTTTATCAAATGTGTATATAAAAACACATTTGAATCCCACGGTTTAGTATAAAACATAGAAATTATATCCATACTTTTGAAAAAATGAGTGAAATTAACATAGAAGATGATCAAGTTATCGTTCCCCCGCTCGAAGTGCACCCGATTTTACACTCAAGCCATAGTAGACTTGAGTCTCTCACAGACCTTGCAAAGCTGGCTGCAGAGCAAGACACAGCTACATCTAAAAAAAGATACGTGCCACGTGATCGAGGGGGAGGCAATGCTCGGTTAATAAACGACTATTCTGCTGAAGTACCAAAATACACCGACGCACAGTTTAAACTAAGGTATCACATGTCGAGACGTCAATTTCTGAAAATTGTAGCAGATGTTGAAGCAAACTTCGAATGGTCTAGAGAGAGCATGGACGGTCGGTTTAGAAAGAGTTTTACGCCCATACAAAAAGTATCTTCAGCAGTGAAACAACTCGCAACCGTTAATCCTCCAGACGAATACGATGAGTATTTATGTATGTCTGAAAGGACGTCGCGCGAATGTTTACAATTTTTTTGCAATGTCGTCACTAAGTTATACTGGGCTGAGTATTTACGAAGACCAACAAGTCACGACATTGCATGTTTGTACGAAGCACATGAAGATAGACATCACCATCCCGGCATGATCGGTAGCATTGATCGCACACATTTAGTATGGCGAGCATGTCCTAGGGAATTACGAGGACAATATATGCGAGGCGATCACCAATACCCTACGATCATGCTAGAATCGATTGCTTCACAAGATATGTGGTTTTGGCATGGATTTTTTGGGCCCCCCGGTTCACTCAAGGACATAAATGTCCTCCAACAATCCTTAGTTTTTCTTATCTAACGAAACGGAACGGCGCTGCAGTGTTCATTTACTTTAAATGGCACTTATATAAACGTGGATATTATCTTACCGATGACATCTACCCAACCTGGTCAACGTTTGTGAAAGCGTTTCAATATCCGACCGACCCTAAGGAAAAGAAATTTGTTAAGGCGCAAGAGGCGGCAAGGAATGATGTTGAGCGAGCATTCGGAGCATTAAAGGGGAAATGGGGAATTACTGCACGACCTTGAGGCCGACGACCGTTGCTAGGTGTAGCGTCATTGTTTATACGTGTATGATATTGCACAACATGATCATTAAATACGAGGGGCGTGCAATATCACCGGTCCACATACGCGATCCCCCTATCAAACCGTTCTTCGACGAACATGCCCTTGCGGAGTTGACAGACTCTGATACACATTTCCGACTTCAAAATGATCTCGTGGAACATCTAGACGCACTTGATCTACCACATCTCGATTCGAACACCTCCGACTCCGAATAGTTTTTCTTTTATTTAGTGTGTTTGCATTTCTATGTTTTATTTACTTTTAATATTGTAAGTTTAATTTTAATTTTAATCAAATGGTTTATTTTTCAAGTTTTAAAAACGGTTCTTTTAGTTCAGACCGTCATTTTTTTTTTTTTTGTAAAAACAGTAATTAAAAAAAAGGAAAACTAAAAAATAAAAATTTCAGTGAAGTGAATCAGTTAAGTGCTACCTCCAAAAAAGTGATTCAGTGAAGTGATGTTTGGTTAAAATCAGTGAAAGAAAAAGAACATTCGCAAATAAGTACTTGATAACTATTTTTAGAGTCAGTTACATAAATGATGGGTGATAAAGGATTTTCATGGTTCAATTTATATTACGAGATAGATTTTTTTTAACGACCAACAAAAGTATTGCCGGGTACTCCATACGCGGCCCCTAATGGCAAAGGGAAGCCCACAGACTTGGAGCCGAACTCACGAGCCTCGCAACGGCCCAACCTGCACGCACAGAGCCCCTAGTCCACCCGTCTCCTATTCCAGGGAAAACCCGGCCTCCATACCCGCCCAAAGGCACGTCGACGGTAATTAAACCGAATTAAAACCTGGAGGGATCAAGATTCGAACTCATGACCATAAGTACCTTGAGCTATACACCAAGGGACTCTATTATGAGAGATTATTATGATTAATTTAGTGTAATATATAAGTATGAGTAGAGCAATATTTTATTTTATTTTATTGAACGGCAGTATAGTAATATTTGTCATTAAAAAAACTACATAAAGAATTTCATGTGTTTATAAAATTTGCTTCTTAGGAATATATATTAAACAAAATATCAAGAATATGTTATATAATCAAAACATCTTTGTAGTCATTGTTAGTTCATGGTTGTTAACTGTTCTAAATGATGATATTACTCTTCAAATTATTATCAAATATATATAAAAACCAAGAACATAAAACTTTAACTTAAACTACAACAATTCCCTGCGGCGGTTCTTTGTAAAGTCGCAGACCATCGTCTCCTCTTTATCATCCCTCATCCCCACTCACGCCATACATCAACATCACTCGCATTGTCGCCATCACTGCATCATGAAAGATGTATACCAAGACCATTTCCATCTTTTGAAAATGATGCCTTTCAGTAATAATAAAAAAAAAAAAAAACCAACAATAAGATATAAAAATGAAGGGAGTATTCGAGTAAGGGGCTGTTTGGCAAGTACTGAACCAGTAAGTGCTGAATCAGTAAGAGGTCTGAATGGGTAAGAGGCTCTGAACCAGTAAGTGCTGAACCATTAAGAGTTGTTTGGCCGTATCTCTGAATGACTGTGCAAAATGACTATTTTTTCCCTCTAAACTATTATATGCTGAATGAATGTATCTGTTTGGCCAGAGTTCTGAATAGTGTACATATTGATGAAATTTTTTAAAAGGAAAATACAAACCATCATAGAATGTATCTGTTTCCATGACGCTTGTTTAAGACTACTTCCTTCACGTCCATTAACGGTTACTTCATGAACACATGCTTCAAGAAAGATTTTTTCAACACCTTCTTGCTTCCAATTAATCCTAATACTTTTCGCCATTTCTTTGGATATTGGTTCCAAAAGATTAGGGATTTAAACCACCTCAATCATACCAATTATCCAATATTTCAATTATCACAAGTAATAGCAATCAACATAAAACATAGCCAATTATCCAACATAGAACAACCCGTAATATGTATCAATAAACAACATATATCGACTAATAACAATCATCATATAACATAGCCAAAATATGTATATTTTTTCATAACAATTATCCAACATAGAACAACCCGTAATATGTATCAATAAACAACATAGATCGATTAATAACAATCAACCTACAACATAGCCAAAACATGTATCTTTTTTCATACCAATTATCCAACATAGAACAACCTATTTCTAAAAGCACAAACCAATTCACATAACTAATATCATAATCAATAACAAATTTAGACAAATAACCAAATTCAGGAAAAAAAAACTAAAAAAAAACTAACAGAACATAATTATGAAAACAAAAACAAATTCAGAAAAAAAAACCCTAATAGAACCAAACTTATAAATAATTATAAAATAAAGTAAAAGAAATAATATATGTTTAATAGAAAAAAAAGAAAGAAACTAACTTGTGATGCGAGACTGAAGGGAGGAAAGAGAAGGGTGGTGCGAGACTGAAGGGAGGAGGAGGGGTGCTGCGTCGTTGAAGCTGAGGGAGGAGGAGTAGAGGTGGTGCGGTAGTGAAGAGAGGGAGGAGGAGGAGGAGGGGAGGTGAAGTGGGGAAGAAGGTAAAGATCTAGGGTTTTGGTTTTGGTTTGGGGAAGAAAGGAATCAAACGTGAGGAAAGGGCTTTGATGTCTTTTTTTTCTTTCAGCGAGCCATTAAGAGGTTGGATTTTTTCTTGCCAAACAACAATACCTCTGTCCGATTAAAAGGTTCCCTCTTAATGAATCATTAAGAGGTGAATCAAACAGCCCCTAAGTAACAAAATGCAACTTAAACAAACATCCAATTATTTCTTCTTGTTAAGTTGATGGTGTTTATCCCAATATAACTTAGAAGTAGTAGCAAGTAGAAGAGTAATTGACGAACACCAAGTTGTTAATGATTAAAATACGCCTTCATGTGTATTTAAATTCGCCGTAGGGAACATGTTTAATTATCCATCAAAATTAATTAGTAACAAGCAGAAGAGTGTTATTGTGCATTTTAAAGCTGGTTGTCAAAACAATTTAAGTTTGGTTGCTTCAAACTTAAAATGAAACGAAGTTTAAATAAACAAATCCAATGGGGGAGATCAGCAACATCTTGCCAAAGAGGTGGGTTGGTTTTTGGGTGGGGTCCATATTATGGGGCTAGCAATAGATAACCGGTATAAAACACGATTAGACCTATTAACTAAAAAGTACACTATGTAAAATTTACTTTTTTAAAAATAAATAGAATTAAGATGATACCATTCATCATATCTCTTTGTTGGTACATAAAACATATAACTATGTTATAAACATGCGATATAAAGTAGTTAAAATTTTTTTGTTCAAGTTTGGAACATGTGTTGTTCACGTCGTAAGTTACCTGTTAAACCTGTTAAGACACGATTTGACAGACCTAATATTATGAGGTGTGTTTGGTTGGTAGGCATGGTAAAATAGTAGGTTTTTGGATAGGATCCATCTCATAGTGAAATGATGTAACGCGGTAAGATTGGTAGGCTTCCCTCTGATACCAAGAGGCGTTAAGATTTAGGCTGACACTCACACACAAAATGACAAAAGCATCTCTCCTGTTGAACTATTGATTGAACCATATATATGTGTACCAACTAAAATCCCTCTCTTGGCCCAAACTTTTTATTTGCCACTTGTAACATGTAGCTTTCGTACCAACCACAATTTTTCACTTTAAATAAAAAAAAAAAAAAAAAAAAAAAAAAAAACTCAATAATTTTTGGTTGCTCGAGTGCAAAGTTTTCGGAAAGTCACCCATCAACACACTTAACTATGAAATTTTTCTCTCATTTAACGTCAGAGAACCCAAAATGCGTTAATCATATGTGAGATTGGAAAGTGATCCATTCTCTTCCATATGGATGGCACATAACGATATGAAATTTGCCTAATGCGTTAAAGAACGATCATGGCCATTTCAAAGATCCTTCGAATTTCAACACCTCCACCAATCTACCATTGACACCCCAACTAAAACACCATCATTGTTCATCTGTTCAATTCATAGTCTCATACCATCAGAAATCCACGTAAACCACCTTGTTTTATCATATAGTGAGACAAAATCAATTTTATCATCATTATTCAATTACCCCAATATAGCTATATATGTAATAATATAAAATACTTTTGAACATGTTGAATGTACACTAGTGACTTGTTAAATAGAAAAAACAAGATAGTTTCCTTGAAAAACATAAAAGAATTAAATAAAGTTTTGGAAATTATAAGTACCAAGTTTAAAAAAAGATACTTATTGAAAAAATCTAAAATTTAACACCCCTCTATGAACAAAAGTAACTAGACGATAGGTCTGATTATTAGCGGACATCACTCCCCAAGTCAAACAAATCAAACCAAGTCAATGCCATTCAGTCAATAGTCAACCAATCACATTTATTATGCTCAATCATCTCCTTGAGAGATTGTTTCCTTAGTGTGTACATTCTATGTGTATAAATACCCTATTGTATGATCAATGTAAATCACAATTCATAACAATAACATGGTATCAGAGCTACTTCTGATACATTGAGCACTAGCTCTGTTTCGCCACCTTACCGTTCCTTTTCAGGGTTTCGATCCTATTTCGGGTTTCGACCCTCTGTTTCGCTGACCAATACTACACCCATCACTAATTTCTTTCTTCCAACATGTCTGATAATGCTGAATCCCAGGCCTCGGCCAACTCAAAACCCGCTCATTCACTTCACCCCGTATACACCGTAACTGACATCACCAAAAAGGTTCGAATCTTGGATGGCTCCACAGTGACTTACTCCGCGTGGGTGAAACTCTTCCAACTTCACGCACGCGGATACCAAGTTCTGGACCATATCACGTCTGACCCTCCACCCGAAGACGACCCCTCCTATGAACAATGGAAGAACATTGATGCAATTGTGTTGCAGTGGATTTACTCCACTTTGTCTGATCGATATCTCAAGCAGGTTCTTGACCTATTGACCCTGATAACGATGCCACTGCTCTCCAAGCCTGGACCCGTGTCCGTGAAATTTTTCACACAAACAGGGGACCTCGGTGCGCTGCCTTGCAGTCTAAATTCACCAATCTGAAGCTGAGTGCATCCCCTTCGTTGGACGCATACTGCCAAGCTCTGCGGGACATTGCCGATCAACTTGAAGATCTTGGTACCCCGGTGAATGAACAAGCACTAGTATTACAACTCGTACGGGGCTTACCACGGGAATATGACACAATAGCGGCAATGATTCACCGTGAATTACCCCCTTGGAACGAGGCTGTTGAAATGCTCTGAGGTGACCTGGAACGGCAGACTGCTCAGGAACCCGTGCCCACACCTTCGGAAGCCCTAGCCGCCCTGATGCTCCGGCGAACAGCCAAGGGACTCGCCGCCCTGAATCTCTGCCAAATAGGTATGGCTCTTCTCCAAGCCCTAGATATCATAATAATATGTCTCGCAGGGGTGGAACTTCACGGCGATATGGGCAGAATGAACAAAACCGGTATGGGCCAAATGAACCTAATGGGCCAATCTCAAGTGATAACCAGTCAAACAGGTCTTCTAGGCCTTCTGGACCCAGCCGCACCTCAAACCGTCACTTACCTAATAATTACTGGCCCAACAATTGGCCTGTTCCGCCTCCTCCTTGCCCATACCCCACTTTACCGGGCTGGGCCTCCCCTTGGTCCACCCCACAACAACCAAACCAAACATCCAACTCATCCTCCACATCGGCCCAGGCCCATATAACATATATCAACCCACTCGAGCCCACTGAACTTGCTGAAGCTTTTCAAGCCATGGCTGTAGAAGACGAGACCCCGCAATGGTTCATGGACACTGGTGCTACTAATCATCTCACTTCGGACTCAGGTATGATTTCTCACTCGTGTGGTAATTCTATTAAACATGTATTGGTTGGTAATGGACATCGTTTACCAGTTGCCGGATCAGGTCACACAAACCTACCCTTAAATTCTAAACCACTCCAACTTAAAAACATTTTACATACCCCCAATATTATTAAAAACTTTATATCTGTACGGAAATTCACCCGTGATAACTGGGTTTCCGTTGATTTTGATCCTTTTGGTTTTTCTGTGAAGGATTACCGAGTGGGACGATTCTGAGTCGGCATGATAGTACCAGTCACCTCTACCCGCTCACTGCTTCCACCACTCCCGATGCTTCTGCTTTTGTTTCCACAAGTCTACAAGGCTCGTGGCATAACCGTCTAGGACATCCCGGCATGCATGTTCTAGATATTTTAAACTCTAATAATTTCATTTCCTGTAATAAGCATGCTCGTACTTCCTTTTGTGACTCGTGTCAGGTTGCGAAGCACAAACATTTACCTTTTAATTTATCTACTTCTTCTACTGTTTGCCCATTTGATATTGTGCATTGCGATCTGTGGACATCTCCTGTCCTTAGCAAACAGGGGTATAAATATTATTTGGTGATAATTGACGATTTCACTCAATTTTCTTGGGTGTTTCCATTGAAATTTAAATCTGAAACTTACACCAAATTTACACAATTTTATAAATTTATATCCACCCAATTTCACCGCAACATTAAATCCTTTCAAAGTGACATGGGTGGCGAATTTGACAATGCACAGTTTAAACAATTTGCCGCCACCCACGGGTTGCAATTCCGTTTCTCTTGTCCCCACACGTCTCAACAAAATGGGAAAGCTGAACGCATGAGTCGTCGTCTTAACGAAATCATGCTTTCTCTTCTCACCCATGCTTCTCTCCCACCGAACCTATGGGTTGAAGCTCTTCACACATCTGTCTACCTCCACAACATTCTTCCATCCAAAACAATTGGTTTTCGCACCCCTACCGCTGCCTTATACCTCAAAAACCCAGATTACACCCACCTCCGTGTCTTCGGATGCGCATGCTTTCCCAACCAATCCGACACCCGCCCACATAAACTTGCCCCAAGGTCTACATCTTGTGTATTCCTTGGCTATCCTGCCGACCATCGTGGCTATCGATGCCTTGATCGTACCACAGGGAAAGTTATTTTGTCCCGCCATGTCACCTTTAATGAACTTGAATTCCCGTTTTCAAAATCATACCAACCTACACCTGACTCATACACATTCCTTGAAACCGACCCATCTCCACTTATCTTCACACAACCGTCACCCTCAACCACCATCCCCACACCCGCTGCTGTCCCATTCCCCACCACTACTCCTCCCACTCCACCACTAAACACTACTACTACACACCCCTCTCCACCTTCCCTCAACCCGCCCCAGCCACCCAGCAACCCATCACTTATTCTCGACGAAACACTCGTCCACCCAACCCACCCACAGTCCCTGACCCTCCTGTCCCTGCTGAACCTCAGCCCCGTCACCATATGACAACCCGCTCCCGTGACGGCACTTCAAAACCAAAGGTACCCTTCAATTTAAACACAGAAACCGTTTCACCTATCCCAAAATCCCATCTAGATGCCCAATCTGATCCAAACTGGTATGATGCTATGAAAACCGAATACAATGCTTTAATAAATAACCACACATGGGAACTCGTTCCTAGACCACCCGAGGCACATATTATACGATGCATGTGGCTATTTCGTCACAAGTTCCATGCTAATGGGACTCTTGAACGCTACAAAGCTCGATTAGTAGTCAATGGCAAATCACAGCAAGTCGGCATTGATTGTGATGAAACATTTAGCCCAGTGGTTAAACCCACAACCATTCGTACAGTACTCAGCCTCGCATTGTCCAAATCATGGCCGATACATCAACTAGATGTTAAAAATGCATTTTTACATGGCGACCTTAACGAGACTGTTTACATGTTTCAACCCCGGGTTTTGTGGATAGTCGAAATCCCAAGTTTGTTTGCAGGTTAAAACGGTCCTTATATGGACTCAAACAAGCACCTCGCGCTTGGTACCAGCGGTTTGCGTCTTACATCATACGATGTGGATTCAAAACTTCCACTTCGGACAGTTCTTTATTTGTCTACAGGCGTGGTGCTGATATGGCTTATCTGTTGTTATATGTTGATGACATCATACTCACTGCCTCTAATGATCAATTACTCCAGCATTTTATTACAGCTCTGTCCAGGGAGTTTGCTATGACTGACCTTGGCAGGTTACATCACTTCTTGGGGATCGAAGTCAAACATACATCGAGTGGCCTTTTCTTGTCTCAACAGGCTTACATTCAAGACATCCTGGCTCGTGCCAAAATGGAGAACTGTAAACCCTGTCATACTCCTGCAGACACATTGTCCAAACTCAGCGCCAATACAGGTGACCTCCTTCCTGATGGTACTCTGTATCGCAGCCTTGCAGGGGCACTACAGTATTTAACCATCACCAGACCGGACATCTCATATGCAGTTCAGCAAGTCTGTTTATTTATGCATGCACCCCGAATGCCTCATTTCAACTATCTCAAGCGGATTTTACGATATCTTCGGGACACTACAGACCATGGCTTACACTTAACCCCCTCCAATTCGGCCCAACTCACGGCTTATTCAGATGCTGACTGGGGGGGGGTGTCCAGACTCACGCCGCTCCACATCTGGTTATTGTGTTTTCCTCGGCAACAATTTAATCTCCTGGTCATCCAAGCGACAACCGACCATTTCAAGATCTAGTGCTGAAGCTGAGTATCGAGGAGTTGCCAACACCGCTGCTGAACTTTCTTGGATACGCAATTTGTTACTAGAGCTACATGTTCCGGTTAAACAAGCATCCATCATCTACTGTGATAACATTTCAGCCATGTATCTCTCACAGAATCCGGTCCAGCATCAAAGAACTAAACACGTGGAGATTGATATTCACTTCGTTCGAGAGAAAGTTAAACTCGGTGCAGTTCGTGTTCTCCATGTTCCAACCGAGTTCCAATATGCCGACATCTTCACTAAAGGCTTACCACGCATACTGTTTGATCGATTCAAAACCAGTCTTTGCATCCGGCCGGCTACTGCTTCGACTGCGGGGGCGTATTAGCGGACATCACTCCCCAAGTCAAACAAATCAAACCAAGTCAATGCCATTCAGTCAATAGTCAACCAATCACATTTATTATGCTCAATCATCTCCTTGAGAGATTGTTTCCTTAGTGTGTACATTCTATGTGTATAAATACCCTATTGTATGATCAATGTAAATCACAATTCATAACAATAACACTGATTAATTAGACAATGTGTCGTGGCTTCATGAAATCATATTACACATGAGGATTTTTCACTTGTACACCACCCCCTCGTGTGATTAAGCATGTGAAATGGGTCAATGTGAGAGCATGTTTGGCTCTCCTTATTTCCACCTCCTTATAACTTTTCCAAAAAGTTAATAAGTTACAAAAAGTGTTTGGCAAAAGGAAAATGACTTTTTGTTTTAACTTTTTGTAAGCCTATGATAAGTTGTTTTGGAAAAGTAAGGGGGAGTGACTTTTTGAACCTCATTATAACTTATTGATGTTATTTACCTACATGCCCTTATTATATCCTTACACATTCCCTCCTTATACCATTTTTGGTCATTTTACCTAAATAAGTTAAACCAAACACTTTTTTACAAACTAACTTATCAACTTATTGTTTTCCCCACCACATAAGCTAATCCAAACACTTTTTTAAAAACTTCTTTTTAAAAAGTTATAAGTTAATAAGTTCTTTTAACAAAAAGTCATTTTTGCCTCAAATAAGTTTATCAAACATGCCCTGAATTGTATCACAGATGTGAAGAGAGAGAACATTAATTACCCAAACACACCAAAATATATGAGTAAGTATTGAAGGGATGTGAAATGAGTGAATTACTACACTATTTGTCCATTTTCATGTAAAATGACATGGACATTATATGGTAGAAAACATTCATTTCTCATGTAAACCACTACACATGATCTTACAGTATAACACCTACGTCCAATCATTCACTCAAAATCATGAGAAATAATACATCTACCACATACCAAAAATAAATAGAAAAAAGTTACTTTGTTTTAACATTTTCTAATCATGACTTCTTTTGATCCAAATTAACGGACAGAATTCATACTTTCATAAACATCATTTTCTAATTAATTGATAAAGGTTTATCCCAAAGCTCCAAAATATGTACATATAGTAACCAAGGTGCATCAACTTAAGTCACATGTACCTACCTACACCATGAAAACTCCTGAGCCCTTTACAGACCTTGAACATGAACCCAACAACCAGTACCACACTCCCCTATTGGACCACCACAAACCACCACATGCAATAACAAAGTATTCATTCATAAGGGTTCTGTCTAGCATCACCTTTGTTTCATTGTTCATTATTTCTGCTTTGGTTTTTATCTTTCTTAACCAACATAATTCTGTTCACATCGCCTCCAGTTCACTGGAGGCTCGGGTACCGGAGAAATCTTTTCTCCGGTACTCGCAGTCTGATCGCCTAACATGGGAACGTACGGCTTTTCATTTTCAGCCGGCAAAGAATTTTATATACGGTATGTTACACAGTTTATTATTTATGCCTTTATGGTTGATTTTTTTATATATATTATTTCACAACTTTAATTTAGACGTTTGTAATTTGTTTTTTTGTTTTTTTTATGGTTCATGATCATGTTGATCGCTGGATGTTATGCTCTTCAGATCCCAATGGTATGTATTTGGTATTCTGGTATCATCTTTTTAGTTACAATGTTAAGTTGCATGTCGAAAATGATTTTATGACTGTAATTATGCAAGTGAACTAGGGATGCAAACGAGCGGATCAGAACCGAGACGAGTCAGGTTGGGCTCGGGCTCGAGCTTAACGAGGTGAAAAGTTGGGTTTGGCTCGATTCTTTAAAGAACAGAGCGGCTTGGCTCGTTTACACTCATAACCCAAGTTTGAACTAACTCTCTTAAGTTAAATGAGTTGAGATCAAACTTAGATGAGCTTGTGCTTGACTCGGCTGGTTACATTCCTAATCATTTTTTTTTATCTAATCATGAGCCGAACTTTATATCTCCCAAGTTAAATGAGCTGAGATCAAACTTAGACGAGCTTGCGGTCGAATTAACTACATCCCTAAAATATAAGTTAATTTGTTTGAAATATAAAAATAATAAATGGGAAAAGTAAATAACTAAACTAATTTCAAACAATAACAAATTTATAAGAATATGTGTAGTGGTGTGGCGCCTGTAGTGCCAAAAATTATGGGGGCGTTAAGCATTAGCAGATCTTGAACTATGTTTTCGGTAAGATATGAGGGACGAATTCAATACATATAAAATTTTCCAATTTTTTTCGTTAAAAAATTAAACTTCAATAAAACTGGGGGAGCTAGGGCCCACCATGGCCCGTGAAAAGCTTCACACCTAGAATAAGGGTGGGGTTGTGAGTGTAGTAATGGGCGTGAGTCTGCAATGTGTGAATTGGGCGTGGGACACACCACAATCAGTCTAATCACCCATGTGGAGATGGGCGTGATCCCACTACGCTTAGTCTAATAAAATAAAAGGCTCGCCGAGCCAACTTGTTTATTAAAAAAATAACTTTATTTACACACACATATATATAAAACCAAAAGTAATAATATTGTTACATGAGACATACTTTTTTAACAATGCTTATATGTAACCAATGTTCTTGTTCTATTTTAGGTCCACTCTTTCACATGGGCTGGTACCATCTGTTCTATCAATACAATCCATATGCACCAGTTTGGGGCAACATGTCATGGGGACATTCAGTGTCCAAAGACATGATAAACTGGTATGAGCTACCAGTCGCTATCGTCCCGACTGAATGGTATGATATTGAGGGCGTGTTGTCCGGTTCTACCACGGTCCTTCCCAACGGGCAGATCTTTGCATTGTATACGGGGAATGCTAATGATTTTTCCCAATTACAATGCAAAGCTGTACCCGTAAATCTATCTGACCCACTTCTTATTGAGTGGGTCAAGTACGATGATAACCCAATCCTGTACACTCCACCAGGGATTGGGTTAAAAGACTACCGGGACCCATCAACAGTCTGGACAGGTCCCGATGGAAAGCATAGGATGATCATGGGATCTAAGCGTGGCAATACCGGAATGATACTCGTTTACCATACCACTGATTACACCAACTATGAGATGTTGAATGAGCCAATGCACTCGGTTCCCAATACCGATATGTGGGAATGTGTCGACTTTTACCCTGTGTCATTAACCAACAACAGTGCACTTGATATGGCGGCCTACGGGTCGGGTATCAAGCATGTGATTAAAGAAAGTTGGGAGGGACATGGGATGGATTTCTATTCTATCGGGACTTATGACGCGATAAACGATAAATGGACCCCCGATAACCCGGAGTTAGATGTTGGTATCGGGTTGCGGTGTGATTATGGTAAGTTCTTTGCATCAAAGAGTATTTATGACCCATTGAAGAAAAGAAGGATCACTTGGGCTTATGTTGGAGAATCTGATAGTGCTGATGAGGACCTCTCTAGAGGATGGGCTACTGTTTATGTATGTTTTTTTCATTAGCGGATATAGAAATTAATTTCATTAGTAACGTTTTTTATTTTTTTCCATTTTAGTAGTAACGTTTTCCAAATATCGTAAAAAACAAATTTTCCACTAATGTTTCCTTATGCGCGCGAAGTTGAGTAGCAACGGACGCGGCACCTAGCTTCAAGCTAGGTCCGCCCCTGGTTGTTTTTGTATTTAATACACCTTTTCAGTGGCGGATCCAGAGGGGGTTCCGGGGGTTTTTATTTGGAAAAAAAATGAAAATTTTAGTGGAAAAGTTGAAAAGTAGTGAAAATCAGTGAAAATCAACGAAATGAACCCCTAGAAATCATTCCTGGATTCGTCACTGCATCTTTTTTTTTTGTTTATAATAACAAACGTTCTGATGTCTAGAATATTATAACAGAATGTTGGAAGAACTATTGTACTAGATAGAAAAACCGGGACCCATTTACTTCATTGGCCCGTTGAGGAAATCGAGAGTTTGAGATACAACGGTCGGGAGTTTAAAGAGATCAAACTAGAGCCTGGTTCGATCGTTCCACTCGACATAGGCACCGCTACACAGGTTAATAGTTTTATCATAAGTTATTGTATAATGTAACATGTTATATTAAAACTTAGGGTCATTTGGTGATTGTAGTTGGACATAGTTGCAACATTTAAGGTGGATCAAGACGCGTTGAAAGTGACAAGTGGAACAGATGATAAATTTGGTTGCACCACGAGCTCAGGTGCAGCCGAAAGGGGAAGTTTGGGACCATTTGGTCTTGCGGTTCTAGCCGATGGAACCCTTTCTGAGTTAACTCCGGTTTATTTCTACATTGCTAAAAAGGCTGATGGAGGTGTGTCAACACATTTTTGTACCGATAAGCTAAGGTAACATAAACATAAATTTCCATATGCAAGTATTATTTATTTAGTTTTTTTTTTTAATAATAAACTAAAAAATTACTTCTTATTAAATTGGAACAAAATTTTCAGGTCATCATTGGATTATGATGGGGAAAGAGTGGTGTACGGGAGCACTGTTCCTGTATTAGATGACGAAGAACTCACAATGAGGATATTGGTAATTAAAGATTTAATTATTTTTACGTAATTTGACAGTCATTAAATGAAAAATTATCAGTATTAAAAAGAAATTTTATAAATAAAATATAAATCTATAGTATCATAAAATTTAAATGAATTTTATGGTATTTTTATTTGTTTTTTTTTTATAAAAAAAGGTGGATCATTCAATAGTCGAGGGGTTTGCACAAGGAGGAAGGACGGTTATAACGTCAAGGGTGTATCCGACGAAAGCAATATACGAAGGAGCGAAGCTGTTCTTATTCAACAATGCCACGGGTACGAGTGTGAAGGCATCTCTCAAGATTTGGAAAATGGCTTCTGCCCAAATTCATCAATACACGTTTTAGTTACTGGCTCTCATTATCCTTGTTATTATTAGTATTTATGTATTTAATGTACTTCTAAACCGTTTATATGATATGTATGAGTTCTTATCTAGTGAATGATTTGTGTTTTGGCCTTTTGGCAATATGTTTTTATGTTGTTGCTAAAAAAACTTGTAGCATTGCAAGGAGAGGATCATTCTGTGGTGGGGTGTTCATCGGTTTAGGTTACGGTTTTGACTATTTTTCTGATGAAACCTAAAAGCAACCGCAAGGAACAAACTAACAGTGTTGGTAAATCCGAAAAACCCAAACATTAACAAGACAGGGGGTCATCGGTTTGGATTTCGGGTTTGTCGCTTTGGTTTCCTTGGTTTGTAATGAACTATACAAATAGAAAAATCCATAGCCCATTACATGTTATTTGGGCTCCTGGATTTTAATCGAGTTAAGCTTCTTAGAACCGGAAACCCATTAGCAAACCAAATATGTTATTCGTTTAGTTTGATTTCCGGTTTCATAGATTTTAAACCGAATATTGAATACCAAGATTCAGTGGTGGTGGTGGTAGTAGTGGTATGTAGTTCGTCGTCTTTCTGGATTGAGACTGAAATTGTAAGCATCAACATCACGTTAGGAGGTCTATAGAGCCAAACCATTACAAACACACACATCTATCAAGCTAACTGTAGTAGATTACCTTAGGCCGAAAATTCGTAAGCTGAAATAGACTGAAAACAAAAATTGGTATTAAACTTTATACAAATGATACGATTTTGGGATTTCAAAAAAGTTAGTAACCAATGAAAAATTAATCAAATAAACACCTTGAAGAAATGACACTCATCCGGAATGTGTAGGTGTTCAAAAAGCTCGCAGCTTGAAACTCACTCGAAAAAGGTTTAACCCGACTTGATTGGGTTCAAACCCGCTCAAACTTTTTAAGAGCCAATCCAAACTAAGGGGTTGTTTGGTAAGCCTCTTAATGAGGCTCTGAATGATTTAGCGCTGAATGATTCAGCATTCAGCGCGTTTGTTTTAGCTTCTGAATGGAATGGTTAAGGCTGAACCATGAAGATTTAGGATGTTGCTGAATCATTAAGCACTGAACTAGGCTGACTGAACCTTAATGAGACTCTCCTACTAATGTGGGACAAGAAAATTAACCATTAAAAGGTCCAACTTAATGATTCAGCACTTAATCAACCAAACAACCCCTAACCCTTTTAAGTTTGAGCTTAGCTCGAGCCCAACCTTACTCAGCTCGTCTCGGCTACAACCCTTGAAGGGTTATAATCATTTAAAACCCAGTAAAAACAACACAAACCGTTATTTCCTTCCCGCCATGTTATCCCTCTCTCCAACAACCCTATCCTCTTATTTCCCCTCTAAAACCCTAAACCCTAACCGCAAACCATCCAATCTCCAATCTCTAACCGCAATTCTTTCCAATTCACACCATGAAACCGAAAGAGGCTTCCAATTCGACACCGGCGACACCTTCTTCCGCCACGAAAGCGCCACAGGCCGCGATTTAGGCGTTCTCGCAGCCGCCCTATACAAAAAGTCCAACAACAACCTCCGAGTTCTCGACGCGATGTGCGGGTGTGGAATTCGGTCCCTTCGGTACTTGGCGGAAGCCGAAGCGGATTTTGTGTTGGCTAATGATGCTAATGAGGAGTGTAATGGTGTTATTGTTGGGAATTTGTTGAGGGCTGTGAAAGAGGAGGAGGGGAGGTGGAAAGTGAGTCATTCGGTTGCGAATCGGGTTTTGGCAGAGAAGTATGTGCAGAGGGAGTATTTTGATTTTGTTGATGTTGATTCGTTTGGGAGCGATTCGAGTTTCTTTAGGTTGGCGTTTGATGTTGTGAAGATTGGTGGATTGCTTTATGTTACGTCGACTGATGGTTTTCGTCAGGCGGCCATCGGCCTAACCAGTGAGTTTATGTTTTGTTGTTCATAATATTATTGATTTATTGTTTATCAGCTTATGTATTACACTTTACATAATTTGGATTTTAGGTAACTGAATTAGTTTTAAAATGAATTGGGAACGCGTAATGGGCACATCACATGATGCGGTGATGAGATCGCCTCGCTGCAACTGATGTGGGCGCCTGATGCAGTTTACCAGTATATGAACAAATTTGACTGTAGATTGCAATGTATTTGGTTGAATAAATCTAACCATTGATTGAGAAATGGGTTTGAGTATTAGAACTAATTAGACCTGGGTTTTAAAAAGCGCGCCTAGGGCGCCTGAGGGCTTTGCGCCTATCCTTTTTCCTAAAGGCGCGCGCCTCAGGCGCTTTTTTTGTCAAAATTTCAATCGCTTTTCACCTAAGGCGCGCGCCTCTCGTACACAAGGAATTTTTTTTATGCATAAAAATGTTGTACCTTGGTGTTTTTGGGTTGTACATATAGGTAAAATCACATAAAAGCCTTATTTATAGCTATATTTTGGGTAAATGAAGCTAAAAACTCATGGAATATATATGGGATGTATAAAAAAATTATATAATTATGCGCTTCGGGTACGAAAATCCCACGCTTTTTGCGCTTTGTGCGATGCGCTTAGACCTTGTCGCTTTTGTGCGCCTATCGTTTTTTAAAACCACGAATTAGACCATCAATTGCACAAATTTGACCAGAGATGATAAGAACATTTTATAATTTTTGTGTTTAAAGGTTAATAAGTTAAAATGTTATCTTTACATGATATTTTGGTTTTCTTTTCATAGAGAACGCCTCGCATACATGATGTGTGCGCTTTGCGTATTGGCTTTTGGGATCAAAACATATCGGAGTGCCACATGCTTTTTTAAAACCAAGCGAATAACATAAAGTTGTACTTGAGAATGTCATTTGAAATACTTCCTGACAGATTTTGTGATCTGTTTTCTGTTCTTTAGTTCTTTGGCTGCATACGGAGCGTATATTCGGCCACTTCCTTACTCAAACGAAGTTGGGTTGAGGATGCTTATAGGTGGAGCAATGCGGGAAGCTTCTGTTTTGGGTTATCACGTTTCGCCACTTTTCTCATACTATTCATACCACGGGCCCGTGTTTAGAGTATTGCTACGCCTTAACAGAGGAAAGCCACCACATGGCATGTACTACTTGTTACAGTTTATTCTACTCCACAAAAAGTTCATAAAAGCCAACTAATTGTGTTTCTAAATGTGTTCTGCAACAGTCATTATAGGTTTATTGGCTACTGCGAGTCTTGTGGACACTCTCAAGCTATTTCTTGGGATAAACTTGGTCAAATGAAGTGTCCTTGTGGATCGGATGTACGGTTTCTAAAGTTACTTTTGTGTGTTTTTTTAAATCATTGGTTCCTGATTTTTTCTGATCTGACAGGCGCCTGACTCACTTGTTGTTTCCGGGCCTCTATGGACCGGTCCTCTTCATTGTGCATCCTATCTCACAGAAATGCATGCTTTGGCAGGAGAATGGGGATGGTTAGCCGACGGTACAAAAAATGATCTTGATAAGCTATTGCTCCGGATGATTGATGAAAGTGATCCCAATTTACCGTTTGGTTACATCCAACTTGATGAGGTTTGTACTGTTACATCCAAAGTTGGTGCAGCGCATCTCACCGATTACATTAACATGTTATTTTATAAGTTCTATAATTTACCAACTATAACGTTTTTCATACATGTAACAGATAGCAAGTCGTGCAAAGGTCAATTCTCCTCGTATGGTGTCGCTAATGAGTGCCATCCAACAGGTACTTGCTGAGAGATGTTTGCATAATGCACATTGTTACTAAGCTTTTGTTTATATTTACTTCTTATAAGATGTTTGCATATTGTTACTGCAGAAGGGATACAGTGTTAGTAGATCACATATATCCAACAATGCAATCAAGACAAATTGTCCCATGTCAGAGTGTATTCGGATCACGAAAGAAATCCAGAACGCGCGCAAGAGCTAGTCAACCAGCTTTGCCGTTCGTGTTATCCGCCTGCAAGTCCTTAGGAGAGTTCATTTTTGTGATTTTTTTTACTAACAAAATCAAAAGTTTATTTTATATTATATTCAACTTGAAACAGCATATTACCAGTGGACGGCTGGTAAGCGGGCAACAAGTTGCGCCGCCACCCCTTATTATAAAAACCAAGTAGGGAATGTATGTTTGGATCATATAAACCTGCCAACTAGAGAGAATTGGCTATAATATTATTTTCTGAATTAAAAATTGGAAAGAATATGAGGGCGAGTGTAGAGCACGCGCTTGAAGAACGGGTGGGGGTAGGTTGTCTAAAATGGAGGCGCCACCGTGTTAGGCGCTTTTTAATTCGGAAAGACGATTCTAATTGCTTATACGTTCTTAAACTATGATGTTTGTTTAATAAATAGACTACAGTTTTTTTTTATTTCTACCTTAAAGTTTTAACACGTTTTCAAATCACACCTAAAACTAGACAAACGGGATTGCTGGAATCATGCTAAATCAAAATGCTAGTTTTTTTACCACATAATTTATAAGAAGATATTACCACATAATTTATAAGAAGATAATAATACTTTTAAATGTATTTTTGTAAATTTTTATTGTTAATTCTCTATGAAATTATTCAATAAATTGCATGAGTAGTGACGTAGTGTATTGTTTGTTAGTATATACTGTTAGTATATATATACTGTTAGTATATGGTATCCGTATAGAAATTTTTTGATATGTACTGTTTCAACCCCTGTAACCGGTGACTTCTGACCCCCTCAGATTTTCGCTCAAGCTTTGTCACTATTAGTAATAATTGATAAAATGTTCAATCTATCTTTTCTTTTTAAAATATTATTTGTTTTAAACACACTTTTAACAACTTCATGTTGAAATACTTCTCAAGCTACAACAACATATGTTTTTACATATCAACATTTTCATCTACCATCTACTTTAGTTTCTTAATTAATGATACATATTAGCAACAAACGCCATCTAATGTAAAACTTTGAGATTCTTGTTAAAAAAATTTAGAATAAAAATACTCCAATTATATACCCATAATCATTTTATGCCTATGGTTAAAACTCACAGTTTCATTTAAAAAAAATTAATAAAAAATAACCTTTTGAAATTTAAAAAATAACCTTCGGGCGGGTGGGGCTGCTGGAGGTCGGGTAGTCGATTCTTGGGCACGACGCCCCGCAAGGGTGGTTGCCACACAGTTGTTCGCCGATCAAAAAAAAGAAGAAGGCTCATGTGAACTTTCCGTCGGACTCTGCGGAATGGAGACCCATCCTGTGACCAGTAAACTTGCTTGTCTTTGGGTGGGCTGGGGAAAACACGCTTGTGTTGACTTAACATGAGTGTCCCCTCTAGCTGGTTTGAGAGCCAATGGGTTTATAGCAGGGCATGCGGTTCGAAAAGCCAAGACGAAGAAAGTAGAAAAGCATGCTAAAGCCTGTGAAGAGAACCAACACGCTTTCATCCCGTAGCTTTTGACACTTTTGGGTTATACATAGTAATGTCTCGACCCCCGGTGGCAAGGATTTGTCTAAAGTAGACTAGGGTTCACCATACAGAAAGGGGTGACGGTACATTTTGTTGCCCATTTGCATACCATTGTGATGTAATTTTCGCTTTATGGAATGCAATAAAACATTGTGATTAAAAAAAAAAAAAAAAAAAAAAAAAAAAAAAAAGAACTTAGAGGTAGCAGTTTATAAATATATTAAAACTTGAGACCCTTTGATGAAATAAAACATAAGAAACATATGCCGGCTAGCCCATAATCCGGTAAACAAATCAGCCAAAAAGCAACCAATTCAACATTTCAACCAAACCACCATCAATCAATCAGCCTTCAAGGTTCTCATATTTGTCTCACACACCTCCAATCTTCACTATATACTCCAACCTCCTTAATAATATTAATAATAATAACAACAACTTACAGTTTATTATTCTCAACTGTTATTTTTATAATATTTTTTGCAGTGAAATATCGACGGTTCGATGGAGGATTCACAGGATGTTAACGATCACGTTGATCGTGATAATAACTGTCCGTGCTCCACGTCCACAAGTTCAGGTTACCGGTTATTTGACCGCCAGACTACTATTCACCAGTTGATGGGAGGCGGTAAAGGTATTATTATTATTATTATTATGTGTAATGAAGTTTTATTTAGATGTGAAGACCTAGTTGTGTAGTTGAAACTTGAAAGAGTACTTTATTGTTAGTTGATGAATTGTTTGCATAGTCATTTGATTGGATCATTTAGGTTTAGCTTGTGTGAATTAATTGATTTTATGGCTGTAAGTTCAGACTTCAGAAATTAAAGTGGATTAATTGATTTTAATGTATTGGAATCTGATTTGGAGATTACTAATTGTTTTTTGGCTGACTTTTAATGATGATTAGTGGTATGTTTAGTGAAATGTGACTTGATTCATGTTTTTTTCCTTGATTTAAATTGAAAGAGTAATTAGTTGTTAATTGATGAATTATTTGTGAAGTTTGTTTATTTATGTAGGCATAGTTAATTTGATTGAATCATTTAGGTTTAGCTTGTATGAATGTATGGTTTCAAACATAGTTGGCGCAAAAAATACACTTTTTAGCGGTTTTAGACATGTTTTAGGCATCTTTAGGGCTAAGTTAGGTTGTTTTAGGTTGATTCCAGCTTGCTTAGGGTTGGTATAATTGTTTCAAACGGCTTTTCTCCGGAATTTCGTCTGAACTTGGCCTGAAAGCGGTTCATTTGAAGCAAAGCGAGAAGGTTGGGCCTAAAAAGTGGGCCTAGGCGTGCGTCAGGGTAAGCTTTGACAACAGAGGTTACAATTTTAGAAATTAAAGTGGATTTAATTGGAAGTGTATTGGATTAAGTGATTTTTATGTATCAGAATCTGATTTGGGGATTACATATTGTTTCTAGTTGACTTTTAATGATGATTAGTGGTATGTTTAGTGAAAACATGATTTGATTCGTGTTTTTTTTTCCTTGATTCATAGCGGCTGATGTTCTGTTGTGGAAGAGGCGGCGTATTCCATTGGGCATCATTGTTGTTGCAACTGTTGCTTGGCTAATATTTGAGCGATCAGGATTATCGTTTCTTACAATTTGTTCCAATGTTCTGCTGTTCTTGATCGTACTGCGGTTTCTACTTGTCAATTATGCTTCGTTGAGGGATAAGTATGCATGCTTTTACCTTAGTGTATTGTAATATGGTTATATAATAAGTTTTGGTTACTTCTTCTTTGACATTCACTTACTATAGCTATTTTTTAAATTGCACAGTCAGATTCAATCACTGCCTGAACTCGTCTTGTCTGAGGAGATGGTCAATTATGCTGCTGCATCTTTTCGTATCAAAGTAAACTATCTTTTACTTATGGCACATGATATCACCCTTGGCAAGGACTTCAGGCTCTTTTTCATGGTTTGTAATCAGAACTCCATAAGTGACTGCTAAGCATTATTAAATATGCAGTGCACTGATAACTGATGAAACTTTTTTTGTAACGTAGCCGTACTTATGTATCACTGCCTTTAACAAATTAGGTTCTGTTACTTTTGCAACTAAAACTGAGTTCTTTCTAAAGCAATTATATGATAATAAATAAAATTGATTAATAATCAGATTGTCAGTTGCAGTAAAAAGGATTGCTCTAATAAAAGATAATAAGAAATTTGAGTTTCTGGAAAATGTTATAAAACAAAAGGGAAACCTTTGAAAAATAAAAGTCTCCCAATTTAGGTCTAAAAATCTGGTAGATAAGTATGTTTATCTTACCATTAGATAATCAGTTATGTTGGGGCTAGTATTCGTAATAATATAACCAATTATTTGACCTCTAAAAGATTAAATAATCACAAATAACATCTGCTTAGCCAAACAACAAAACTTAATACTGTGACTTCAAGCTGTAATCGTTAGGTACTTGGTTTCAAACTGCAAATCCAAACACCCATGGAATATTATTATGATTTGACTTTCTCATCTTTGGCATGAAAAAGAATATGTTTCTGTGAATGAAAATTGCAGGTAGTGGGCTTTCTGTGGCTGTTATCTGTCTTAGGGAGTTTAATCTCTTTCTTCACGCTTGCTTATATAGGTATGCTCCTCAATTTCCATGATATAAATTGATCCCAACGTTGATATTTATTCTATTTAAGCTCTCGATGTGTACGTGTACGTGTACGTATACGGTATGCATGTTTTGCTAGCATTAGCCCCTTACAGGTGTTGGAACTTCAGTGAGTACATTGTAATTTGACTGACTAAATACACAAATTTATTACTCTCTCAAACCTTAGGTGTAGGATAAATATCTTAAGGAAATGGAAATCTTGAGACATGGGATACTCTTGATCTGGTTATCCTTTTGTCCCAACCATTCACATTGCTGATTAACAATGATGCTAAATTGTCGTAAGGTTAATATATTCTTCATCTTTTCCTGAAAAATTGAGCCCTGTATTTACAGTATCCATTTCTGTAGCCCGCATTTTTAACTTTGCCACAAAATGACGGTTCAGTATTTGTTAACATTAGCTTGTTGCCGGTTATGGTTTTTTAACAAATGAGAATGCCCAGTAGAATCCCACTCCTAGCATATATATTTGTAGCATAGTTGTCAAAGCGCCTAGGCGCACTCAAGTCGCATAGGCCGAGCCCGGAGCCTAGGCGCAAGGCGCATAAAAAACGAGTGCTTTTTATAATTAGGCGCATAGTATAAAATACATTTTTTTAGGGATTTTAGAGATGTTTTAGGCTTGTTTAGGGCTACTTTAGGATGTTTTAGGGTTGTTTAGTACTTGCTCATAGCTCATTTAGAATGTTTTTAGAGGTTTATGCAACTTTTAGCCTGAATTTGGCCGGAAATCATCCTGAAACAGCCCTGATGGTGCGCCTCGGCGCCTAGGCGCGAGCGCTTTTGACAACTATGATTTGTAGGGTCTGGGGAGGGTGGGATGGGGGCAAATTATACCTCTGTTTTTGGAAATAGGCAGGCTGCTTCATGCGCATTCATCAGTTAATGCCTTAATCTTCCTTTACATCAACCGTCTCATGAACAGGATGTTCAAAAAACTGATTCATGTAAAAACACAAAAATATATTAAGGAGTCCATTTTCTTAAATCTTTGTGGATGCTATTTAGTGTTGATATTTAGACATTGGACAATTGCTTTGAATTTGTCCAAAATGCTTTTATGGATAGTTTTTAACAAATATCAAATATGATTACAAAAGTTATATTGTTTCATTTAACAAGTTTCCCATTGAATGAAAATTTGACCCATTTCTTATTTAACTCTTTTGGCGATTCTCTTAGACGTCGAAGTTTCTAATATGTTTCGGGATTTAAATATGCTGTCAGGGACGATTCTTTCAGTGACACTACCTGCATTGTACAATAAATATGAAGAACAAGTAGACCGATATGCAGGTACAATCCACAGAAGCTTTTCAAGACATTACAAGATAGTTGACGAGAATGTTATGAACAGAATCCCGCGCAGTGTTGTACCCAAGGAGAAACCAATGTAAACCATACTATATAGCAACCTTTTCGATTTATTGAAACTAGACCTTCCATAGAGCTAGGCGATTTTAGTTTGTACGCCATAACAAGGCTTATTGTACTATAGTTTTTCTTAATTCTTTTTGAAAAAAAAAAAAAAAAGATTGATTTATGATGTTTTACACATTGTCAATATATCTTTCTACTCCTTTAACCTACCTTGACTACGATAGAAGTGTTTGTTGGTTATCTGATGTGTCGTTGTACTACTTTTTCTACCCCCCCCCCCCCCCCCCCCCCCCCCCCCTAAACCAGACCAGCGTATGTGGTTCCCGGTCCAACCAGCCAATGCGGTTCTGTTTTGATATTGGTTCTTTGGGTGTGCCTTCCTTTTTAATATTACACTTTAGTGTAATCATTTGTAACATCAAATGATCATACTTTTAAAAATTACGGTATTATAAAGTTTTAAATTCAGATTAGCACAAATTATCTAAAGGTAATAAGGCTTTTGAAATTTTGGTAACTTATGACGTGGGTAGCCTAACGCAAAATAGTTTAACAATGATATATAACTACGCTTAAAGGGTTGAAAGGTACAAAGGTTCAAGGGACGGAGGAGCACTGATGAAAAGATGACTTGTCTTGTCATCCTTTTCCTCGGTCAACACAAGCAGCTGTCGCATAAAGACATTGCACCGCTCGTACCGCAGGTCCAAGGCCATACTCGGCCTAAAGTGGCATGTCCTCAAGTTGCACTACAACACAAGATAGTATCCCTTCCTAAAGAGGAAGATACCTCTTCTATAAATCAGAGGTTTCTCCATCAGATCTGATCATCCCTTTTCTGATTATTCCACTTACACTTCTTCTATTCCCTTTGATGTTGCACGTGTAGAGTATCTCTCTATCACACCAAAGATCCACTCGAGTTTAGAACAACAACTTTGCTCTGGAGTTTTGCTCAAACCAGAATTCTAACACTCAAAACAATATTATCTTGAACCTCCTTCTACGTTTTGCAATGTAGGAGGACACCACAACCTGCGTTAGGCAGATTGAAACCCTTCAACCTTTTAACCCTTCCTCGGACCCAGAACTAACATTAGACCCTTATTTGTTATAGCAACAGTAACCAATATGGAATATAACAAAGTTGATTGCCAATTTGCAATTCTAAACATCTAAATTTTATAAAGATAAGTAACAGTAATTAAATTGTCCATATCAAACATGTTTGAAAGATTATAAAATATGGTTATCATGTAAGGTCCTAAAAATATAATTTGAAAGTGACCGATTTTTTTGGTAAGACCACACCCACCCTAGAGACACACATGTGCACATGGCTTGTTAGATTTCATTTATTAGGGATGTTTACTTGTCAAAAATTGCCTCTCTTGCACAAATACGAACCAATCACTTGAAAACAACAGAAACCAAATCAGTTATTACAGAATCAGTTTAATATATATATTTTTTTTACATGTAATGTGCATATAATAATCAATCTCACTCTCTATATAACTCCCATAATATATGTGAAAACCTATGTACAAGTGTATTATTATTTTTACTCATTTAGTTCTTTTTTGATATAGAAACACACACAATGTATAAAGAGTATAAAGAGAAGCAAGAGCAAAGCAATTACCAATTTGTACTTTAATAGCTTTAAGATGACATTAAAAACTTCAGAACAACAAATACATATGAGATGCCTAATATCCAAATAATGCATACTACTCGATCATAACGACACCACGTAATAACACTATTTTTAAATATAGTTCTAAGCGGGTGCTAACTAGCCACCTCAGCAATAGAGCCACCCCACGTACCCCACCCCGAACCTCAAGGCAATAAACAAGCCATTTACAGATATATTTTTTTAAACTTTAACTTTAGTTTCAAGCATAGGAAAATTAAAATTGTCCCCCTTGAAACGTTTGACCAAACTGCCAGTTAGATGGTGCCACGTTGTAGCTAGTTATGGTTTTTCCATCACTGGTTGTCACTTGAAAAGAAAGACTTTGACCGTTAAGGTAATTGTTGCTTTGCCAGTTTTGCCCCCAGTTCCTTGACATGGGTTGCCACCCAGTTTTTGACCCCTTGATTGAAACTGAATGGACATCCCCTGCACCTCCAACGTTGGTGATCAAAACCAAGTTGAAGTAGGAGTGACCATTTATTGTAAACCTCACTCCTCCTTTCTTAACACAAGGCACCCTATACAAAAACAAATTGTTATTACTATTAGTATTATTATTGTCTAACTAAAGTCATAAGGTAACATATCATATATGTACCTTTGGAATGAGACTGGTACGATTCCAGCTCGATATTGTGCAATTTTCAAGAAAGCAGGCTCAGCCAAATCAAAATGTTGGAGAGGAGGTTGCACCATCCGCCATTGTCATTAGACTGGGCGGGATTAGGTGGACAAAAATTGGTGGCAGTGACAATGATGGAGCCAGGCAAGCACCATTTAGGGTCGTCATTGCATCTCATCTCGTAGCATGACCCACAACTCAAGCCATTGTTAAAAAGTGCGGTACTCAATGCCGCAGTGTTGGTACCGTATCCTTGACTATACAAATTTCCATAGCCGCAAGCACCACCTATACACAAGAAAAACAATTTAATTTTTATTTAAAACGTTACATACGTTACAAAACAAATCTTTTTCTATATGTATATATACCCATTGTTCCGGTGGCATCCCCACCGCCATAGAAGGTGGCATGGCCACTTTCCCAACCTCCATAGACAAGGCTGAAGGAAGATAGAAGCAAAGAGACAATGGTGAAGGTTGAAAAGGCCATTGAAGTTAAGGAATTAAGATGATGTTGGTAGAATGTGGAGAATAGAGTTAACTAAACACTTGTTATATAGGGGAAGTTGGAAGCAGGCAAAAAACACTATGGGACCATATATTAATTTTATAAAAGAATTGAATATTAATTATATATACAGAAATTACGTAGTCAATGGATTACATTAACATCCTTTTAACTAACTCACTATTTAAAGTTAGACAATAACATATGAGTATATATCGTTAGTTATAATATATCTATTTTGATTTGTATTGGTGAGTGTATTTAATATTTTTATGACTTTTGTACGAGAGGTGAACATGGTTGTTCCAAATGAACTACCAAATTGATGCCCCACCAGCACATGCAAATTTTCAACTGTTTTTTACATGTTTGACGACATCTTAAATAAATAGAAACTAGGATTAAGATCGCGCGCGTTGCAGCGCCAAACTGTTAATATGTATGGTTGGGTTTGATTGCTTTCCTTTCTATAGTTTGGTCGATCTTCCGTTCCGTCTTTTTAATGAAAGTAAATTTAAAAAAAAATAACATAGGTCACTGATCACTATCCGCTAAAGTAAATAGAATTTGTAGTTTACTTTGGTAAATCTTAAAAAACCCCACATGATAAGCTGAAATTTAATTGTATCTATGGTTATGGATGTTAGATGATTTGTGAGATGCCGTTAAAAAGAAAAATAAGAGATGATTTGTGAGATCACCTATAATTATCTTTATTGAAGTGTAACAGTTTTTATTTATTTATTTATTTATTTTTATTTTTTTGCTTTTTAGAGCATGACATTTTTTATTAAATAATCAAGGTGTGGGAAAAGGAAAAAAAATACACTAAATGTATTGCCTCCCCTAAGAATTGATCTTGTGACATTGGGAATAATAAGGTTTCTACAAACCATTCCACCAACAACACCACTTGTTGTTTTTAATAAAAGAAATCATATATATTGTAAATCAAGGTGTGGGAAAAGGAAAAAAAATAAAAAAAATAGTGGGAACTATTCATGAACAGTGAAACTTAGTTTTAAATTAATACATATAAAATAAAGAATAATATATGTCGTGTGAGATGTAGGTTAAAATAATAAGATTGTTTTTTTCTAAAAAGGCTAAGAAGGGTTTTTAAAATTCAATATCCGACTTAAACGAACTTTGATTAAACTCGTTCTAGAGGCGTTTGAGCTGAATAGTGAGTTTTTATAAATCCTTCTTAACGTTCTTAACCAAAATAAACTTCTTTGTGGAACCTTACCCATGTTAAGTGACATCATATTACTTCTCACTAATAACAACTTGAGCTCAATGTTACGTTTCATCATACATCATTATCAAATGTTCCTTAGACTATACTTAAAACATCATTATGTTTAATTTTGGGTATGAAAAGAAAAAAAAAAAAAAAAAATCTAAGGCCATGGGTATACTTTAACCCCCTTAACTCTAATTAGACGCCACATCACTAAGTTTTTCCTCTTTCACTCTATCTCACATCAAGAAAATGATTTAACGTCCCTTAGCTCCGGGGCTGTTTGGTTGATCAAGTGTTGAATCTTTAAGAGGTCTGAATGGTTGTTGATCAAGTGTTGAATCTTTAAGAGGCCTGAATGGTTAAGTGTTGAATCATTATGTTGGACCTCTTAATGGTTAGTATTCTTGTCCTTTATTGGTAAGAGAGCTTCATTAAGGTTCAGCCTAGTTCAGCATTTAATGGTTCAATGCTTAATGGTTTAGCAACATCTCAAATCTTAATGATTCAGCCTTAACCATTCCATTCAGAAGCTAAAACAAACGCGTTGAATGCTGAATCATTCAGCGCTGAATAGTTTGGAGCCTAATTAAGAGACTTACCAAACAGCCCCTCCACCGCATCCAATTTCTTTCTTTTTTAATAGTACACATTTATTTTAAAGATAAATATGTGCCTTAGGCTCCAAATAGTCGTTAACTAGCATCGTATGAGCGTGTAACCGGTTACGATTAAGTGTAGGTTTTCTGATTCGGGGTGGTGCTTGTGGTTGTTGTATAAAGCATGGGTTGCGGCTACAACCGTTTGGAGAAAAAAACCCTTTGTCCGCAGCGTCGGACTGGGAAGATGATGATGAAGATGTTTATGATGAAGTAGACATTGTTTAAAAAATATGGAGGATATTGATTTGGTGTGAAAAAAATAATATGTTATGAATTGTATATAGTAGCGATGTTGGTTAAAAAGAAAAAATAAAATAAGAATATTGATAACATTTTAAAATAGCTGTTAGCAATGAAGGCTAAACATTATCTTAAAGTTGTAATTACCTTTTTGAGTTTTGTTAATATGTTAACACTGGGAGCTTTAGCGCCCTTTGACCCATGGAAACGAGTGGTATGACATAGAAGTTAAAAGTCTAGCTCATCATTAACGCCTAGGGGTGTAAATGATGCATAATGGCTCGAGAGCTACTCGGGATCGGATCGGTAAAAAAACTTGAATGAGTCGAGCCTTAACGAGTCCGAACCCGAGCTTTTCATACAAAGACCGCCCAAACAAATTTTATATTATTATTTTATATATAGTATACCTACTATTTAATATTGGCGAGTCGAGCTCGAGCCGAGCTTTGGCTCGTTTAAGCTATCAAAGCGAGCACGAGCCGAGCTTTTAGCTTCTTTTAAATTGTTCTATAATTATTTCGAGTCGAGTTGATACGGGCTCGAGGCCTTGGGTTTTACTTTCAAACAGAGTTCGAGCTCAAAGTATTAGGCTCGAACCGACCCAAGCTCAAGCCCAGTCAGGCTCAGGCCCGACTCGGCTTGGCTCGTTTACACCCCTATACATTATAATAACGCCCTTAAAGTCAAGGCATACCCCTAGGCCTAAACGACATCAGTTACATCTTTTCAGTTATATAAGCTTTAATCAGTTTTACATTAACAGTGCTTTCCTGTTTTATAGATTAACATAATAAATGGTAGCAGCAAGATTTTAAAATATAATTTAAACATGAATAAATATTAAGTTTATGTCAACTACAAACTCTAAATTGAAATAAGTTAAAATGCATATGCCAATCGATAATAATTGTAGTATATGGTATAACAAATTTACGGCCTCATAATCACAAAAGTTAGTCTTCACTTCAAATCTTAGTTACATACTTTTCTTAGAAAATAAGTAAATTTCTTATAACTAATTATGATTACTCTAGTCCAAACACTACAAATTTACTTTAGTTATTCTCACGTTTAGTACGATAAAACCTAACATATATATAAACCAAACAGTCCCTTCATATGTAGGTGGCATTATATTTTCTATTATTTTTAATTTAAATACAATTATTGGTTATATATTGCTGAGATTGCGCCGCATTATGTTCAATGTATGAAGAAAAACGTGCAATTTTCCACCATTTTTATTGAATATTTGATTATTTGGGGCGGCATTTGAAAATTCCTTGCCAAATAAACAAAGTTACAAAGCTGGATATTGAAAAGGAGGATCTTAGTTTAAAAAAAAATAAAATAAAAGGATGACTAATTGTGTATATATTTATCTACTTGATGTTTACATTTAGACTTGTTAAAACTAAAGTATTTATTTGTAACAGAATGATAATGCACAAAGAAACCTTAACCTACAAAGTGTGAGAAGGAATTTGCTTGGACCGTAGATTAGGGTTAAATACAACACAGTGGCACGATTGTAATTTTAAGCATCATTAAAACGGTTTATACATTGGAAAGGGCATAATCGTCCGATTGCAAAATCAATTTTCAAATTGAATTCAGATTGAAGCAAGGAACCGGCGAACATGAAAATTATAACCGACGAATGAACTTAACAAAAAACCACACACTTCGGAACATGCTTTGCCTTAGAAAACAAAAACAGCGCATGCTTTTCCAGGAAAATGAGTTTGATGAAAACGGAGCGTGCCGTTGATCGTTTGCTACTGATTTTCTTCTACTTCCTTTAAAATAGAGCATGTTCAGGAAACAAATACGCATGTTCAAAAACTAATTACGCATATACATGAAACCAATTATGCATGTTCATGAAACATGAATTACGCATGTACATAAGTCATTAAATCAAATTACGCATGTTAAAGGAACCATGCGTTAGTTACTGTCCCTATTCGAACATGTGTTATTAAATAGACCAGTGTTATTTACATTCCATATTCTCGCATGCATACTAAACAAAAGGCTGAAATCACGCATTTGGTGAACAAAAACAATTTAAATCAGGCATGTTCGGATGGATATTTACGCATTTTAATACAAAAATCTCATGTAAAAAAATCAAACATGGTGTTTGGGATTGAGTTTCAAAACTCCTTATTGACTTTTCCAAGATGCCAATAAATTAATAAGTTGTTTGTGTAAACCAAAAGCACTTTTGGTTTTGGCTTTTCAATAAGGGTGGAAAAGTTGTTTTCAAAAAGTCAGAAATTCTGGCTTTTGACTTTTGGTCATTTTACACTCATAAACTAAACCAAACACTTTTAAAAAAAACAACTTAAGTCAATAAACACTTTTGACAAAAGCAATTTTGGAGTTAAAAACACAATCCGAAACACCCACATAATCAGCCATGCTACTGAACGAAAAGGTTGTAATCAAACATGTGTGTACTTAACACAGCTATAAATCACGCATGTAGTTACCCTTACCATCATCTTCTCCGTTCAACCTGCATCGTCTTCTCCGTTCAACCTACACCTTAAAATCTTACCGGAACAACAGACGACGGCGGTGTGCGACAATTATATATGTAATCGGAGCAAGTGAAACTCTCTAATTTACAAAAAAAAAAAAAAAAAAAAAAAAAAAAGGCAACCGCTTTTAAATACGAACAACACGTTTTATGGCAAAATAACTTAACATTCCCCAACAATAAAGGTCAAACCACGTGTCGTCTTCTCTAGTCTTTATACCCAATACTTTCTCTTTATTGTAACCACTGTTTTGAAAACCGGACCGGACCGGCCGGTCGGACCGGGCTCCGGGACCTGGACCGGTCCGGTTCGGGTGGTTGGACCGTTTTTGCAGCGAACCGGCTTCGGACCGGAAAACCGGCCGGTCGGGACCGGAAAACCGGCCGATCGGACCGGAAAACCGGTGGTCGGACCGGTTTTTTTTATTATTTTTTTGATATTTTGGGTTTCGAAGCATTTTTTGGCCCGGTTCGTTGGACCGGTTGAACCGGTCGGACCGGTTGGACCGGTGAACCGCCCGAGGGTCCGGTTCGACGTCCGGTCCGGTTCTGAAAACCTTGATTGTAACTATAGAAGTTTGAAAAGAGGCACCATTTAGCCGTTTAAAAAAAGCATTAATTAAAATCATTTAACAATAAAGTAAAAGTAGCTCAAATATGAAATATGCATCTTCTTCTATTTTTTTTTTCTTTTTCTGTTTTTAATTTTCTAACATGTTGAAATTTCACATCTAGGAGGTGTGATAGAAGCCCTTCAAAAAAAAAAAGAAAAGGTGTGATAGAAACGTGATCTTGTCTGATTTTTTTTGATTTGCAAAGAGTCGTGTTTAGGTATAATTATAAGGAAAAACTAACACGTGGATTGCTCTCTAAACGCGAAATATTTTGTTTAACGTACATGTTAGTCTATAAATATGGATTAGTTAAATGATTTTGATGTTACGTGCGTATTAATTATATTATTGAATGATTTTGCTAACCTCTTTCGAAAAATTCAATGATTAGGATTTAGGAAGATTAGCTTATGAATTTGTGTTGGATTAGACGAGTAATTGTCAAAAATAATATGGCCTACCATGTTACTAGCACATGCAAGTTCCTGATATGGTGGCCGTATCTTTTGAATAAAAATTTAATCTCTTTGAATCTTATTAATAAACCAGGTTTATGTTTATTGTTGTATACAACGGTGAGAACTGTGTTGGATTGACGATTTTAATTTGATAAACCTAAAAGTCAAAAGGGATGTAAATAAGTTGCAATTAACTTTATTTGTTAAACTAGCTTTTTATCCGGGAGTGTCCCGGGGTTAAAAAATATAACTATTTTAATACTAATACTAATAGTAATAATTATTAGTCTTGTAATTAAATAAATAAAAAAATAACATTGCTATAAGGTGACACCATGTGTTGCAGTGTTGCGATATTCTTTCTCCTAACTTCTCTTGATGAAGTACACCTATCCATCTTTAGAAGAGTAAAATTCCAATGATAGCATGGCGATTGGACTAAATTTCAACATCGTAGATAAGAACCTGGTTTAAAAGAAAAAACATGATTAATGAATAACCTGAAAAAATGGTCGTTTTTTTCTCCGTTTTTTATGTAGCACTATGGTACTCGTTGGAAAGATAATAAAACGCTCGTTAATTTGGTATAATTTTTTTATTTAAAAAATCTCGAATATAAAAAATATTAACGTTTAAAAATTATAGAAGGAAACATAAGAGAGAAAAAATTAAATTTGTTTTTAAATTCTTTTTTCCTAAAATAACTTAATTTAATTTTAGTAATTGAGAATTGAGAGATAGAGAGATAAATTTAAGGTTTTATGTTTATTTTTTTTAATTAAAAAAAGAAATAATTCAAAAAACACTAAAATCTTTCAATTATGATGCCATGTGGCAGTTTCATGGAGAGATTGAAGGCACCATTGCACGCCACGTCAGCAATGTTCAATTCTTTTATATATTTCTAATCAGAAATAACTCATATTCTCTAATCTAAAACCTAATCAGTAATCATGTAAAGAATCACTTATGTAAGCTGCAAGTATTCAAAAACTCATCACATCTCTCTAATTTCTCACATTCTAATGGCTCTTATAATTCCTAACCTAATCAACTAAACAAACACTTAAGTTGGAAGTTGTAACCATTGCATCTCATTATGCCACGTGGCATAATCAAGAGATGGTTGAGGCCACCATTGAACGCCACGTCAGTAACTATCAATTCTTCCCGGGAGCGTCCCAGGGTTGAAAAATATAACCATTCTAATAATACTAATACTAATAGTAATAATTATTACTCTTGTAATTAAATAAATAAAAAAATAAGGTGACACCATGTGTTGCAGTGTTGCGCGATTCTTTCTCCTAGCTTCTCTTGATGACGTATACCTAGTAAAATTTCAATGATAACATAGCGATTGGGCTGATTTTTAAAATCGTAGATAAGAACCTAGTTTAAAAGAAAAAACATGATTAATGAATAACATGAACAGTTTGTGGCTGATTTTTAAAATCGTAGATAAGAACCTAGTTTAAAAGAAAAAACATGATTAATGAATAACATGAACAGTTTGTGTGTTTTTTTCCTGTATGAACGAAACCCCACATAAAATAGTCGATTTTTTCTCCGTTTTTTATATAGCACTATGGTACTCGTTGGAAAGATAATAAAACGCTCGTTAATTTGGTGTAATTTTTTTCTTTAAAAAATCCCGTATATAAAATATATAAACGTTTAAAAATTATGGGATAAAACATGAGAGAGAAAATTTTAAATTTATTTTTAAATTCTTTTTTCCTAAAATAACTCAATTTAATTAAAAAAAGAAATAATTCAAAAACACTAAAATCTTTCAATTTAGATGCCACGTGGCAGTTTCATGGAGAGGTTGAAGGCATCATTGCACGCCACATCAGCAATGTTCAATTCTTTTATATATATTAATAGATAAATGGTAAATAAATGATGAACATATTGGCGGATAGTAATAACTTAATCGGGTCAAAAACTTAAAATCTATTTGACTATTAATTCTATCGTTGTAGACTTATTGATGTAGGCGTAGAGTAGGCTGGTTTCTAAAGTGGCTATGAGGAAGGAGATGGCCAAATACCTTGGAGGGTTTTTAGTGCTAGGTAGGTATTCCTAGTGAGGCAGAGACTGTGCTCCATAGCGTGAATAAGTTTTTAAATAAGTTCCACTCGGATGGGTCACATGACTATGCTTACAGTTGTTCTCTAATGCCTTCAACCTTGTGGATCGGATGACTCTGCTTTGGGAGGTTCGTTCACGTTGCCTGTCCATCTCCCCTTGGGTCAATTTTTGTTAAGAACAAACGGCTAGGCTATATGTCGTGGATGATTGGGTCCACTACTGGGGTTCAGCACGGGGACCCCATGTGGCTCCTCCTTTCTCTCCTTGTTTTGCACCATCTCGCCCATCGGGTGTGGGATAGTTGCAACCTCTTTTCCAAGCATGGTACTTGGGTTATGACACAATTACAGGGAATGCTAGTGAAGTGGACAAAGTTTTGGGTATTATTAGGTCTGAGGGACCAAATTGGGACTTGAGCTTAACATCAAGAAAACCTAGGTCTTTTGGCCGTCGTGCAATAGGGCAAAGGTGAAGGAACGTTTGTTTCCCAGTGAGATTAGTAGGCCAGATTTGAACGTGTAACTCTTCGGAGGGGCGCAGTGGCGAAGCTTGGTTTGCGAAACGGTGGGGGGCGGACTCAATTTTTTTCGATCGGTAGTGGCAAATCGGTGGGGGCCGGGCTCAACCCGGACTCAATTTACCTATGAAAATCGTAAATTTCTACCACTGCGCCAGAAAACCAGGGGGGCAGGGCCACCCTTGGCCCTTCTTAACCTTCGTCCCTGGAGGGGCGGTTAGCCAGGACATCAATTATATCAGCATTTTTTGCTCCGCTTTTGTATGTGGTTGCTAAGTTGTTGTTTGACCTTCGAACTTACCGGCCCATGTTTGTTATGGAAGTTGTTTTTGTTTTCGACAAAGGCCTTTGGGATGCGATCAAGAACATTGTGGTTTGTGGAGGTCTGTTTTTTGGATATTAGTGATGGATTTTGGCATCCTTGCCGATCCCTTTAATGGTTTTGGGCCTATATGCGACGGGAGATGTTTCAACATATGCTTTTGTGGCACAATCTGTCGTAAGATTTGTTTGCATAACTTTGGGGGGCATGCAGTCGATTGCAAGGAGATGTTGGGGTTTAAATACAACCAGGACTTGGTCAGGGTTGTCCTATGTGATTTTACAAATGTCTTTTCGTCTGCCTCGTAGATCATGATATATGAATTCGTTTCGTGTATTCTATTTCCCATTCGCGTAACTAATGGTTTGTGTTCTATTATCATACTAAAAAGATTTTTAACAGATAAAAGTAGATAACGTGACTATGAAGTTGAGTATCTTATGGCTATAGATGTCAATTTTCATTTAGTAATGGAATCTATAAGGATTACATTAAAGTGAAATCCAAAATGGTCCATTTGACTTTAAAACCATGACTTTAAAACCAAGTTGCAACACATTGTTGGGGTAAACAATAAGCAATATCCATCATGTATTCAAAGGGCAGTTATTAACATGGCCTTTGTTGCATGATAGCCACTTACCATAAACACAAACAGCCCCCACATGACCTTTCAATTGAGGTGCAATCTTCACATCAATGTTGGGGTGCCATGTGCATTTAATTGGTCTGTACTCTTTTGGTCCAACCTCCCTATGGATCATGTCCTGTGAATCAAGTAACTTAGGCATTCCGCAACCTCGAAGGTCTAGCGAAAGTATTCAGCAAATAATGTTATCTCATTTTCAAAAATAAATAAGAGGGTTAAAAGGATCATTTGTAAATAGTCATTTGTTTATCCTAAACAAATCAGATAAATTAGCAAAATAAATAATTTTGAAGAAAGAATAAATTCGAGGTACTCACGAGGTGTTAGTCTATGAACAATTTGAAAGAATTTGGCGAAACACGTGTGGAAAAACAATGTGAATTAAAATGTAGGACTGCTTTCGCTAGCGGAGATTGAAGGGCCTTCGGATTTGACAAGATGAAGATTGGTCCTGGCGCTGATATCGAGCCCTGGAAGCGGCCAAGTGGATCCTGTTGTAGTGTTTCGGAGAAAGGATGTGTGTGGGCGGCTGCAAGTAGAGGGTGTCGGTGGTTTGACATGTTGGACTGGTGGAGATGAGGGTAATGTTGTGGCTCGGGCTGTTGATGGTTTGTGAAGAAGTTTGATTGGTTGTAGGGAAACTGATGCATTCCGAAACTGTAACCATCTGAACAGCTTGCTATTTCTCCAGTCGCGGTTCCGAGTCTTTGAAGTTCTTGCTTTAGCGCCTCGTTTAGAGCTGTATTTATAAGAATATCCAGATGATTTTTGTGATATCAGCTTGTTAAAAAACGAAAATCAAATAATGTTTTAGGAATATTACCATCGCTTAGTTGAGCTTGTTGTTCCATAGCTTGTAATCGAACCTTAAGATCTGTGTTTTCATAAGACAGGCCAGTTGTATCTCTCTGTACAAGGAACATATGACATATCAGTTTACAAACTGATATTCATTCAGACATGCTTACAAAAGTTGTTCGCAAATAAAATTTTATAAATCGAAGAAGCACCTGAAACAGAGTCAATTGTGCTGAAAGTGTGGTTGCTTCAGTTTGCAAGGTCTGAACTTTTCTCTCAAGCTCAGACATATAACGCGCCTTCCTCTCTTTGAACGAGTTGCAGATTGTCGGTTTGCCAAAATCCTGTATACTACAAAGCATAAGATGATATACTGCTCTAAAAAAGAAGACTCTAAAGGATGTACTGAATCATGATATGATCTATAATCTATTAAACCCTTATCTTAACATAGCATGCTCAGTCACTGTGCTAAGGGGGTCACGACTCACGCGAAAAAACTAGCCTCTATAACCTTTTGCCTATGGCTTCCCAGACTATATAGAGTAATCATTGATTATGGATGTATACGAGTATAAAACTAGCGACTAATTTTAAGCATATGCATATTCATGGATATAACCTAAGCAGTTAATACGGTGGGAAATCGAATATCGGTCAAGGGCCGATATTTGAGATATAGGTTATCGCGGTGAGATATCGGTATTTTAATATCATGCAAAATTTAATATATATACACGCACACACACACACATATATCCTAAAACATAATCATATATAATACTAAATTACTAACAGTAATATCAAAAATCAAGACTCCAATTCGCAGCCTAGAAGTGTTCGACTGTTCGGTTTAGGGTTCTGAAAGTGTTTTTGGCAGTTGTCTTAATGTTTATGGGCTTTTAGTTAAATTGGCCTCCAAAAAAAAAAAAAAACAAAACAAAATCTAAAAATACGACGCTATGACCGATATTTGAGAATCAAAATATCGGCGGGATATCGTAAATATCACCGATAATATCGGTACCGATATTTGCCACCAAATATCGGCCAAAGTCCGATAACCGATATCCCGCCGATATCCCACCGATATTGACTGCTTAGGATATAACCAACTGATGAACATGAAGTTATAGATGTAAGTGTAACATAAGCAATAGAAAACTCTTCATTACTAAATTATTCCTTAATTCACAATTATGCCTGATCACTTGTTCATCTGCGAATCTGAATAATATTATCACAACAGTTTCATAAGAATAGAGTCAACTAACAGTCTAATGCACTGAAATAATTGAAGCCTTAATCAACAAATATGCATCAATTTTGCTCAATTAAACTAAACTAAACTAAATCATTAAATTTCCATAGATCCACATCAAATTACTGTTAACCATTGAACAACTGCATCCATATCTTAAAATAATTAAACATTTAACAACTGCATCTGTAACAATAATAATAATAATAATAATAATAATAATAATAATAATAATAATAATAATAATAATAATAATACTATTACCTCTTAGCACGCTTAGGATCAACATTCCACAACTCAGCAAGCTGTTCAGGAGCCATAGCCTTCTTCGCTTCAATACTTTCACTCAATAAACTCGAATTATCAACCGAATTACTATGCCGATGCCGGTATCTACCACCGCCACCGTTATTATCCGCATCTCCGCCATTGTCGAAGCTGGATCCGAGGTTATTTATGTCCATATAAGTGCAAAACAGATCTTCTTCAGATCCTAACTCTTCGAAACTTCCAGAAGGTGCATCGTACGGATCAGACGACAGATCTAGGTCGTCCGGTAGCCGGAAGTTCATCTCTGAGTGTGCTCGCCGGTGCTTGAACGGAAACGACGTCGCATTTTGCTCATTATTATTATTGTTTGAGTTCGACGGATTTTGCATTGAAATCAGTCGAATATTAATAATATTATTATTAGTCTTCGTCTTCACTGTTTCTCTGTGTGTGCGTGTGTTTGAAGACGTGAAGAAGGCAGTAATCCGGGTCTGGATCTGGTTTGGTTATTCGGGTCTATGGGTTATTACCCGGTTAGGTTATTTGGGCTTCATGCTGTATAATGGGCGAAGTTGATAATATATTATTATTGGGCTTTATTTAGGGCTAAAAACTATACCCATCATAATGGCCCATTTCCTGTCCCTAGTTCACTATCGGGCTGGGCTTAAAGTTTAAACATCCAAACTTGAAACTCTCCTTTTTTTTTATATTACAAAACTAGAGGTGTTTGGAACCGAACCGGTATCGAGTGCAGAAGGTGGTACACAGTGATTCGCAGAGCCCTAAGAACAAAGGGTTTGTGTTTAGCAGGATAGGCCTTACGATTCAAAAGGGGATAGCGCCGCAGCTTGTTGCCCGCCTACCCACCAGGCCACCATCTAAATGTATGTGACTTGTTTTGTCTTAGTAATGAAATAATAGATCAAATATAGAAATTGAAAAAAAAAAGTATCGAAACTAGTTTGGCAATAATAGGAACCAAACCGTCGGATTGCAATCGGGTTGGGAACAACTCCATTGAAATCTAGGAACCAAACCGTCGGATTGCAATCGGGTTGGGAACAACTCCATTGAAATCACTTGTTGGAACTGGTTAAAACTGAACTGGTAAAAATCAATAACCAATTTGGAAACGAACAAATCATTATTCAATTGGAAAACGATTTTGGGCAAAAACTGGTTTTGATTTTCATTGACTAATAACGCGGTGGTTGCAATCTTAAATAAAATGAAATTATGTGGTTATTATCTTGTTAGCGATACAAAAAGTGGTGATCACTACCATATTAGTGAGAGTCACCGAGTTAGTGACATTGTGTTAATTTCTTCTGACTTTGAGAGATGTCAATAGTGAAGAACTATTGGTTGATTTATTAGTATTTGTATGAACTACTATGCTAACCACTTTGTCTCACTATCTCGCTTCTCATATCACTAATCTTGGTAGACTTCCGGTCTCAGTGCTCTTGATGTTGATCGGCTTATCGCTACTTTATCTTCTCACTAATGCTAGTAGTGATCAGAGCTTACAAATGGCTTTTTAACTTGATGTGTTTACAATAAACTTCTCACAACCTCACTTTTTTCTTTTGTCTTGTTGGATCTTTGATCTTAAAACAATTTGATTTGTTTTATACAAATATTATTTTTATAAAAACACTTTTTGATGTTATATTTATGACAATGCCAATTTTGTGTAATTTCCAATCTAGTATTATTTAAGGGTTAGATGGCACCCCGGCTTCTATTTCAACTCCCTCATGAAGCGTCTCGCTTTGGCCAAAGCGAGGCGCTTCAGTCACATCAAGGTCAAAGTCAGTACGAGGTTGCATGAGAGTTTAAAAAAAAGAGGCCAAGCGCCTCGCTTTGGCCAAAGCGAAGCGCTTGGCAACAGGGGAGATGAACCTGGACATTTTGGTGTTGGGAGGGTTTGAAGTGTCTTTTTTTAACTTTTTTATTAAATTTAATTAACGGGGGGGGGGGGGGGTGGTGTTTGTTTTGAAGTGTCTTTTTTTTTTTAACTTTTTTATTAAATTTAATTAACCCTTTAATTATTGTAATTTATTTTTTAATTTAATTAACCCTTTAAAAAACAACGTAATAACCCTAATCATACTATAATTAATCAAGTAATCCTAACTTTATGTGAGTGGATAAATTATTCACGGAGAAGACCTCGTCGAGAAAGATTGAACGAATTCGCGAATCTTGATACGAATATGGTGGTTGATGGTCAAGGTGACATCGTTTTTGGTTCATAACATGCAAGTTTTATTTGGTTTGGGATTGAAAGGGTTGAATGATTTTTTAACTTTTATAATCGGATATTTACTGTTTGGATCTCATTGGTTTTACTGGCTTGCAATTTATAATTTGGTGTTAGTTCATTTATTATTTATGGGTTTAATATTTATTAGATAATTAAACATACAAAACAGACAACATATAAACAAAAGATCAGGTGCATAATAATAATAATCAGTTTGTACATGCCAAAAAAAAATACAACTGCAAAAAAGTCTAATGAAAGTAAGATAGAAACAAAATCACCATGGCGGTGGTGGGGCCCCTGGTGGAGCACGTAACTCAACCCCCCCCCCCAACGCTGTGCCAGCGCCTGTATCACCTCGATCGTCCACTGCTGAACCTCCTGTACCTGACCGATGCAGCGATCAATGTCATCGGCCACGTAACGCGCATCAAGAGTGAGGTCATCATATATATGACGGGGGTATTGCTGTTGTGGTGGCGGCGGAGGTGGGGGTCGTCATCGTTGCCGTGACCCGCCTAGTCCGCCAGCAGAGGTACTCCTGGACGCGCCTCAAGGGAGGCCGATATATCATTGGGCGTAGGAAGGGGGCGGCTCAAAAGGCCTCTGCACATATCTAAAGGACTTACGGGTTTTGGGCTTAGGGTAAAGGTAGAATAGATTTGGCTAAAAAGTGGCTAAAATAAAATGGTGAAACCAACATGATTGACAATCCTTATTCACTATACTACTAATAATCACAACTTCGGTCATATTCGACCTATAACACAAACAACTTCTTCTTTTTTTCATTGCATTTTCTTTGATTTTTTTTCTTTCTTTTCTCTTTTTTTTTTTTTCGTTTCATTTTTTTTTTCACATATATATTTTTTCTAAGATAAAGACACAATCACTTAATACTTTGGATGTCATTAATAGTTGGTAAAGGTACTGGTTTATTTGGGTGATTATGTGGTTTAGCAAACGAAAGGGTATAAGGCTCAAAGTTGGCTACTAATGGTAATATTTTGGTTAAACGGGTAAACACAAACAAATAAGTGGGTATCAAAAGAAAAAGGGAAATCCTAAATTGCCTTTATCATCTACGTGCATATTTAGTCTACAGCCTCAGCATGTATCAAATCACACAAGTTATGCAACAGAGAAACATTTGGCCTACTCTCAACAAACGAAAATGTATATATGTATCAATCTATCATCTAGTAGGCTCAAGATCTCACCAAAGTGTGGAAATGGGTTACCGATGTGTGCATGCATTTATTACCAATAGCTTGTTAAATCTAGTCAGACAATTCTAAACATTTTTTCTTAAAAACACCTGCTGAAAACGGTTCATATTACTTTTCCACAAATTAGACCATGACTAAGGACCTACTGCCAAAACAATCAAGAAACAAACTGTATGTACTGAAAAGCTGCTTTTGTCTGATTAGATTTTTTTAGGAACAATTTTCGAGACATTTTTAATTTTCAATTTTTTTTTTATTTTTTTATTTAAAGACTCAACAATAAATAAAAAATGAAATTTCCCCATCACCCCCACACTTGAACGACATTGTCCTCAATGTGAACTAGGGAATAAAATAAAGTGGAAAAAAAAATTGTACAACAATAATAAAAGGAACAAACTCCCCTGGATATTGGCAGTGTGCGCATGCGAGTCTCGTTCGATTCCTCCCAATCGAGCCGTATAGCATTTCTTTCGCGGCCGATAAACAAACCTGAAACTAAGACTCAAAAGAAAAATAAAAACATAAAATTCTAGGATGCCTTATACACCGATGGTGTACAGATCTATCCCGCCTGAATGGAGATTGAGTACAGGCGAGGTTATCTGATTACAAAGTTAAACTCCAAGCATTCCCAGAAAAACAAAAACAGACTCAAACTCTAAAAATAAAATAAAAACATACCTTTAATACTCTACACAACTATACAGACTCTACAAGTAAACATACCTGACACATCTACTCATGGTGGTCTAGTGGGATGCTTGTGTCCCCACACCTCTAAGTGTGTGCTCCTCCTACACCCAGGTAACTCATCCTCAGTTCTCCTTATTAGCCCCAGCAATGCCAATTTCTCATTCTCACTATCTGGTTTTGGTGGCTTCTTGGCTTTCTTTTTCCTTCTCCTTCGTTTTCTCTTAGTTTTATTCTTGCTCACTAGTTCCATCCTGTCAATCACAAAACATTCTGTCTTTTCTTTTCCATTCTCCTTCACAGGAGATCCACTTTTGTTAGTTTTATGATTAACAGTATTAGAGAACACCTTAAGACTCATCTTCCTATCCCCAAACCTCATCTTTACCGTCCCCTCAGCACAATTAATAATGGCTTTAGCAGTAGCCAGGAACGGTCTACCCAGAATGACAGTTGGTTGTGTGTTTTTAACACAATCAAGCACTAAAAAATCTACCGGGTAATAAAACTCTCCAACCTTAATAATCACATCCCTTACAATCCCCCTAGGACACGAAGGAGTTTGATCGGCCAACACCACAGTTGTGTTGGTTTTCTGTAATGGACCAAAATCATACTGATCATATAAACTCCCTGGTATAATACTCACACTAGCTCCCAAATCCAGAAGCGCTCTATCCACTTGAAAGTCACCTACTTGTATAACAATAATAGGCGCTCCAGGGTCTTGGAGTTTTGGGGGAAGGGTACCCAACAAAACGGCATTCACACTGGCACTTAAATCTAACTGTTTAGGAAGTTTATGCCGTCGTTTTTGGGTACTCAATTCTTTCAGACACTGAACCTGATCAGGACATTCTTCAATTTTATTAATTAACGGTAAATTGATTTTGACAGTTTTAAATTTTTCCCACTTCTCATCCTTTGGTGGGTCCGGTTTAATTAAATCTTTTCTCTTAGCAGGATCTAATAAAGCCATAGGAAAGGGTACCTTTTTCACCTTCTCACCCCCACACTTAGCCTCATTAGACCCATTCTTCACATTCTTACTCTCAAGATTTAATTTGAAAAAATTTTCTTGTTCAGCTTCAGACTCAGATTCTGTGTTACACTCCTCCACCATTCCCTCAACAAACTTTGGTGGAGTATTGTCTACACTACCTATTTCAGAGGTGGGAGAAATACTTACCGCGTTGATGTGCAGACTTCTGGAGGAAGACTGGTGAGCAGGATTTAGTGCAGTATCACTAGGAAGTTTACCTGGGTCTCTCCCTGACATCTGAGCAGCTAGCTGGCCTACCTGTTTTGACAAGGCTTCCACAGTTTTGTCCCGCACTTCATTATCCTTCCTAATTCCCTTAACATCCTCCTGGACTGCCTTGATAGCTTCCAGAATCACATTTAACTCATTATCGCTTCCACCTGAAGTGCCATGTTGTCGGTTCCAGTGTTGCTGCTGATTTCCACCCTGCACGTGAGAATTAGAAAAATTAGGATTTGATTGGTTATTCGAGTTACCATACCTGAAATTGGGGTGATTGTGCAGTCCAGGATGATATGTATTCGAATTCATGTCATATTGTTTTCTTTCTCCATAGACTTGATTTACCTGTTCACCTACACATTCGGCTGCAATATGACCCAATTCATTACATTTAGTACAAACATTAAAAGCACTACCTACCTTCACCTCATCACTTTTTCCTACTCTCAATTGTGCTACCTGTTTTTCTAAGATCAAATTCTGCTGCTTAAGTTTTTCTATCCTCTCTTCAGCCTCATAATCAACAGCCCTAACAGAAGATGATCTAGATTTCCTACTAGACTGTGCTTGTCTCTTAGAAGTTGCACTCATCCTCTCTAAGTACCCCCAATCTATAGCTACTGTGTTAGTGAGAAAAGTACCACTGCTAATAGCTGTTAGATCCCTAACCTCATCAGGCAATAATCCATCATAAAATGCTTTAATAAGCTCCCAAGTCTCAATGCCATGATGTGGGCACTTCCTAAGCAACTCCTTAAATCTAGTAAAGGCCTCATGAAATGTCTCGCCGGAATTCTGCTTAAAGGCTCTAATTGCTTCTCTAGCCTCAGAAGTCTTACTCATAGTGTAATACTCTTCTAAAAACACCTGCTGCATTTCTTGCCAAGTAAAAATGCTACCTGGGGTCAGGGTTGCAAACCACTGCCTAGCCCTATCCTTTAAAGTGAATTGAAACAACATAAGCATAACCTGATCCTTAGTAAACCCAGCCCCTCCTACAGTGTTACAAATAGACTCAAAAGCTGCAATATGTAAGTAGGGCTCCTCTGATCTCTTACCATAAAACTCAGGTAGGTGGCCTAAATAATGGGGTTTAACCTCAAAAGCTCTACCATTCCTACCTACGGGTGTCACTACAGCTGATGAATTAGGCATAATGACTGGCCTAAAGTGACTATCTACCCCACCCCTAGCTGGTGCCCTCTGAACAAGCTGTGGGACACCATCTACAAACTCTAAATCATCCCCCATATCACCCGCATCAAATCGTGGCACACCTCTTGGTGCCTGGTTATTTACCCTTTGCCTCCCAACCCGGTTCCCTTGATTAAAGTGACATACCTGATTACGTGGGATTGGACGCCTAGGATGCAAGTCGAACCCATCCTGATCAAAATCATCATACCTGACGTCGGCATATCTGCCGTCATATTCCTCATGCTCAGATTCTCTGTCCCAGTCAGTCTGCCATGTACTGTGAAAACTCTCCTCATCAAACCGTTGAGGGATGCGATGCAGCTGTTGGTTTTCAAGGTTTTGCTGCTGCTGTGGTATGACTGGTCGGGTGTTTCGGGCCGGTTGGAATTGTGGTACTGGTGGTGGGTTTGGTGGTTGTGGTGGAATAGGTGGTAGTGGATTTTGAGGAAGTGCATCCTTGGGGATGCCGTGATGGCTGTGAATACTCATGTTGTGATTAGGGTGGTAAAGGGATCGGTTTCTTCTGGCGGTTCTCTCAATCTCCGGATCAAAAATCAAAGGCGATGTTTTTCCCGACCTTCGTGTATGGTGCATACAAGTAAAGTAACCTGCACACACAGAAACAAGAAAACCAGCGTAGTACTGAACAAAGAAAAATAACTAAATAAAGAACAAAAAGTAAATAAACAAGAAAAGATACTATTTTTTTTTTTTTGGGGTTTTTTTTTAATTTTTTTTTCTAAAACTAAGGACAACTAAAACTAAAAACACTAAGCGCACGCACTCCCCGGCAGCGGCGCCATTTTGATCGCACTCGACACGCGATCAAAATGATGATTTTCGCTTCAAGAATTGTTCTTAATCGTACTAGCATTAACCGGGATGATTGGATCTCTTCAAGATACTCAAAACCTCCTTTGATGCTCCAAAATTCGCCCCCTATGTTGCCTCCACGAATTAGGGTTTGTATTGTGAGTGCTAATCAAAAACTATTTTAAAAACAACTCCTTAGCTACAAGGACTGCAGTATAGGGAGTAGGGTTGTCGAACCACGAGGAGTATGTGGTTAGTGTTAGTAGCAATTTTATTAGTTAAACTAATTAATTAAAAATAATATTTTATGAAGTAGAATGTTGTTGTTCTTGCAAAAGTTGATTAAGAGATTTGAACGAAAAACAGTAAAAATAAAGAAGTAACTCACTCTAAACTTCAGGTTCTAGGTTTCACACAGTTTTCAATTTATAGATTGGGAACCACACACAGTTGTTAAAAGCGGTCGCCTAGGGCGCCTAGGCGACAGAATTCCTAGAAGCGACCCTGGGTCGCTTTTCCCACCTAGCTAAATTAAGCAATGATTTTTTTAAAAAAAAAACTTTTATCCTTTACCATTTTTATAGCTGATTTTTTAAAACTATTAATATCCTTTACCATTTTATTGCCTAAACATATCTTCTATTTTTGGTTATGCATTCTAATCTATATAAACAACCTCTAGCCCTATGCCCTATGTACAATCAAAGTCACAAACACAGCAGAGAAGTTTTATTATTTTTTACATTTTGTACTTTTTTTTGGTTTTCAAGCCTGAACATCTTGTTATTTTGATATTTTCGTGGTTTTTAATCTTGGTGCTACTTTATTATATTGATCTTTATTGCTTAAAGTTGTTATTTTTTAGTGTTTTTTTTGGTGTTTTTACCCTTTTTTTTAATTTGCGCTTTTTTTTTCTCAGGCCCACACTTTATTTGCGCTTCTCGCCTGGGCGAGAGGCAGTACCAAAGCGCCTTGAGTGCGCTTTACGCCTTTGACAACTATGGAACCACATAGACATAGTTCTGGAAATTAGTTAATTAACTGGTAGCACAAGTTCTTGTCATCAAACCCTATTAACTACCCAATTGTAAGTGTCAAGTCAATCCTCTTTAGTCACCCAACCCGAATCTAGGTTTTGTCATCAACCGAACAAGTTGTAAAGAAATGACTCAAAACACAAATCAATTGTTTCAATTAACTAATGCATCAATAATGTTAAGAAGTTTGTCATCACAAGCAAAACAATATCCAATACTGAAAATAAATAGAAAAAGTGCAAAACCTAATTAAACCATTCGTTTAGAGGAAGTTACAAAAGATTTAGCCTTGCATCTCGGTCGCGTGCATGCCTCCTCTATGTTCCTGTTGTGCGATCATGCTCTGTGCGTCCCTCAAAAATGGGAGCGTCCAAAAGTCGTCGTCCAAAAACCTCCTCCCCTCCGTGCCTTCTGTTCGTCGAAATATATCTCTTGCCCCAAAATGACTTCCTACCGTCCTTAAACTCCAATAGCTTATTCGAAATAATAATACCCCAAAAATATTTGTGGGCCTTGAACGTTGAACCCAAATCACATTCTATTTTGTTTTTCTTTCTTTTTTATTTATTTTATTTTAGTATTATAATTAAAGTAGTATTATTATATTATTATTAATAGTAATTCCATATACGCTCTCAAGTGTACGCGACTTGTTCATTTTCCTTCGTATTATGCTCATATCTCACGAACACCTACAAGACACATGTACACTAATAAATAACTAAGACCGACTAAAAGCAAACAATAAAAAACTAAAATATATACAAAACTAACATATTAACAATGTGTTTTTCACAACACATCAGCCTCCTGGTGCCGAGAGATCGAAACCGATGTACTCCATTCTCGACCACCATCAGGATCCCCATGCTCCAGGCATTAGCCTCACCGAGCTCCACCGATGGGATCTTGGGCGACAGATGGGGGTCAGTCTCTGGCGAGAGGCGCAGACGACGCGCGATAACGATGATGAACGCCCCGCCATAGAGATTAGACACAAAGCCTGAGATTCCCTGAAAAAATTAACCCAGGTGCCTCGCTGGGGTTTAATTAGAAAGCCCCTTATTTAATCTTCAAATCTCTAAGTTGTTTTGGATATTACATGCAACAAAGCAACCTAGCTTTTGAACAACTAAGAAAGAGTTAGATAGATTGAAGCACTCTTATTTAACAATAAAAACTAGTAGCCTAGTCGGACACTTCCGATGCTACACACAACTTATTCAACCATAAAAACCGAAATATGGAACAAACTAGGAAGCGAATGCATGGTACATCATGGCATGGCAGTTTGATGATTGGTGACAGACAAAGGAATTGGACATGGAGGTTCGTTTACTTCAACAACGCCTTCAAGCATCTGGATAACCTTTCTCATGGTTGGCTGCATCGAAGGGTTTTCTTGTACACACCAAAGTCCAACCTTAATGAATGCCATTAGCCTCTTGTGGTCATCTAAGGCCTCCAAATCATTATCAAGAAACGCGTCTAGTCTACCTTCTTGATAGCAATCCCATGCCCAGTCGGTTAAAACAGCCACCACATCTTTAGAATCGCTCTCATTAATAACCACACTCTTTCTGCATGAAATCATCTCTAGTAGCAACACACCAAAACTATAGACATCAACCTTTACTGTAACCGGTGTGTTCCTAAACCATTCAGAAGCGACATATCCTTTTGTTCCTCGTATTCCAGTACTCGTTCGACTTTGATTCGTCATTAAAAGCTTTGCCAATCCAAAGTCGGAAATTTTAGCATTGTAGCAGTCATCAAGAAGTATGTTTTGAGGCTTTATGTCACAGTGGATGACTTGGGTACTACATTCTTCATGAAGGTATGCAAGGCCCTTTGCGATGCCTACAATAACGTCACTCCTCAGTTTCCAACTCGGTCTCATGTCCCCAAAAAGATAGCCTGCCAACGTGCCATTGCTCATGTACTCATAAACCAATAGCCGTTGATCACCATCATCACAGTAACTAAGAAGTTGGACCAAATTTTTGTGATGAGTCTTTGCAATAGCATTGACTTCGATCTTGAATTCTTTTTCGCCGTCTTCAAACACCCTATCTAACTTCTTCACTATCACAGTTTTTACCCCAATTACACCTTTATAGACTGTTCCAAAAGCCCCCTTTCCTAGTTCATCCTTGAACCCGCCAGTAGCTTCAACCAACTCTTGATATGTGAAATGAGGCAGATTGGTGTCAACCAATTTACTGCTCTGGTAATGATTTATTGTGCTCTTCTTATGTATTAGAAAGAAACCCGCACAAATCACACCAGACAACAAGAAAATTACAAAAACACAAGTACTTAAGATCACGACTATCAAGGTTCGCTGATTGTTCTTTTCCAGTAAAGATAAAAGGAGGGTTAAGGAGTAAACCCTAGAAGCACACTTTTATAACAAAAACACAAATCCCTTGCCTCCTCTTGTTATTTTTGCGGCCACCTTCCAAAGGAAAAAAGGCTGCTGCCCTTGTTGCCTTATTTCGGCAAAACCACCACTCCGCCGCCCGCCTTCCTCTTGCAAAGTGTTGCTTCCCGGTTAGTTCGTGCTCGGGTGTGAACTTCCTACTAGCGAGGATTCGTTGTAACCCGCGTGTTACAATTCCGGTGTAGTCTTCAAAGGTTGATTACTAAATCCCCTATGGTTGTTTATTATTTATTTGTTTATATGCGTTTAACTGAGATCCTGAGAATATATATTTTGTTAATTGGATTAATAAAATTAACTAACTATTTATATATATAAATCGGCTATATATATATTGTATATATAATCGCCTAATGTTAAATATATAAACCGTTTCCGCTACGTATACGATATCATGATTCCCAACAGATTGATGGCTAAAAGAATGAGATATATGACTATAGCCATTGCTAATGATATGGGAAGCAAAAACCATGCAAGTTATATAAATACAAAAAGATCATTGCTATGGTAAACTTAACTAGCCGTGTAGTCACTTTCGCTATTTTAAGTTTCCATAAAGATCTAAGTTGAACAAGTCTTTTGGTTAGTACGTGGCTGTAAAGGATCTTAACTAGCCGTGTAGTCACTTTCGCTATTTTAAGTTTCCATAAAGATCTTGCAATTTATATACGAGACAAACAATTATAATTATAATAAAACAATATATGATAATTATACTTTACCATGATGGCTGCTGATTAACATCGATCTGAAGGTAAAAATGCCTTAAAACCACTTTTTTTTTTTTTTTTGCAAAATGAGGCTACCGAAAGAATTATTTGTGCAACTAGGGTGTGTCAGAAAACAAGTTAAGCAAATGGTGAAACCGCAAGTTGAACTTGCGGTTTATGTTGACGTGGACAAACGAAGCCAGCTGACCAGGAAGATGAGAACATGTGGCACGATGAATTGGAAGAGGAGATTATAATAATACTATTATCCTTTAAACCGCAAGTTGAACTTGCGGATTCTGCCAAAAAAGAGGTAAATCCGCAAGTTCAACTTGTGGTTTCACATGCCACGTCCCTCATTTTGTTCACAGTCAGCCAACTTCGTTGTCCAAGTTAGCATAACCCGCAAGTTGAATTTGCGGGTTCACCAGTATCCTAAATTCATTCCTGGCACACACTTGTTGCACAAAAAATTGTTACTGTAGCCCCTTTTTTGTAAAAAAAAAAAATCTAAAACCGATATTACCTTTCACAAAATCATATATTTATATAGTTATCTTCTACAAATTTTAGAACTGGGCTACAAATATTATACAAACACCACAAGTACAATGACCGATATTAAGGGTCAGGTTTCGGGGGCTAGAGCCAGTTGAGTGTTATGATCTTAGTTGAAGCTACGGTTAAGGGCTCAGAATTTGAATCTTGGCTAGAGACTAATATTGCAATTTTACACACACTGCATTATCAAGTGTCTTCACAACAACCTGTGTTTTGAAGGGTTTTTAGATATATATGAAATATTTTATAATTTTATTTAACGCCAACACAGAATTATTTAACAACAAAAACCAAAATATATAAGCATAGAACAAACTACAATGATGGCAGTTTGATGATTCAGGCATGAAATTTGATGATTAATTATAGGTAACTGAGAAGGGAATGGACATGGAGGTTCGTTTACTTCAACAACGCCTTCAAGCATCTGGATAACCTTCCTCATGGTTGGCCGCATCGAAGGGTTTTCTTGTACACACCAAAGTCCAACCTTAACATATGCCATTAGCCTCCTGTAGTCATCTAAGGCCTCCAAATCATTCTCAAGAAACGCGTTTAGTCTACCTTCTTGATAGCAATCCCACGCCCAATCGGTTAAAACCTCCACCACATCTTTAGAATCACTCTCATTAATAACCACACTCTTTCTGCATGAAATCATCTCTAGTAGCAACACACCAAAGCTATAGACATCAACCTTTATTGTCACCAGGGTGTTCCTAAACCATTCAGGAGCGACATATCCTTTTGTTCCGCGTATTCCAGTACTCGTTCGACTTTGATTCATCATTAAAAGCTTTGCCAATCCAAAGTCGGAAATTTTAGGATTGTAGCAGTCATCAAGAAGTATGTTTTGAGGCTTTATGTCACAGTGGATGACTTGGGTACTACATTCTTCATGAAGGTATGCGAGTCCCTTTGCGATGCCTACAACAATATGACTCCTCAGTTTCCAACTCAGTCTCATGTCTCCAAAAAGAAAGCCTGCCAACGTTCCATTGAACATGTACTCATAAATCAATAAACGTTGATCACCATTGTAACACCCCAACCGATGGCGGAATCATCGAGGTGTCACGTAGTGACGATTGTTCAAAAGCACATGGTACTAAAATGTAAATATATTATTGAATAATTTAAATTGTCTTACATAGATGAAATGGGAAAAATACAAAAAGTCTGAACGAAACATGAAAATTGAAATAACTTATTAAAAGTAAGCACTAAAATCCAATGCTATGGAACTAAGATCAAACTGCACCTGAAACATGTACAAAATAGGTTTTGTCAATATAAGAAATGTTGGTGAGCATTCCTAGTTTTAATACATATAGTAAGTTGGAAAAATGGTATACAATTCAAGTGCAAGTTACAGTGCATTTATGTAAACTATGTATCATACAAATGAGCGAAATCAATCCTGTGACTGTATAAATGTACTAAAATGAACGGCGGTGTACTTATCAAAATAATTGGATAATAACTTAACAATGACCATGGATTCTCCGATGAAAAAAAGGGGAGAATCAACCTAGGCGGGTTGTCAATCCAATAGCGCTATCCAATGTTAAGGTCGGCTTGTACAATGTTAATGATTTCACTAAGTACAAATGTATTCTACATGTAATGTCTAAGCATAAAGCACGTTTGTAAGCAAATGCACATAGTACTAGAATTGTATTGTAAAAATGTGAACTTGTATTTGTAATTTGTATAAGTGTACATGTAACACCCAAAAAGTGAATAAAGACAAAAAGGGGGTAGGAAATACTCACTTTCACCAAATAACTAGATGACTAAGCGAGCGTGAAAATGCGAGCAATCCAAAGACTCAACAACGAAACTAGTCCAATTTAGAAGAAAAGAAACCGAATAAAAAAAATATCCAGCTTCCAATTCGCCAATTACGAGAGCTTATAATCAAAGCTTCAAATGTAGAAGTAATATACTATAGAAGAAAGGTATGAGGGAGAGTTTAATCGAATTGAAACAATCGATTTAGAGGTGCAAAATGTAATGGGTCATAGGTGGGTTTTTATACTAGTTTTAGATTCAATTAGGCTTTAAAATTGGTCAACACAATAAAGTAAGGTTTTAAGATGAATTGACTATTTGACTAGGACTTTGACTAGGATTCTGACTGAGATTTTGACTAGGACTTTGACTGGAACTTTGACTGGGACTTTGACTGAGACTGTCTTAGCGGACCGCGAGGGCTAAAAAAATTAATTTTTCTAATTTAATCAATTTTAAGTTATAGACTTGTTTCTTTCTGTTTCTAAGTTGTTTTAGGACCGAAAATTAAGGGCTTTGAGTATCAAGGTCTGAAACATACATGCTCGGGTGTAGATGTGAGTATAAAACGTGCATACTTTTACTTATAAAAATTATATGTTTTATTAAATTGTGAATTTCGGTCCTATTAAAATACGAGGGTTAAAAATGAAAATTTTGAAATAGTTGAGGAACCAATTATGCACATTTATGAAAAGTGAAGGGTGCAGGTTGTCACAACCATCATCACAATAGCCAAGAAGCCGAACCAAGTTTTTGTGATGAGTGTTGGCAATAGCATTGACCTCAGTTTGGAACTCCTTTTCACCATCTCGAAACACCCCTTCTAACTTCTTCACTGCCACAGTTGTTGCCCCTATTACGCCTTTTTAGACTATCCCAAAAGCCCCCTTCCCCAATTCATCCTTGAACCCACCAGTAGCTTTGACCAACTTTTGATATGTGAAACGAAGCAGATTAGTTTCAACGGATTTACTACTTGGGCAATGATTTATTGTGATCTTCTTGTGTATGCGAAAGAAACCGGCACAAAACACACCATTAAATAACAAGATTACAAACAAACATGTACTTGAGATCACAACTATCAAGCTTCTATGACTTTTAGGTTGTGGTGAAAATACAGAAGGGGTTTGTTGGTGAAAGTCGCATTTTCGAGATTTCAGGAAGGCCTTCACAGCTAGCGAAGGATCCTTCTTTCCATTAGAAAGTGGAAGCTTCTTTTTCCAACATTGTTTGTCCCTGTAAATTGCAACAGCGCAAAAACAATCTTGTAAGCAGAAAGATTTGCAATTTTCTTCATTAGTCGGTTGCACACGTACATAGTCAGATTTTGGCCAATCAATATTACTAAGCTCGATGAAACCAAACTGGTCTCTATCATAACCTTCATCGCATGTTGGAGTGAAATCAGGCTTGCAGTCACCACTTGGATCATTGGGATCAAGCAAAGAGAACCTCTGTAGGCACTCACAGTTTGCATGTTTACCATTAAGGCTGCAAACATTGTTAAGTCCACAAGCTCCGCTACTATCAGTTCCATCGATCATGTTACATATGTCTTTTGGGAGGGACCATAAAGCTTCCCAGCAAGTATTGCCCGTAGGATTCTTGGGGTGGTAGTATTGAGTGAAAACCCCATCAGAATCTAGAGTTGCTCTTTGATAATAAGCATTATATGGAAGTGCATATTTTTTATTAAGTTCAAATATTTGGCCACTTGCTCTCAATATATACATGTATCCGGTCTCATCAAAGATCAATTGTAAACCAGAATTCGTCACATTGGAGTCGTCACGAGTGCCACTTCTATAGTACACATTATATAAAGTACCGGATGGGATATCGCGCTTCTTAAGAATAAGATTCCCACCTTTAAGCAGACGCAACTGAAATCTTCCTGCATAGAATTTTATGCTGATCTTTGAATTGATCTCTTCAGCTCTCTCCATGACCTGAGTAGGCAGTATAGCATCTGTTGGAAAGCGAAAGCTCTCCCACATGTTGCTATAAGTGCTATCAACAATTACAAAATTACCAGTATCATTCATAAAACCAAATGCAAGATTAGAAATGGACCCAAAAGTCCATACCTCTTTTCCCCGAGGATCACTCAGTACGAGCCCACTTCCATTAGATAGCTCAACTTTTGATCCACTCAGAACCAGAGGACCATCTTTAGGATACCAGACGACAGTTTTTCCAGGTATTTTGTCATACCATATGGATAACAGAAAGCTATTATTTTGCTCAACTTGTTGGAAACCAAAGGCAAAATCACTCGAAGGTGAAAGCCATGGTACCCATTGTCTGTTGCAGTGATGGATGCACCCACCGGTACAGAACCTGTACCTGTACCGTTTCCATTCGTTTGTTGGGAAACAATAGAAAATGGTAGATTAGTGGCTAAAAGAATGAGATATATGACTCAGGGGCGGTTTTGGGCATGGGCGGGGTGGGCGACGGCCGAGGCCCAAACTTTCGGAAGGCCCGAAATTTTAAAAATTTAAAATATATATTATGTATAAAAGTTTATTTAAATTATTTTTGTGTGGTAAATGGGAACAAAACCTTAGGTAGATGGATTGGTTAGGGAAATGTATTTCAAGATAGAGAATGTGGGTTCAAATCCCACTTCATGTATTTAATTTTTGTATAACAATGCACCATCTTTTATTTATTTTTTAATATAGTATATATTCTAGGTATTAATGTTTGATAATTAAAAGTTAAAATTTGAATTACTCATATTTTGAAAATTGAAAGTTGAAACTTGAATTTTATAAAGGCCCTGATTTTTTTAGCCGCCCTAGGCCCAAAACATTTTGGAGATTTTCGAAGACAGCCCTGATATGACTGTAGCCATTGCTAATGATATGGGAAGCAAAAACCATGCAATTCATATAAATACAAAGATCATTGCTTTGTGGTAAACTTAACTAGCCGTGTAGTCGCTTTCGCTATTTTAAGTTTCCATAAAGATCTAAGTTGAACAAGTCTTTGGTTAGTACATGGCTGTAAAGGATCTTGACATTGCCATAAGAAGGAGGTAACATGGAAAACCACATTGAAGACTTTTCTAGTGAATATAATTCCATAATTGATTTTTGTTGCATATTGATAATTTGGCACTCTATTAATGTTTGAAGATTCTTTGTTGTTACTTGAGACTTGTATAAAAACATACTAAAGGTTGTAAGGCAACGACCATGCAAACAGAATATCTAAAGCATATTGTGCTCCTTGGTTGTATTCGCATCACCAACATACAATATTAATTTTAAAATAACTTTTTTTTTTTTTCAAAGAAAATGAGTTCAGCTTTGCATTATTGCTGTTACAAGTTGGTCTCATTACAAAAGCAAATACTTGCAATTTATATATGAGACAAACAATTATTAAAAAAAAACTATATATAATAACTATGCTTTTACCATTATGGCGCGCTGATTAACATCTGAAGGTAAAAATGCCTTAAATCCGATATTACCTTTCATAAAATCCTGTATTTTATGTAGTTATCTTCTACAGATTTTAGAACTTACAAATATACAAATTAAAGTTGTTAAAAGTCATCGCCTCTTGCGCTTAGGCCCTTTTTTAGGCAAGGCGATGCATTTGCACTTTTAGTCGAGGAAATTGAGCCGCTTTGAGTCCAGGTGATGGTTTAGGTGTAAATTTCAGCCAGATTCCTAAATTCTGAAGAGTTTCCAGCCAAATTCATTAAATTATGGCTAGATTCTAGCCAGATTCTACTTTTATCTAAGGAAAACTACTTCTATACACTAATTAATACATCAATATTTTAAAACTTTTGATACTAACTAGATGAAAAATAATATTATTTTAATATATTTTTACTTTATTTTCTTGTCCGCTTTTTTTTATCCCAGGCCCTCGCGTTTTTTGCGCCTCGCGCCGAGGCCCCAGGAGGGGCATATGCGCTTTGAGTGCGCCTAGCGCCTTTGATAACTATGATACAAACACCACAAGTAGAGTGACCGATATTAATGGTCAGGTTTCTGGGGCTAGAGCCAGTTGGGTGCTATGATCTTAGTTGAAGCTACGGTTAAGAGCTGCGAATTTTGAATCTTGGCTAGAGACTGATATTGCAATTTTACACACACTGCATTATCAAGTGTAGTCTTCACAACATACCTGTGTTTGAAGGGTTTTTAGATACATATGAAATATTTTATTTAACGACAACACATAATTATTTAACAACAAAAAACAAAATATATTAAGTATAGAACAAACTACGATGATGGCAATGATTCAGGCGTGAAATTTGATGATTAATTATAGGTAGCCGAGAAAGGGAATGGACATGGAGGTTCGTTTACTTCAACAACGCCTTCAAGCATCTGGATAACCTTCCTCATGGTTGGCCGCATCGAAGGGTTTTCTTGTACACACCAAAGTCCAACTTTAACAAATGCCATTAGCCTCTTGTGGTCATCTAAGGCCTCCAAATCATTATCAAGAAACGCATTCAGTCTACCTTCTTGATAGCAATCCCACGCCCAATCGGTTAAAACCTCCACCACATCTTTAGAATCACTCTCATTAATAACCACACTCTTTCTGCATGAAATCATCTCTAGTAGCAACACACCAAAGCTATAGACATCAACCTTTATCGTCACCAGGGTGTTCCTAAACCATTCAGGAGCGACATATCCTTTTGTTCCGCGTATTCCAGTACTCGTTCGACTTTGATTCATCATTAAAAGCTTTGCCAATCCAAAGTCGGAAATTTTAGCATTGTAGCGGTCATCAAGAAGTATGTTTTGAGGCTTTATGTCACAGTGGATGACTTGGGTACTACATTCTTCATGAAGGTATGCGAGTCCCTTTGCGATGCCTACAGCAATATGACTCCTCAGTTTCCAACTCGGTCTCATGTCTCCAAAAAGAAAGCCTGCCAACGTTCCATTGCACATGTACTCGTAAATCAATAAACGTTGATCACCATCATCACAATAGCCAAGAAGTCGGACCAAGTTTTTGTGATGAGTGTTGGCAATAGCATTGACCTCAGTTTGGAACTCCTTTTCACCATCTCGAAACACCCTTTCTAACTTCTTCACTGCCACGGTTGTTGCCCCTATTATGCCTTTATAGACTATCCCAAAAGCCCCCTTCCCCAATTCATCCTTGAACCCACTAGTAGCTTTGACCAACTCTTGATATGTGAAACGAGGCAGATTAGTATCAACGGATTTACTACTTGGGTAATGATTTATTGTGATCTTCTTGTGTATGCGAAAGAAACCGGCACAAATCACACCATTAAATAACAAGATTACAAACAAACATGTACTTGAGATCACAACTATCAAGCTTCTATGACTTTTAGGTTGTGGTGAAAATATAGAAGGGGTTTGTTGGTGAAAGTCGCCTTTCCGAGATTTCAGGAAGGCCTTCACAACTACTGAAGGATCCTTCTTTCCATTTGAGAGTGGAAGCTTCTTTTTCCAACATGTTTCATCCCTGTAAATTGCAACAGCACAGAAACAATCTTGTAAGCAGAAAGTTTTGCAAGTTTCTTCGTTCGTCGGTTGCACACGCACATAGTCAAATCCTGGCCAATCAAAGTTAGTGAGCTCGATGAGTCCAAACTGGTTTTTATCATAACCTTCTTCGCAGTTTGGCGTGAAATCAGGCTTGCAGTCACCATTTGGATCATTGGGATCAAGCAAAGAGAACCCCTGTGGGCACTCGCAGTTTGTGAGGTTACCATTAAGGCTGCAAACATTGTTAAACCCACAAGCTCCACTGCCGTCAGTCCCATCAATCCAGTTACAAATGTTTTTTGGCAGGGACCATAAAACTTTCCAACTTGTATTATCCGGAGGATTCTTGGAGCGATAGTATTGAGTGAAAACGCCATCAGAATCTAGAGTAGCTCTTTGATAATAATCTCTAGAAGGAAGTGCATGATCTGTTTGATTAAGTTCAAATTTTTGGCCACTTCTTCGCAATATATACATGTATCCTGACTCATCAAAGATCAATTGTATACCAGTATTCGTGCTATTGAAGTCATCACGTGTGCCACTTCTATAGTACACGTTATATAAGATACCAGATGGTATATCGCGCTTTCTAAGAAGAAGATTTCCATCTGGAAGCAAAACCAACTGGAATCTTCCCCTAGAGAAGTTTGTTTCGCTTATCTTTGAATTTAGCTCTGTAGATCTCTCCATAACCTGACTAGGCAGTATGGTATCTGTTGGAAAGCTAAAGCTCTCCCACATCTTGCGATTAGTGTTATCAACAATTACAAAATTACCGGTATCATTCATGAAACCATGTGAAAGGTCAGACATGGACCCAGAAGTCCACACTGCTTTGCCTTGAGGATCATTCAGTACAAGCCCACGCCCATCAATGAGCTCAACTTTTGATCCTCTAGGCACAATGGGACCATCTTTTGGATACCAGACGACGGTCTTTTCAGATATTTTGTCATACCATATGGATAACAAAAAGCTATCTTTTTTCCGTTGGAAACCAAAGGCAAAATCACCTGATGGTGAGAGCCATTGTATGCCATTTTCCACGGCCATAAGTGATGCACCCACTGGTACAGAACCTTTTTCATTTGTTTGTTGTGCTATGATCGAAAATGGTAGAAGAGTGGTTAAAAGAATGGAATTCAGGACTCTAGCCATTTCTTGAATGATACGCGATACGAGAAACATACAACTTATAAAGAAAACGATCATTGTTTTGGAGTAAAATTAAGGAGCTTTTGGAGTCAACAAAGTCTTTCTTGATAGGGAAATATTTGAAGTTTCCATAAGAAAAAAAGTTGAACAAGTCTTTAGTTCGAATGTGGCTGTAAAGGATCTATCTTGATGCATTATTGGCGAAGGATAGTTGGGGTGGGGTGGGGGTGGGGGTTGCTCCCGCTGTTTTTTTGGCTTCGTAGTGTAATTTCATTCGTTTTCGTCTGAAAATTTTATACGCATTGAATCCGGCCCCCACCGTTTTTAGTGTCTCGTAAGTTTCGACCCCCTTGAATTTTTTTCTCAAGCTTCACCACTGTCCATAAGAAAGTATCATCAACCACCTGGGCCCGTTAAACTTTCCACACATATAACATTTGTTTTATTAATATTAATTTCTTGTGGACCATTTCTGGACAGCATATATAGAAGACAAGATGCATCTAAAGAATAATCAGGATGACAAGAAAATAAGTTGAAAAGTCTTTCTTTCCATGTCTTATCTGTCAAAGTCCGTATGATTTACGACGTAGCAGAAGTCTAACGTGTGTCTCATGTAACTCATGGCTCGCTCGTAATTCAGTTCAGTAAAAACTTGCTTGTCTGACTCGAGTTGTTGGCTTATATAACTATTGCAGATCAGGTAGTTTACTTGTATAACTTTTCAGTTTGCATCATTGATATAGCTCAGGTTTTTACTGTCTGCTGAATGCTGACACAGCCACACAGGTTCAATCCGAGCTTGTCAATATAGCTCAGCTCGTATTGTTATGAACTCTGAACTCGAGTCCTGATAAATGTTGACTCGCCCACGGTATGCTTTGATTGGCAAGACAGTTTAGTGATAATTATTCGTCAGTCATTAAAATATAATAATAATAATAATAATAATAATAATAATAATAATAATAATATTTGAGCTGCTGGTTAAGATTTAAGAAGATCAGGTAAAATGCCTTCAAACCAATATTACCTCTCACAAAATCATATATATTTTTATATAAATATAAATATTTTCTACAAATTTTAGAGCCTGGATACAAATATACAAACACCATAACTATAGTGACCTGTATTACCGTATATGCCCGCCAAGGGTTGGGTTTCTGGGGTTAGAGCCAGTTGGGTGTTACGATCTTAGTTGAAGCTACGGACGATGGCTGAGAATTTTGAATCTTGGCTAAAGACCGGTATTGCAATTTAACACTCTCTGCATTATCAAGTGTCTTCACAACATACCTGTGTTTTGAAGGTTTTGTTGGAAATAAATAAATTGTTTTAATTGTCACAGAACAGATAGAAATAACAAAAGACTGACCATCCGTTTAGGCATTGAGTCGTTACAATGGCTTCACGACCAACAAAACGAGGAGGCGTTCTTTTATTACCCTGGAAAAAAAAATGTTTAAAAAGTTGGAAACTACACGAAAACATGCAAGTAATTAAGGTTTATTTAAACATGCTATATATGAAACTAGAAAGCGGATATGATTATTAACCTTGATTACAACGCGTTCAGACACACTAAATGGAAATTGAACACCACGGCCTCTGATTTGGTCGACAGGTGTTAAATCGCCATAATTATTTTTATCCTGCATGAGCCAGGAAGACAACAACATCAAAAATTCAAAAAACCTTTTTCGGTGAATAACAATCTTTGAATGAATCCATGAAAGAAAAAAAACAAACCGGATCTAATTTATTTCTTCTTTTGGATGCACGGTGACTTTGCAAGTCTTCTTCCCTAAGAAACGCATTAACAGCAGATCGCAGAGCTACATTGATGAAAAAAACATGTGTAAAATGTTACTATACTTGATAAGATCCGTAAAGCATCAAAGTTACAAAATAAAATCTACCAATAATTTTAAAAAAAAAATAGATAAAACTTTTCTTACATAAATTTGGAGCAGCTGAGCTTTCTGATACAGGATGCGAACAAGTGTAGCATGCCTTCTGGGAAACATATTGTACAAAACGACAGTCAGCGCATATTTTGGAATCAGGAACTAAAAAGCATAACAAACATGAAAAATCATTGATCAAAAAATCGAATGCTAATAAGGCATAGCATATTTGTATAAAACCGACAATCTAAATCATACTAACGAGACTTCACACTACTCACCATCCTCATCACATGTTGCATTCCACTGCTACCAAAAGAATGCCCACAAGGTAATATCATAGCATCATCCATGAGAGTTCCTCTGTATGAACATGAAACCATAAACATGTAACAAAACATGAAGTATATACATTGTTACATTAACATAAAGCAAAAAGTTTCAAACTTCAAACATTTTACACACCCAAACTAGCATCTTTATGATTTAGTTCTTGAGACGTGCAGTACAGAACTGTCATTCAGTTACGATCAGTCAGTTTGGTCCAATTCTTCTCACAGTTAACCCATAAGACTACTCATAACTTAAGTTTAGGGGCCTAACTTTCTTCACCGGTTTATGGTAGGTCTTGACCAGTGTCATACAAGATACCAATAGGAATATATGTTTGTGTGGCTAAATTCATGTTAATGCAGAAAACTATAAACATTCACATAAGCCTTAATTTTATATTTGCACCTTTTGCTAAGGTACCCTACACGTCTACAAGATCTAAAACTTAAAGCAATACTCACATCAACATAGGCTCAAGAGTCAAGACCTATAGCGTAATAATCATCAAAGAATCCATAGGTAAACTCATAGTAGTCTCATGTCGGAGATGCAAGGCTCACTCAAGGCACAAAAGGTGATCCTTGGACCTAGACACAAAACGCTTATAAAACAAACTTTTCTTAAGCCGGGCGCATAGTATAAAAATACCATTTTTAGGGATTTTACATATGTTTTAGGCTTGTTTAGGGCTAGGTTTAGCTGTTTTAGGTTGATTGCAGGCTTGTTTCAGAGTTATGAAATAATTTCAGACATGTTTAAAGTTTAAACCTGTTCAAACTTCAAACGATGTTTTAGGCTTGTTTAGGACTAGTTTAAGCACGCCCTGTGCATTTCTTACAACAGGGAACCTAAATCGCCAAGATAACATAAATAAATTAGCATAAACTCACGTCAAAGGATCCGAGAGTATGGTCCTTAGCGACTCCCCTGATCCGCCTGAATTAGGAACGCTCTTCCGTCCACTAAACCCACAGCCATTGTCAACCAACATATCTTTAAACCCCGCTCCCGAACCCTCCACCCCGTTAAACAACTGCGAGTAGTATAATTCACCGTTGGGATCCGCAACGGTGATAGCATTCTGATACTGACATATTTGCCCCTGCTGATGACTCTCAATTCCACTAGTTGTTCTTACATCACTCACATCACTCCCTTCCTTCACCCCTAAAATCCAACAAACAATACATAAAATCAAAAACAAATATTACAAAAATTATAAAAAATCATTAAAAAATTTATAAAAATTTATAATAATTATATAAAAAAATTACAAAAATAAAAAGTGCTAAAGAAGTTACCAAGGGTGGAAACATGGGTCATTTTGACATCACCATGTTTCTCACGGCTGACGTCATCGTCCATATCGTCAGCGTCGTCATCATCATCGTCATCACTATCCGATCCATCACCACTAGGTGAGGTGGAGCCCGGTCCGTGTCTAACGTCCCACTCGTGGGGAGCACGGTGGTAGGGCGGTGGTTGATGATGAGGGTTTTGGTGGTCGATGAAGGAGGTGAGCTCACGGGTGGTCTTGTGATTGGTGGTGGTGGGTTGCGGCGGCGGGTGGTGGCGAAAGGATAGGTTGGAGTCGTGGTGGAAGAGATTGTGGTGGTTGTGGTGGTGGTGGTCGGGAGGGTGTGAGAGGACTAGAGTAATATCGTCTGAAGCCATGGTGGTTTGTGGTGGTTGGTGGTGGTGGTGGTGGTGATGATGAGGGAAAGAGTAAAACCCTAACCCTAATTTTGTTTATAGTTTAATTGTTTTGTTTGTGATGATGGGAATTAGAATTTGGAAACCAATTGACTTTTGCTTTGACGGTGAAGTGTGTGTGTTGCTTATTTTAGTCGGAGACTTTACCGTAGTATCATTTTACGAACAACTTTTTAAGTAAAAAAATTATAATTTCTTAGATAAGTTGTAAGTAAAAAATGATTAACATGTGTTATACGACCCGTGTAATCCTATACGTGGCAAATAGATTAGCCGTCAGATTGTACAGACTCTAACGTTTAAGGTACACATATACATATACGTTATATGTAGCCATATATGTGACTTATGGTAGTTGAAAACCCAAAGGGTGTTTATAAAACCAAATGCAATGTCTATATAACTAAACCTTATTATCTTGTTAGTGTTTATAACTTACTAAAGTTGTTAATAGTTAGGATACATATTGACTAATTTAGTTTTGATATTTGTTGATTACTCTTTGATTCAAATGAAGGAAACAATTTAAATGGCCATTCATTAATGCTAAGGCTATAAACGTTTTATAATTTGACAGTCACTATAGTTACATAAAATGATAAAAAAAAAAAAAGGGCGGGATGTGGGTGAAGATATCAAATGTCCAATTAATGTATAACGGTCAGAGAACTTTAACGAACCCCCACCCCCTAATTGACGTGTAGTGGTTAGGAATTAACGTATACCCCATATAAGACTATACGGTGTGCCATCGGGGAGTTCCATCGGGGTGGTGAGTTGGCAAGTGCCCCGATCGGGAACACCGCCCCTCCCGATTCGGTTTCGGTGCCTTCGGGGATTTCACCCTGTTCCTCCCGAGCTTCTTGATTGGGCCACGTTGGGTTCTTTTCTTTTCTTTTTCTTTTTTTATTAAACTTTATATAATAAAAAAATGAAGGGGGAGTGGGGAATTAGAAAATACCATTTCCAAACTTTGGGGGAGAAAATGGGGGAAATGATGTGGCGCTGATGTGGCACTTGGGGGAGTTGGGGGAAAAGGAGGGCACACCATATAGTCTAATGATGAGTCCTTGGTTATAAACACCTCCTGAGCACACAACTTTAGACATCATAGCAAAACAACTTCAAATGTTACTGACTCATTCGAAGTATGACGTCTCTAAAAGCTAGCATCCTTGAACTTAAATAACCACAATCGTAGACAATGTCAATCTACCACGACATCTCGTGTCCATACACATCCCATGAGTACAAATACCAAGCATTTAATGATATAACAACCATCGAGTGCCTCAATCGTAACACATCAAAGGTATTTTAAACACTAAAGACATAGCTCACAAGACACTAATAACAAATAAGCATGAACATTAACTTTAAGTATAGAAGAACTGAACATTCAATATTTCTTACTAGTTCTCTTTACGCATTTATTTTCATAACTATATCCCTAAAATAATTACTTTCAAGGTCGAATTCAGTCACAAGAAAAAAAAAATCACTCCACCTTTCAGTACCAATACCGAAAAATACCAGTAATGGACTGTCTGTACCTATTTAAATCTAATACCCATTTTTGAGATCGGTATTTTCGGTTCAATACAGTATTTTCATTACCGATACCTATTTCTTACAATTTTTAGAATCAATACATTTTAAATGCCGATACAGTTCCGTACCAAACTCATCCCAATCTCACGATGCAACTTGAGTCTAAACGAGTAAACAGGCACCCCATCCAAGCCAAAGACTTTTCCTTGGTCGTCGTCGTCGTCGTATTCATGGAATGTAACTGAAGAAAAATGTCGTCGATTAGCAGACGCGTTTTCTCTATTTCTCCGTCAACTCCATCTCTCTCTCTCTCTTTCTCTTTCTATTCCCTTATTATTAATAATATTTTCTTTCTTTCTGTTACATTCTTTATTCCTAAACTTCCAGTTCCCACACTATGACTATGAAGAGTTTCAGATATTATCTCATCATCACACTTTTCATCCTTTTTCCTATACAATCATTCTCTTTCAGACACCTCTTCCAACAACCCCATGTACCATATTTTTAATTTTTATATAGTTTAATGTTATATTGTGTTTTAACTAGTTACAGGGTGGAAGCGCAGCTTGTTGCCCGGCTGTTTGCTATCTTGATGTAATTTTCTCGTTAAGTTTAATATATATTTTGTTTTGTTTTTCAGATTTCTCCTTCTCCTAGCCCTTCTTATTATGATGGGTCAAATTTATGCAGTAGGGAATCTAGAAGTTGCCACCTCAAGAATATAACTGCCTGCTTGATTTATAATACTCATAGTGGTAAATATCTTTTACCCTTTTGAATATTATTGATGATGCATTTTAATTTATATAAGGGGGACGGGGCACTACCAGCACTAATTTTTCACTTTACTGATTTTAAGCAATCCTGCACTGCCACATTACTTTACTGAAAGATAGTTTTGGAGGCAACACTACCCTGGACCACCAACCCATAAAAAACAAAAAACCCCACACACAAAACGTTACTCAAAGTCTGTTGACTAGAACCCGTGAAACCTACCAGCAAACACTACCCGTGTCACCCGGGGCAGTGTTACCAATGGCGGATCTAGAAATTAATTTCAGTAGTAACGTTTTTTTTTCATTTTAGTAGTAACGTTTTCCAAATATCGTTAAAAAGATAATTTTCCACTACGCGCGCGAAGTTGAGTAGCAACGGACGCGGCACCTAGCTTCAAGCTAGGTCCGCCCGTGAGTGTTACCGTACTGGTAGAGGGTACCAACACCGTTTGCTGGTAGTGTCCTGTCCCCCCTAAAAGAGCCATGATGTTATGTTACATGGTGTGAAAAAAGTTGACATCTTTGGTGACATAAGCTTGATTCTTGAATCATGTTGATTTTGTGAGTGTATAAAACCAAAGGGTACTGAAATCTTGAATCATGTGGATTTTGTGACTGTATAAAATCAGTTAGGTAAACTTTGCAAAAATAGCTAAATTTAAATGGGTTAGCCGTTAGCGGATTGAAAGTCGCACAAAGTGTAGTTAAATGCTTTCAAAGTGTTAAGTTGATTTTCTTTAGTATAGTTAGAATGTTAGATTATTACATTAATGGTATCGTTTTTGTAAATAAACAAACGTAGCTAGGTAAAATGTTACAAAAGGTAAAGTCTGACGAGGGTGGGATGAGGGCAAAGTGGCAAACCTTACCTCTATCCTAGAAGACTGAGTGGTTGCTTCGGCTGACGGGCTGAGACCCCCCAACTCAAAACTTTCGCTGTTTAGAGCAATACAACGCAAGTAACGTATAGTGTGGCTATGGATAAACTGAACAAAAGTTGCTAAGATTAATTATGATAGTAATAGACTAGTGATAAAAAAAGGTAACTAGAAAAGAAAATGTAGCACCAGTCACTTTGGAAGTAACTATAAGCTCCCTTAAAATCTATATGTCAATGCAAAACAAAGAGTAAGGCGAAGAAAAGTGTAGCAAAGATAGGAGCTTAGAGACAAAGCTAAGACGAATCTATAGACTCCCCTAAAAATCTATAACCTTTAATGTATCGATAACAAATAGTAGTGTTTCTGTAATGTTTGATGCATTAGTTATTTATAAAATGCAGAAAATGTTGGCATGTCAACCCAACATGTATTAAGATTTTATTCTTTTGACCCGTTACAAGCTGATGGCACGCTCGTTCGACCCATTTTGCCACCTCTACCCAATTGATAATAATCTTCTTTCTTTGTGTTACTCATTTCTTTAACTGTCTTGTGTTTTTATGTCGTAAAGATTGCTCTGTAACCAGGAGGTTAAATATTCAAGTTTTAATTTTTTATTTTTATTTTTTGCAAAATATAATGTGAAATATTGCAAATTTACAACCTTTATCAATGATCTCTCGTCTACCATCTTGTTTCTTTCATTTACTAATAAAGTAATTGCTCTTTTCATGATGAAGAAATGTGCCTCTCTGTGCATAACAACGGTGAAAGCGTGCAGCATGTGAAAATTACGATACTTCCTGCTAATAATACGATCAAGGAACTAAATATAACAGGCTACCAAATGAAGGAGGTACGCGTATTTTCATTGACATGTTTAGAATCTCATGATCAAGTATTTTAGACAACGCATTTTTGTAACAGAATTTAAGTTTGTTCAACTGGTTTTTGGATGTGTATCTTCTAAGTGTTTATTTTGACATTTAGGTGCACATGTTAAGCCAAGGATAGTTGGTTTACATATATATTATAAGTGGCAAAATGAGTGAGTTGGGTAACGGGTCAAATGTGTAGTTCAGTTCAAGTCGGGCCAGCTTAGGACCTTAGGTTAACGCACGAACTATGATCATGGTTTAAAAAAACGGGTGAGGCATACGCCTCGAGGCAAAACTCTAAGAAAACGAGTCTGAGCCGCGCCTCATGGGGTTCAGATTGTACATACACCTCTAAGGGCTCAGGTGGTTTAGGGTGTTTTTGATGTGTGTTTTTTTTTGGTGTTTTAGACATTTTAGGTCAATTAATTTTTTTTTTTATGTGTGTTTTTGATGTTTTAGACTTTTCTAGGTCAAGTATTTTATTTTTTTATAGACGCATAAGTTTCATATTTATTTTTTGACTGTGCCTCGAGCTTACGCCTCGGTTCGCCTCGAGGCTTACGCCTCATGAGGCGAAGGGAAAACGCCTCAAGGCTCGTTTCCGTTCTTTTAAACTTTGACTATGATTACTGTAACATGCTTCCAATTTGCAACCCATAAATTTTATCTCAATAATAAGTTTATCTACAACACAAAACTGATTATTTTGACCTTAAATAATATTATAAATCAAGTGAAAATCTGTTGAACTACACACTCAAAACTGATTGTTGACTTGTTTGACACCTTATACTTGTTACAGGTTAACATTTCCTTAGATGTTGACTTAAGTTCTGCAATAGCGTTGACCACTAGCGATGGTGATTGCGTAATAAGCACAGCTGCAGCTTCGCCACCTGAAAACCGCTACCAGAAATACTCTTCTTATGGGACTTACATAACGCCAACCAATGGTGCATACCTAGTAATCCTAATACTAATCATAGGAGGAGTTTTGACTTTTTACAAACTAAGGACACGGGGCAGACACCTTGACGGGGTCGCATACCATGAACTTGAAATGCGAAACTCAACGTCAGTGAACATGGACGAAAATGAAACCGAGAACTGGGATCAAGACTGGGATGATCAATGGGATGATGAAAAGCCTGTGAAATCTGGTGGTGATAATCATGTGTTGGTCAAACAAGCAAATGAACTTGTTACAAAATTGCCCAATTCTAATGGAAGGAAAAAGGAATGGGATGATTAGTAGTTGAATGGAATGGTCCAAAATGAAACTAAAGATGTTCTCATTTTTTTACAATATATTTAGAATGATTACTAAAACAAATATCAAGTTTTGTAGATTTTTTTTTATATATATAAATTTGAAAGGAGGCTTTATAAATGTCAATAGGATTTGGTCAATCAATTTTGATTCCTATTTTGTAAAAAAAAAAAACTGGGAAACCCCCTTTGACTCTACATTGATTTATGTATGTTATAAACAAGTTTTAATTAAGATTTTTTTTCCTAAGAATAAATCATTTGGGCCAAAAATGTGATATATGATGGTTCTGTAATTTATTTAAAACTGCTCAACCTTGTTGGCAGATCACTACTATGGTTCAAACTTGTGCTAATTTGGCAAAACAATAATAGGTCTTGTGAAAATTACATTATCCCCTTGAACTATTAGTTAAGGGAGGGCGGGGCGCTACTAGCAAATGGGGCTGGTATCCCACTACCCTCACGGGTTCACCACCGTTGGTGACCTGGGTAGTTGGTTCCATGAAGGCTAGTACCCCATTTCCGTGAGATATATCACGGTTTGCAGAGGAGAGAGAGAGAGAGAGAGGTACGGGTGGTGCCGCCGGTGAAGGGGTTTCACGGGTAGTGGTGTGCTGATAGTCCATGTGGCAGGCTACGATTGGCGCAAAAGAGGGTACCCGGAGATTCTTTACCGTGTGGCGCCCCTCCCTCCCTAATAACAATTCTGGCTATATTAATATATCATTAACAGAAAGTATAGTTTCTTTTTAAGAGCACCCGTAGTGGCAAAGTTATTAGGCGTTTTAAGCCACCATAGCGCCGGGAACACCGCCCCCCCAGGCGCTATGGTGGCGTTTTGGGGGAGAATGGTTTTGCAGACAACGAGCGTTGTGGAAGGAGAGAGAGACTTTTATTATTATTATTATTATTATGAAGATCTGAACAAAGAAGAAACAAAATGAAGATCTGAGAAGAACAGGTGAAGAAACAAAATGAAGAAGGGGTTTGTCTTGGAGAGAGAGAAGGTTTGGTGGGTTGGGTATATAATAATAAATGCATAGATTATCTTTTTGAAATTCAAATTTTTTTTATTAAATATTATCTTTTTAATATTAAATATTTTTTTTTATTAAATATTATCTTTTAATATTAAATATTTTTTTTGTATTATTATTTTTATATTTAATGAAATATTATTAAGTATTTAATATTCTTATTTAAATAAAAAACAATAATTAACCAATCATTACCAATCATTTATAACCCCCACATAACCCCCCTTCCCACTACACCCTCTTTTTCCATAACCCCAACATAACCCCTTTTCTATTACTTTTTAATATTTTAATCCTATAACCCCCACATAACTATCTACCACTACACATACCCTAACAAAAATGGTTGGAGGAAGAAGGGACATGTAAAATACCAAAATTGCCCTTGGAGACTCATGTAATGAAACAAAAATTATCCTTCCAAGAGCAAAGCAATCTAGATTCTACTGCAAAAAGTGAAAAAAGAAAAAGAAATGGTATCCATAATTGTCTTTTAAGAAAAGTAAAAGCAATGCATGAAGAGATCATGTTTGTTGCTTGGGACACTTTCTCTTCATTACATCACATGTCATGCTTCTATCTATATCCAGCTTTGCTTTTATATATTCCCTAAAATCCTTTTGCAGCTTTTCTACTTATGTATTATTCAATTATTTTGAATGTTAAAGACAATTAATAAAATCTAAAGATTTAAACTTGTGATCTTTAGTATACACTAAAGAGTGTGTTAACTTGCTAATATATTAAAATTTATGTAATAATATAACATTTTTTTAAGATTAACTATAATGTCATGTGGTTTTTTTAAGTTCGATTCAACTAAAATGGTTGATCGCCTATTAAACCTAAGCAAATTTGGTTTCAGAACATTAGTGTCGACTCCATGTTCATGGATTGTAATGGCGGAAACATGTTCTCGATTGAAAATTCAATAGAAACCAAAGATTATTTGTAATGCCAAATTGCTAAAGTTTAGAGTTTTAAAAAGTGCTTTGATCATATGTTGTGGGTGTTATTAGTTTTGATTATACACAATGACTTCAAATGCCATGATTGATTATTACATGATAAAAATCAAAATGTGTGTTAAATTGTTTTCTTTTAAGGAGGTTTGTAGTTTAAAGTGAATGTCAATTTACAAGTTGAGTGTTTATATATGATAAATAGTTTCAGTATACAATATGTTATCAAAATCAAGAAATTTATACACTTAAATCAATATAGATTTTTTTATTTATATTAAGATAATACAAAAACTAAGGTGATGTTAATTATAATTTTTGGAGGCTTTCATGTTGGGTGCTTTAAATGTTGACAAGAATAAGATAATCAAACTTATTAACAACACATGTGGCAGTTGATGATTGAAAATAACAATAATATTACATGATCTAAGTGGGACTTAAACAGCTCAAAATTTAACTAGCTTTTCACATGCTATTTAGAGTAATAATAACACCATTTCCACTCCTTAACTTATTTCAAAAATACCAAACACCATTTTCTTTTAAAAAAAATAATAATACCATCTAAAACATGTACATTATGCAGTAAAACTTGTATGTCAGCTCTTTCAAGATAAATAACCATTAAAACATGAACCATAACCATAACAATAACAAGGCTGCAATAGAAAGATGGTTGTTTTTTTTCAGTAAAAGGGTCATGCCCGATCCAAAAATTGGACCCGGTGAAAACGAATCCGGTATCTTAGCACTAACATAAACCAATACAACACTAACCGGATTCATTTTCGCCGAAAAACCAATCGAAAGTAAAACATACATCAAGACTCTGACTCCTCATTGCTTTCTGATGGGCATTTGATAAGCCCCAATATGTTAATCACCTCAGCCATATCAGGCCGGTTCGATGGAACTTGAGACGTGCATAGTAGACCCAATTTTATCACTGGTATTGCTTCATCTGCCGGAAAGTTCCCTTGAAGCTTTTCGTCAATGCATTCATCCACCCTTCCTTCTTCAAGGGCGCCACGAACCATGTCACAAAGAATCACCACGTCGTCTTCCATGTACTCCACAGGCCGCTTTCCTGTTACAATCTCAAGAACCAAAACCCCAAATCCATAAATGTCACATTTTTCTGTGATTTTCACTGTTTTGCAGGCGAATTCTGGTGCCATGTAACCAAGGGCGCTTTGAATCTTGCTGCTGAGAACGTAACGATCTAGCATTGGTAGAAGTCTTGCTAGACCAAAGTCTGCAACTTTGGGCTCACCCATACCGTCAATTAAGATGTTGCTGGATTTTAGATTGTAATGTATGATGTTGAGACGATGCAAGTGAGCCAAACTTTTAGCGATCCCAAGAATGATATTGAATCTTTCGTTCCATGTGAGTGAGCTTCCGTTATCGTCTTCGTTTTCATGCAGATGCTTGTAAAGATTCCCACCAGAAACATATTCATAGATTAAAAGTTGCAGGGATGGAGTCCAGTAATACCCTTCAAGAGCTACGAGATTCGGGTGATGAATCTTTCCCAGTTTCTTAACCTCCCTCTCGAAATCATCTTGAGATTTGACAAGGCTCGAGACTGTGAGCTTTTTAATGGCAACTGATCGGCCGTCTCCCAGAACAGTTCGGTATACTGCGCCAAACCCACCACGCCCAAGCTCGCAGTCCTTGTTTAACAAAGCATGTGCTCCTGTACTGAAGTCGGGTTCGCCAGAAAACATAACCAGCTTGCCAGAATTCGAATCTGTACTGGGAGAGCTGCTGAAACCGCCACCAGATAAAGGGATTGCGGCTGCTGACCTGGACATGGTAGACCGGACTCTAAAATTGAGAACAGTGATGAAAATTATGCCGATAACAATCACAGCAGCAGCGCCGATTGCAACGAGAGCCGAGATGCTAAGAACTGTTTTCTTGTTATCAAGAGGTTGAGGGACCGAGTCAGGGTCTGAACCGGTTGAGTTGGGGTTGAGTACTATCGGTTTAGGAAGCACAGTTGGACAACTTCTGTCCACCGCAGCACCACAAAGAGCTGGATTGCCAGCTACAGAGGATGGAGATATGGTGTTAAAGAAAGCACCGCCTGGTAATTCACCTTGTAGTTGATTGTGTGAAACATTGAATGTAACAAGATGTGCAAGGTTCGCTAACGGCTTTGGAAGCGTTCCACTGAGTTTGTTAAACGACAAATCTACATACTCAAGATCAGCAAGTTTTGCCATTGCGACAGGAACTTGACCCGAGAGGCTGTTTCTCGATAATATCCTGCAAAAAGCATAACATTAAATCAACAAATTAACAAAACAGTTATGAAACATATTAAATTATAATAATATTAATTCTTACAGAGAAGTTAGGAATGAACAGGTTGTAATTGAACTTGGTATGTTGCCTGAAAGCGCGTTCTGTGACAATACGAGATCCTTCAGTGCCGTTGCCCCTCCTATTTCAACAGGAATGCTTCCATTTAACTGGTTTACGCTCAAATCAAGACTATCCAAAGCCTTTAGCTTGCCAACAGTCGTAGGGATTTCACCCGTCAGCGAATTCTTAGACATATTCAAGAACCTCAAGCTGCTAAATTTCCCAATATCGGACGGGATTTCACCAGATAACTCATTGTGGGATACATCAACAATTTGAAGATTCTGATGAGAGATATTCGCGGAGGAAGTAAACGCGCCATTAATGCTTCCAGTCAGCTTATTTTCCGAAAACAGAACGGCTTGCAACCCCAATTGGAATAACCAGGTAGGAAGAAACCCTGTTAACGAATTCCGACTCACATCCAAGATCTGGATGTTTTGGCAATTGATCATGGATGCCGGCAAGCTCCCAGAGAACCGATTGTTGGAAACATTCAGTACTTTCAGTGACTTAATATTACCAATCGCGTTAGGTACCGCACCAGTGAACAGATTATTAGAAAGATCTACAGTCTGAAGGCTTCCCAGTTCACCTATCCATTCAGTAATCTCTCCGTAAACAAATTACTACGAAAATTCAACTCACTGCACAAAGAAAGTTTCTGCAACGAGCTCGGCAGACTTCCAGAAAACGAATTTTCGCTCAAATCAACCGACCTCAACAGCGCGCAAGCTCCAATCTCATCCGAACCAAACCAGTAAACTGATTCTTCCTCAGCTTAATTTCCCTAAGGTTATACAACCCTTCAATATCTTTCGGTATCTCACCTTCCAAAAGATTATCCGAAACATCAAGTGATCTAAGTCCATGCAACGACCACACACCCGAAGGTAACACACCCGAAAACTGATTAGACGAAAAGTTAACAGAACCAAGCGCTAAACATTTACCCAAACCATCCGGAATCCGGCCCGTAAACCTATTACCAGCTAACGAAATCGACTTCAAAGACCCACATTGCTCGAAAAAGCCATCCGGAACAGGTCCAGACAAACTATTCTCACTCAAATCAATCACCCTAAGGTTAGTAAGCTGTCCAAGATTAACCCCAACACTTCCAGTAAGATTATTCCTAGCCAATGACAACTTACTAAGTAACTTCAACTGCATTAACCCTCTCCCTATCTTACCGGATAACCCGAACCCATCAAGAACAAGATCAGACACCCTATTAGACCTAGGGTTACACCTAACACCAACCCATTTACAAGGACTGTCATCATCTTCATTCCATGACACTAATTTACCATCTGGATCTATAATATCTGCCTTGAACACAATTAACCCAAGAACATCATCATCTAGAGTAGGATTTATAGATTCCACAATAATAATAATATTAACCAGTAGCAAAAGCCCGTAAATTAAAGCCACCTTAAACATCTCAAAGCTTATAAAACAATAATAATAATAATATCTCACAGAAGATTATAAACTTATAATATCACTGCATTATACTTAACCTAACTGACGGCGTTAAATCAAGGTTAGGTTAGTGTCTCAACGCCGTTAACTTGTAACTGAAAAAAAAGGATAAAATCGGTAGATAAGTTAACGGAGAAAATGTGAAGAGAGAATTGGAAGTGGTTTGGTTACCGGAGAAGTTGACGGCGGCGGCGGTGGTGGTGGTGGTGGTTGTTAGGATTCCGGCCACCGTGTGCGGCGGAGCGGTTTTTTATTTTTATTTTTCTAGGTTTTCAGACAGAGAGAATACAAATAAACAAGACTTTATGATAATAATAATAATATTATTATTATTAATAATATAAAGAGGTGAATGGAGGAAGAATGTGGGACCCACATGTTAGCAGGTGGACACGTGTTTAATATTTAGTGGGTGGAGATGAGCTGTCATACACGTTGGCGTAGACAGGCGGTGAAACTCAAGGGGTGTTATGAAAAGTTAAAAAAGTTAAGGGTCTATTTATGATATGAATGTAAATTCAAGGGAGTGTATATAAAGTAATAGTAACAACAAGTAAAGTAGCAAGTTTTTTGTTTTTTATTTTATCTTTTTATAGCTATGGTGTCCAATTATCAATTTTTGTATATAAAAATTGTTTATTATATAAAAAGTACTTTTTAATATAAAAAAAGGTGGTTTCTAGCAACAAAAGACAAAGATATCCTAGTTTGTTTACCTCTTATATTTTGTAGTTTAAAGTTGAAATACTTTATAGCAATGGAGTCAGCTAGCATTATTAAGATGAGATACTAATTTAAAAATAAAATGTGGATACATCATGGGAATATTATTATGGATTGCTTTTGTGTTTCTACTGTCTATCATGATATTTGGTTTATCTTCATGACAAATAATATGTTTTCTTTAGTGTTAGCTAACCAGAATGAATGAATGAATGGGACCTGAGCATGGATCGGGTAGTCACCGGCTTAGGGTCTTACCTTTAAATGAGTCTGAACGTTTTTTAAAAATATACAAGTATATATATTAAATTCTATATTTAGGATATATATGTGTTTTCTACCTTAAAGTCTTGTTAGTGGAGTTGGAAAAACCATACTAATTTAATGTATAGGTCTCAAGTTCAATCTTTAGCTCTAGCACCATATTCATTTTTTTACTTTATTTCTCTTTACAAAATTTTGGGCCTAATTTTTTTTTTTGCCAGAGACCAAAAATTTTTTTAGTGTTATCGGAGACGGCCCTGAATGATTGTACTATTGTAGGAAATATATATTTATATTCTTAAACTACGTGTATTTACAAATTTTATCAAATTAAGACGGGAATGTTAATATTGTGATTAATTTTATATATATATATATAAAGAAAAGTATTAATGAATAACACTTATTGATTTATGTTCGTAATGTAAAGTTGTGAAGTCTCACAATTACCATGAGGACATGATCGTTGTCATGATGGCAGGAGTTTGAGGGCACTGAAGTCCCTCAGTCAGGTCCATTTGATTTCTAAGTCAAAGAGTATTAATTTTGAGAAGAAGAAAAAAAGCTATATATCTTGGAAATAAATATAATAAACAATTTCTTTGGTGTGGACATGAACGTAGAATAAGCACATTAAACAAGTGAACATAATACATACTTATGTTAATTTATCTTTTTATGAACTTTCAACTGATATTATGTGTATTTGATTCCTGATTTCTTAAGATGAAATTGCAATTACATTTGATTCAACCTTATAGAGTTCAAATCCAATTAAAATGAATGAAATGTGAGTTATCAAAGTTTTGATTTTTTTTAGCGTGTAATAAGTTTGGGTAAATGTGAATCGAGTCAGTTTCATTAAATATACATTTCACAGGTATGTTTCAAGCTTGTTTTACAATAACATAATATTTCTTATATATTTTTAGTTATTTTTTCTACCAATTGATTGGTGAGGGAAAGAAGGCCATTAAATAGGTAAGATGGGAAGATGGAGGGGTAGGTAATGTAATTAAATGAAAAGTGCTCAGATAGACACAGACTTTTGTTATTTTGCCTTTTGACCCTTTCTTTTCTTTCAATATATCCGTGGTCCCTACACTCTTTACTTTTAGGCTTTTTATTATTTGTTTTTCATTTTGTCATAGAGGATTTAAATATTAAATGCATTCCATATCATTAATTCTCTCACCTATTTGTGCTATTGCTAAACTATTTAGGCTACTCGGTGCGGGGATCGTCCCACACCTCATCCCGAGTCGTCTAGAACATGCACACCGTCCTCTTTGATCCGTCTTCGTCATGTTCGTCCTCGCGAGAACGTTTGGGACGAAGCAAATGTTTATATCTATCTTTAAATATTTGACCGTTCACACCTAATTTCATACGACGACTATTTTTTAAAGAAAAAATAATAATAATAATCAATTTACAAACTATAAAAACCAATCAATCTTTCACATTATTGTACCATTTTCTTTACAATCTTCCCAACTCTTTTATAAAAAAATCCACCCCAAAACACCCTCTTATCTAAAAAATAGCTTTGACTTCGGATAAGAAGATCAAATTGGTGACGACCTGGATCAATATCAACCTAGCAGTGCCCGGAAATGTAAATACGTCTTCTTTTTGGAACAATGTTTTGGCGGAATTCAATCGTTTAAGCCAAACAAATCACCGCAACGCGGACAATCTCGCTAATAAGTGGCGGGCCTTTATACAGAAGGTGTACGAGGTGGAACAACCTATTTCAAGCCACGATGGAGGCGAACCCTGGTATTACCCAACGAGCGGCAATCGAACGCACACAAGAAAACCATCGGGCTGCTCACGGAGAAGAATTCAGCATCCCCATCTTCTCGCATGGCAATTGATGCATTTTTTAGTGTTGGCGTTTAATTTTAAATTTCGAATGTTTAATGTTTAGTGTTTTTTATTAATATTTGGGTTTTTTTTTTTTTTTTTTTTTATATTTTTACCTTTCGCTTTTTTTTTAATTTTAAAAAAAGTTAATTATTAATTCCTTTTAAAATATAATTAAAAAAAATAAAACTAAACAAAATAAATAATTAATAATAAATGGGGTGTGTCCCATACCCTTGGGCCTTGGTTAGTCCTCAAATTGAGGACATCCCACCCTTGCTTACACAACGCCTATGTGGCATGGAGTACAACCCAAGTGCACTGTCCCAATACCCGCTAGTCTTACACATCTTTAAAATTAATTGTACACCCCGTATACATTATTTACCTATATGTGACGTATAAGGGATTGCAAAAATTCTCACGCGTCATTAGTGCCCATCAGTCATGCGTCATATCAGACATATACGCCGTGTATAAGGCCATATACAGTGTATATGTCTGACAAGTGAAGTCCAATAGGCTCGGTCATTATCATTGTCAGACCCTCTATACGCCGTGTATGACCCTATACGCAGCTTACATGGGAAGAGGGTGTGCATTTACTTTTTTTAAATGCTTAAATTTTGTTAAATTTGTCTTTGGTGAGACTGGACCCTTGATTTTAAGGAAAAATAACACCACGCTCATGGGCGGACCCACACCCACCTCAAGGGGTGCGGGCGCCCACTTTGAAAAAAAATTAGTGTTTATATACACGCGTTTATCCCGTTCGCACCCCATAAAATTTTTTTTATCGCACCATTTGGATTTTTGAAACCGAGGAAAAGCAAGGAAACAAGCCTTCCTCACCCCCTTTATAAGCCTTGAAGCTAAATCTGCGATCCCTACCTTGGTAGAAAGGTTGGTGTGTGTATATTTTCCCTGTTTTTTTTTTCGGCGAGCAAGGACTTGGTGGAAAGGTTGCAGGTCTCTATTAATTTTATGTGAAGAAGATGAGCTATTTGTTTTATTTTTTTAAGTGCAAGAAGTAAAAATATGTAAAAGTATGATAACAGGCAACGTTAACTTTCAATATGCTTTTCTTTTTATTTAATTGGTTTTTACTTTATATTACCTGTCCTTTCATTTAGTTCATTGTCTATTATTTTTATAAGGTTTAATAAGATTTCATGTAGATAATGTCAAGTACAATGAGTGAGACTATAGTCTAGTGTAGGTAGTTCAAATGAATCTAACTATTCAATTCGATTCTAAATATGTAAATCCAAGAATTTGGAAACCGTTTTAACGAGTAACATCTGAGTTACTTGTTTGTATTAATAGCTTGAGTCCTTGTGATAATTTTGGTGCGTTTGATGCCAAAACTATTACGATTAGCAGAGATGTATCCACAACTTTAGATTTTAAAATTTTGTTATGCATATGTAACGACATTTAAATTACTTTTGGCTTTTCGTTTATTTTTGTTGATTATATAATTTTAATATTATTATTTTTGGTATACGAGTCGACCCGACCCGGCCCTACCCGGGCTACCTGATGTTACCCGAGCCACCTGATGGATAAACGACTTAGGGGCTTAGAGATTCCGACCACGCTAAGTCGTTAACACCTAACTCCAATGTCAACATAAAAAAATCATATTATATGTTGTAAATTTTTACCGTTACATTCCATAATATGCTAACATACCCGTTAGACTTTATATATTCAATATCTTCATAGACCATAGTCCATAGTAATAAAACTGACTATTCTATTTGTGATAATATTAACGGCTAAAACCACGATTGTGACGTTAACTATTAACCAACTTGATTATGTTTATGTTGTACATCATACCTAAAAATCAAATTATGTTAAAATACTCCCACTTCTAATGTGATGTGATAGTTTTTGGGCTTGCTCAAAATACTAAAATATTAATATTTCAATGGACTTTCTAACATACCCATTTCTAAAATTTAAAATACTTCATTTCTTTAAATACAAAATTTTAATGTATAATTTATGTTACTTTTAACATATAACTTGAGATAACACTGTTTATAGTAAGTAAAAATGGATGTATGATATTTACCCTTTTAATTTATTGTAATGTAATATTATTGAGATAAAAAATAATAATACAAGTCAAATGAAAATTATTTAAATGGGCAGTTCTGGTATTTAGTTCGACGCATGCAATAAAAAATTCAGAGGTTGAATAAAATAATAATAAAAATATAATAAAGTTGTAATAAGAAAACGCCACAATTGACGGAAGCAAACGGGAAAATGGACCAGAGGCCAAACAAATAGGAACAAAAAAACAAGTATGCCGTTAGGTCAATTCATGTCATAAACGTTTTGCGACTACCCATGCATCCACATAGAATGAACATCTAATAAGTCAATTTTCCAGTGCAACAGTAGGTGGAATAAATATAATATTATCTATTTTTATTTGTTTGTAATTAATTATTTCTTTGCATACTAAAAGCAAGACAAAACAAGTTACATTTAGATGGTGGGTAAGCGGGCTACAAGCTGTGCTGCTATCATCTTTTGAATCGTAAAACTTATCCTGCTAAACACAAACCCTTGGTTCTTAGGGTTCTGTGAGTCACTGTGGACCACCTTTTGCACTCGTTTAAGAAACCGTACTGCCTCAGGGGTCAGAGATCCAAACGTGTTAAAAGCAAATGGCAGGAACAATGGGTGTTTTTTCTTTTAATACTAAGTTTCATTTTGCTGGAAAAAAGCGGTTTTAAAGGTGCTCCCCTCTATTTAAGAGATTTTTGTAATTATAAATCTAAATTTCATTCCAGAGCAACAAGCTGCGCCATTATCTCATTTGAATCGTGAAGCTTATTCTACTAAATGCAAACCATTAGTTCCTCAGGCTCTGCGAGTTACAATGACTAGATTAGGATTGTCGTTTAAGAAATGAATAAGCGGTTGTGATATACAACCGGTTACACATTCGCACTCATTAGGGTTGATAATTTCAACACATACGTAAAAGTAGAAATAAAGTCAAGAAGTTGTATACATTCGCACTTGTTTCATGTGTTTTCTTTTATTTAGTTGTTACTTATCATTATCAATACCCCAAAGTAACTCTAAAACTAAAATAAAAAAAATGTTTTTAATCCTAATCAATTCATTATTCTTAAACTCCAAACACACCCCTCTTTAAACCAACCTATTGCTCACTTTGTAACACCTAAACCAACAATACATTGATAAAGATAAACCCATAGTGTTACTAGGTCAAGAGCTATTGGTAAAACTATTCATATATCTAGAAAAACATATTAAATAAATATTGATTTTAAACTTTTATTATTAATGTTGGTGTTCACTTTGAACCATGTATTTATAATATCTTACTTTCTTTTTGAACGATGACACATTGCTTTTGGTTTGAGAGTATACGACAATTTTGTGAAAATGTCAAAAGGAAAAGTGGAAAAGTATATATAGCATGATAGAAATAATGGTGTTCTGAAATACAAAAACAATATATTAATTGTGAAACATAAAAAAAAAAAAAATATCTTAAATCACAAAGAAGAAGTATTAGTCTTAAGTAAAAAACTATGATAATCACGTTATCATTTGTCTAATATGCATAGAGCATCCGATACAAATATTTACACAAGTCTCATATACCTTTACTTAAAGTTTTTTTTTTTTTTTTTGAATTGTGACTTTCTCCTAGATGGATTTGTGACAGAGATCATCACACCTACCACCTTGGCAGGCCCTAAACCTTTCTACACGCCCAGATTATATTGTCTGAACCGGGTTCACGCTGATGCGGTGGGGGCTTCGGTCGTCCGCCCGGAAACCGTACTGTCTCCACACGAGTATAATTCGCTGGAGTAACAGCCGGATGAAAAGGTTCCCTTTGTATTTTGTTATCAACTTATGTTTTGTTTTTAGAATCCCTTTTCTGATTAGTGACTAAGTGTTGGCCTGTTGGGTTTTTATTTCACGAAAACAAAAAGGTCTTAAAAGCATAACGGCCAGATGGGCCTGTATAAGAGCCCAGGCCCATAAAATAAAACCAAGCCCTATGTTTCAAAGAAGTGGACTAGCAACTACCTAAAAGAACTCTAGTTACTCTTGGAGTACTAGATTTGTTTAGCAGGTGCCCTGAGAGTGCTCGGATTTGATTCGTTGACCGTTCAAAAAAAGAATGAGATAGAAAACGTACAATCGTATCTGCTCAATGTAAATCTCGATTTCTTGATGCTATAAGTTCCTATTCAACCTTCTTTAAATTCATTCAATTTGAACAATTCTAAAAATTGTTTGTTTTAAAAAGTAAACCAATGTTTTCTGAAATATCTAAAAAGTTGGATATAGTTCAAGTTTGATAAACTACATAACAAAATCAAAATGATAGTTTAGATATTCTAAAAAAAAAAATAAAATGCAAAACGTGCAATCCAAAATGCATAAGTTACAGCTAAATTTGACCAAACTGATAAAATAATTGTTTTACTACACCAGGACAACCAAAAACAAATCCATAATCTCGATCTCGATGGTGTGAGGGGCCGGATGTTACATTTCCCCCTTTGACTTGTGATATATCATGTGTATCCTGATCACTATTTCCAAATTCTTTACACAGACAAAATTGTTGGATGAAGTGAGGAATGACCTCAAAAGCTTGAGTGTAAACATCGGCTGTGTATGAGAACAGCGAGGAGGTAAGTTGATATTGGTTTTCAGCGTGTAACATTGCATTCTATAGCTTAATTCAAGGGCCCGGTAGACGGGCTTCACTGTTATAGTGTAATCTGTATAGTGATGTAAAAGGAGTATTTATGCAGATCATAATACTCACTTTTTGACAGTTCAACAAATGAGTGACATTTGCAGAGAATTTCCCATCAGATTCTGAGGTATGCGTAAAGGGTCTACGCCAATTAAACGAATAAAATGATGAAATCACCCTTGGTCTCTCACTTTCTAAAATGAGCGATTGGAGATCTCTTATTCGTTATCACATATTTTCATAGTTCAAGTATTTCTAATCCTGTGGGAGGACGACTGTATTATCTTGGCTACATATATATCTCTATTTTTACCTTATTAAGGACCAAAGACGTCCAATAAGGTAATTTCACACAAATATATATATATTATTATGTTCCCCTTAAAGTCAAAGGGGTCATAAAATCAATCTCCAACGTTTTGATCCCGAAAAAGAAACAACTTGACAAGATAATGACTTATTTATATAGGCTTTAACATGACTTATTTATGGGTGCAGAATCTTTTCATGGACGACAAAGCTGTGGCCACATTCAAGGGAGTCCCCATTTATGACGTCTGCTGGACCATGCATGTCTATCATATCTAACGTCAGTATCAGATGATGAAGATGAGCGTAGTAGTGATGCACAATGTCTCGTATAAAATGAGGATCATGTTCCTCGTCACGTGTTTAATCTGCCCTTTTAGAGTTTTATAACAAAAACATGCTTTGCTGTTTGGAAATTGTTTGTACAAACAATACTAATTTTTAATTATCCCAAAATATTGATCTCAGCATCTCATTATCCAAAACCATATGCATAGTTTTGTGTAGGAGTCTTGAAGCAACACTTAACATTATTTCTACATTCACCGATGGTCATGGATTCAAAGACGGTATGCAAAATTTGGTTCTAAACCAATATAGGCATGAATTATACCAGACACACCAGAACCGTCTACCCCATATGTGGTCCTCGGCTCAAGATTGTTCAAAAATCGGTTGTTGATTCAGGAGTTTCTTAAAGGTTCATTACGGACCACTTTTTAACCTCAAAATGTTACTTAGGTCTGTTCATTAAGATAAACCTAATTATGCATTCTTTCAGGTTCTAAAGTTTGTGACTGGACCTCATTATATCAATTTGTTTCATATTTTTTTGTATCTACAGGTTCAAGTAAGGGTGTAAATGAGCCGAGCCCAAACCCGACTAGGTTCGCGCTCGGCTCGTCATGCTTTTATGAGGCTCGAGTTCTGCTCAGTTCGAGCCTATTATTTTGAGATCGAGCTCGGCTCGAAAGCAAAACCTAAGAGCTCGAGGTAATTTGAAAACACTTTTAAACGAACTAAAATGGCGGCTCGAGCTCACTTCAATAGCTTAAACGAGCAAAAGTTCGGCTCAAGCCCGACCCACCAACGTTTTTAGTTAAAAATGAACATGTTCAAATAAACAAAACCACATACTCACCAAGCTTTGCCCCTGCTTGGGTTCACCTGGGGCCCATAGTGCATTCTAACAACCACACTCATAAATAAATATAGGTTACCTTGTTATGTTTAGTGTTTTTCAACATTTTCTTCTTTGATCACCAGATATATGCTTTGTTGGAGAACATTGTTTTGAGCACCTGTGTTATTTATGATATCTTTTCTGAATTCCGAATGAACTACACAAGACTTCGCTATCTTTATTACTCTACCTCTCATTTCAATCCAAGATTTCCGTCTCTCAAACATGGTTTCGGAGACACTAAGCTCGATGATGCCCTCCAACTGTTTGATGAAATGCTTCAAAGACAGCCTCCTCCTTCCATCATCCAATTTAATCAGCTGATTACTGGCATTGTAAAGATGAAACATTATTCCACTGCCCTTTCACTTATTAATCAAATTTACTTTATGGGTATTCCTGCTAACATCTATACTTTGAACATCTCTATTAACTGTCACTGCCGCCTCAATCAAGTTCCTTATGCTTTTGCCTTACTAGCCACCATTTTCAAGCAAGGTCATCCACCCACTTTGGCCACCTATAATACTCTCATAAATGGGCTTGTTATTACTGATCGGGTTTTTGAAGCGGTTGAGTTATTCAAGAAACTACTTATAGAGAAAGTTTGTGAGCCTAATGAGATTATGTATGGAAGTGTTATGAATGGGCTCTGTAAAGTTGGTCACACTACCAAGGCCCTTGAATTACTAAGGTTTATGGAATCAGGCTCATGTAAACCCGGTGTACAACATTACAGTATACTCATTGATAGCCTTTGCAAAGATCGAATGGTTGATGATGCACTAGAGCTATTTAACAAAATGACTGAGAAGGGTGTCCGTGCAAACGTTATCACTTACAACTCTTTGATTCAGGGTCTATGTAACTTTGGTCGAGAGACAGAAGCTGCAAAACTGTTGAGAGATATGGAGGAGGAGGGGCTATCTCCAACAGTGGTTACCTTTACTATATTGGTAAATTCCTTTTGCAAGCAAGGATCTGTAAAAGACGCAGAGGTTGTTGTACAAGAAATGGTACGAACAGGACTACGTCCAGATGTAATCACTTATAACGCACTAATCGATGGATACTGTTTACGTGGTGAAATAGAGGAAGCTGAGAAAGTTATAGATCGTATGATGGAGCAAGATATTATGCCCAACATCATAACCTATAACAGCCTTATAAATGGATACTGTACGAAGAAGAGAATCGATGAGGCCAGGCATCTCTTTCAAGAAATCCAAGACAAGGGTTTGATTCCTGATGTTGTCACCTACAATAGCATGTTACAAGGCTTGTTTGAATCAGGAAATCCTGCAGCGGCTAGAGAACTCTTTAACAAGATGCAAGCGAAGGGTATTAGCCCAACTGTAATTACTTATGGTGTCTTGTTACATGGTATGTGTGAGAATGGTCAGTGTGCTGATGCATTGATTCTGTTTCGTTCTATGGGAAGCAACAAACTGACGAAAGACGTCGCCATGTATAATATCCTGATTAATGGTTGTAGAAAATGTGGTAAGCATGACTTGGCAATGGCTCTGTTTGACGAGCTCTCTTTAAAAGGTTTGAAGCCGAATGTTAGGACATATACAGTGATGATAAATGTGTTTTGCCAAGAAGGCTTATTTGGTAAAGCCAAAGAATTGCTTAGAAAGATGGAAGAGAACGGTTGTTTTCCAGATAGCTTCACATACAACGTTATTGTTCATGAATTCTTAAAGCATAAAGAATTTCAAGTTGCAGAAAGTCTTCTTGAGGAAATGATTAACCGAGGTTTCTTGCTCGATGCCACTACTTTTTCGATGTTGCTTCACCTAATCCCCAACACAGTAGAAGATTCTCCTATGCGAACGATCATTCAGAAGCTAACTAACACTAGTGAATGAATTGATAAGTTATACAGAACTTTAGGCCGGTGTTTTAAAGCAGAGTGAATATGTTTGCTGGTATTTGGAATATTTCTCTTCCATAAAAATATAATGAATGCAATTGATCTTTATATGGTGTATGTATCGGCTCAAAGAAATATAATTGTCTCATGTTGCAGTTCTCAATCTGTAGAATGTAATTTTCAAGATCCTGTATGCAAACTCTTGTTCAAAAGCTAACAAGTGTAGAAAGAAAAGATGGCATAATATCAACTCTGACCATAACTTGACAATGCGAGTTTTGTTTCCAAGAGTTATGTTGCATTTGGTTATCGGGTTTCTAATTGTTTATACTAGCCCGACACTTTATGGTGCAGTATCTTCCGGAACATATCAACAGGCATCAATCCATCGTTTTAATGGTTGTCCATGCTTTATGATTTATTGACTTATGGTAGAGATTTCTTGCCTTTACACTCTAAAAGTTAAATGCTGTAAATACAAAATAGTGAAGTAATGACATATGTTCTATCTAGGATTATATTCTCTCTGCAAAAACATTTTGCTTTTAGACTCATATTGGTGCATATTGCTTTTAGATTTTGCTTTGTAGGTGCGCCTCATAGGGTTATCACATATTGGTGCATATTGCTTTTAGATTTTGCTTTGAACTAGTAAAATGATGAAATAAACCTCGGTCTCTCACTTTCTAAAATGAGCGATTGGAGATCTCTTATTCGTTATCACGTATTTTCTTACTAATCCCGTCTTGTGTAATTTTAGTGCTTCATGATCCTGTTTGCTTTTTCTTTGCCCCTGCAATCAGTGATACGTACCTGCTTTTCTAAATTATATTCTGCAGATTACCCATGACAGGGCTCCTTTTGATCCCCCAGTGAGTGGAATCCATATAAATATTGCTAATAAGTTGTGCTCTATGTCATATAGTTTTTGTTTTCGTTCTACTTGTGCTGAAAGTTTCAAAGTAGTTGTTAAAACGTAACATTATAACAACAAACACGATGTATGCATATTTAGTGACAAATGGTTCATAGTTCAAGAATTTCTAATCCCGTGGGTGGACGGCTATATCATCTGGGCTACTAGTCACTTGCATTTTCAGCTGACCAAACAGACAGCAAAGGAAGAAGCTGAGTCGAGTACAAAAAAAGCTGAGCTAGATACAAACAAGGCTGCTCGAATGCAAAGGCAGCAAATTCTGGAGCTGACTTAGAGAAAAATCTGACGTGGTACGATCTCTTATTCATTTTTGGTTCTTATATGCATGTTTATTTTTGTTAGGGCTAAAGTCATAGAATAGCAAGCAAGCAGGCTGGTGGTCTATTATAAAAATTGTACTTGATAATGTTCTGAGCTGGTAATTATACTATTTTGAAATGAGTTAGTTTGGTAGTATGATCATCTGATGACTGTATGAGGAGTAGCTTCCTGATATATTGCTATCAATACACCTTGAACACGCTTCCACCGTCGTCACTGGAGACTACTTTATGCTGTCAATTTTCACTTTCCGAATGTGTAACGTATTCTGGGTATGTTTCAAAACTACATAGGAAGAAGTCACTCTGGTTATGTTTACTAGTATTATAAAGACAAGCAAGAGCTTATGATGTCATTTAGCACAACTTTATTGTAGTTTCACTGCTTTATCATGTACTAATGCCATTGTATACATGCATGAAGGAAAGCCAGAAGACGTTTTGAACCCGAAAAAGAAACAACTTGACAAGATTACACCGGTAAGTATCTTTAATAAATTGCAGCTTTAATTGTCGAACAGAAGAGGGAGATTTTAAAATGAATCATCTTACTTCATATGTTGTAAAAAAAGGTCATGTTTGACTTTTAACATTCTTGACCGTATTCTGACAATTGTTTTGACAATAAAAGTCAGTTTTTTCCCATGCACATCTACCATATCTAATGCCAGTACAAATGATGACGAAAATCATGGTAGCGAATAGTGATGCACAATGTCTCGTTTCAAATGAGGATGATGTCCTTCATCAAATATGCTTTGCTGCCTGGAAATTGTTTGTACAAACAATACTAGTTTTTAGTTATACAAAAAATTTTGATCTCACTCTCTCATTATCAAAACCATATGCATAGTCTTGTGTGGGAGTCTTGAAGCGACACTTGATATTATTTCAACATTCACCGATGGACATGGATTCAAGGACGGTATGCAAAACTCGGTTCTAAACCAATACGGGCATGAAACAGACCAGACACACCAGAACGTCTATCCAAGATGTGGTCCTCTGTTCATGACCGTTCAAAAATCGGCTGTTGATTCAGGAGTTTCTAAAAGGTTCATTACGGACCAATTTTTAAGCTCAAAATGTTTCTTAGGTCTGTTCATTAAGATAAACCCAATTATGCATTCTTTCAGGTTCTGAAGTTTGTGATTGGACCTGCTTATATCAACTTGTTTTCATATATTTTTTTGTAGCTAGGGTTAGCTACCCATAGCCCACCACTTATGGGTTAACACCAATGGGTTTAAGACTTTAAGTAGGGGTATAATTTAAAAACAAACTTAAAATATGGGTCGAGTTGAGCCGAGCTGAGCCCGACTAGGCTCGCGCTCGGCTCGTCGAGCTTTTATGAGGCTCGAGCTTGGCTCAGTTTGGTTCGAGCCTATTATTTTGAGCACGAGCCTGGCTCGAGGTAATTTTAAAAACACTTTTAAACGAGTTAAAACCTTAGCTCGAGCTCGACCCACCAACATTATTAGCTATAAATGAACATGTTCAAATGGACAAAATCGCATACACACCACACGCCTATGTTTTTTTTGAACTGCTAATTTTTGTCACCCATCGGATTTGAACTCATCATCACTTGGAAAGGCAAATTTTATCTAAGACTATGTGTTGTGGCCCGCGAGCGAGTAGCCGCGATCCACAAACCAATCCACATGGATCACGTGAACCACAACACATCTGGGTGAAGGCTGGCGCGAGCGAGTAGCCGCTAGCCTACTCGCATGTGCTGGCGAGGAGAATTCGACCATTGGCAGCCAACTAGCCGTTGGCTAACGGCTGGTTTTGGCTATTTATAAAAAAACCATTTTTAATTCATTTTTACACAAAAATCACAAGCAATCTTCAAACAATTCACAAACAATCTTTAGGGGTTGTTTGGTTGATTAAGTACTGAATCATTAAGAAGTCTGAATGGTTAAGAGGATTTGAATGGTTAAGTGCTGAATCATTAAGTGGTGTTTTGTTGGACCTCTAAATGGTTAGTCTTCTTGTCCCACATTGGTAGGGGAAGTAAAAATGGATTCATTCAGCGCTTAATGGTTCAGCAACATACAAAGTCTTAATGATTTAACCTTAACCATTCCATTCAGATGCTGAAACAAACATGCTGAATGAGCTGAATGCTGAATCATTCAGTGCTGAATCATTCAGAGGCTCATTAAGATCCATACCAAACAACCCCCCAATCTTTAAAGAAATGGATCCATCACAATGCGAAGGATGTTACCAACCGGCCTTGGAATTCCTAGATGAAGACGGGTATGGAACGAATACCGAAATCGAAGAAAATGTTAGCCAAATGCTAGCCCCGTCTCTGGATTTTGTTATTCTGGATACGCAAGTTGCAGCCCTAAAAAAGTGAGGGCAGAGGAGGGGTGGTGGCAGAGGTGGCACAGCGGTGAGGGGTGGTGGCAGAGGTAGCACGACGACGGCCAGGGGCGGTGGTAGAGGTGGTGAACTGCCCAAACAAGATGCATGTCCAAAACAACATGTGACACCGTGTTCGAAAAATGAAAAATAGCCCTTTGTCATGCGTGGGTGGAAGTTTCGGAAGATCGAAAAGTCGGTATAATTTTTTTTTTATGTAAATATATAATGTTGTTTCTATAATGATTTTTTTTAATCTTTTTGTTATTATTTTTGTAGCCGACTATCGACGGGCGAAGGTCGAGAAATTTTCTACGCACAAGTGGGGAGTGAAATGCATCCCCCGATATGATTTCCGGCCGGTGGGTCGAAATTAGAAAATATGTGGGCTTATTTACAAATATTCATAACGAGAACGCTAATCGAATGCGAGTAAGTGGGGCTAGCGATCTTGATGTCTACAAGTTCACTTGCGACGAGTGGAAATATGAGGTGTTTGGCAAGTACAAGACCACGAAAACGTGGGATGAAGACTACTTGTGGAGAATCCTTCGTAGTTGCTCCAAATGGGTTGAGCTAATTATGATTGAAGAAATGAGCGAAGGCGGCTCACCATAGCGGACCAAAACTTCTTCATTGGGTGGGTATATCTCCTCCACAAGCTCGGATGCTCACGCGGGGATTGACCTAAACAATGATGAGGGACTCCCCCCGTCTCCCTTAGGTCGACCAATTGGAAGGGACAAGGCGGAAACAAAGTGCTAACAAGGCAGATAACGAATTCTCGAGGGAGATTAGCAAAATAAGAACTGCGATGGAGATGGCGGCGAAAGCTAAAGTCGATAAAGTAAGATTGAGGAACATGGACTTTTTAACGCGGGACTTTAGCAACCTCCCAATGCCTATTTGAATGAGAACAGAAGCGTCTCGTAAAGGAATTCGAAGAAGAACTAAACAACGAATAGTAGTTTATTAGTTTTTTTATGGGTGTTGCTAAATGCACTCCCTTTTTTATTATTTTTACTGGTTACACTCCCCTCTTAAAGTTTTTAAATAAATACAACTAGCTTATACCCTGGGAGCGTCCCGGGTTGAAAATCTAAATAAAGTTAATAAAATTAAAAGTATTTAAACTATAAAAATGACATTTATGTATCAACTTACATTAGATACTTTTAAAAAAAAATATACCAAAAAGATCCATTTCACCTTACAACATCAACACCTAAAAGAGAATATTAAGATTCCAAGCACTTCAAGGGGACAAAGATTGTTTAGCACAAATACATTCACTCAAAGGTCTTTAACTGCATACAATAAGATTTGAGCTATTTCAGAATTTGGTAGAAAAAGAAAACATAGCAATTACGTGTTGGATAGCGTTCCGGGTTGAAATATCTAATATGACAAAATAAAATATCTAATATGACAAATAATTAATGACTTGCCAATATATGATTAATGAATATTATTATTATTATTATTATTATTATTTTAAACAAATCTCTGCCAAAAGTTATCATATTCTAATATAAAAAAGGGTAATTGGGCCGGGTATCACCTAATCCTAGGTCCGACCCAAACCCACAATTTTTTTTAAACTAATATATATCGGGAGCGTCCCGGGTTGAGAAATCTAATTTGAAATATCAATTTTACACCTGAAATAGACTGATGTGTTTTACAATTACATGCAGGAAAGCTTCGGGTAGCACTTAACCTAAAACAATTAACAATGTATCTTCAATGTTAGTGCATAACCTTAAACACTGTATAACTCTAATATTAAAACCTAACCTAAAACAATGTACAACTCCAATGCTAACACATGTTGTAAATAAAAATCATATTTACTGGTTTGAACATAACTAATGACTTGCCTATACATGATTAATGAATAACCTGAACACTTTGTGTTTTTTTTCCTGTATGAACAAAACCACACAAAAAAATAGTCGTTTTTTTCACCGTTTTTTATATAGCACTATGGTACCCGTTGGAAAGATAATGAAACGCTCGTTAATTTGGTGTAATTTTTTTCTTTAAAAAATCTCGTATATAAAAGATATTAACGTTTAAAAGTTATGGGAGAAAACATTAGAGATAAAGATCTAATTTTGTTTTTAAATTTTAAATTATTATTTTCCTAAAATAAAGCCCTTGCCACATGGGATGACACATGGCACACTCAATGAAGAGAATACCCTATTTGAGTGCCATGTCATTAAAATGGCTTTGGTTTATTATATGTATAGATATAACTTTACATTTTCTAGGTTATTAAAATTCTATTTATAAGTATCCCTAACTATTCTAGGGGTTTATCCACTTTACATAACATGAATTTTGAATATATATACAATATTATACATACCATCAAATTCCATAAACAATTTTTTGCACCTAGAGGTTGTTACTGGGTTGTTACAATGAACATAGAATTCAACATTAAAGAATATACTACTTCTTTTGATTTAGCCTTCTTGATACGTATCATGTGAAAATTCTTTAGTTTTTATTTGTGTATGAATATAGAACATCAAATAATATAGTGATTCTATTGATTGAGCCTAATTAATTGTGCCCATCTATCATAAAATAAAATAAAGCTTTCGATGTAATCACCTCCGATGGTTAGAATTTTTTTTTTAATTAATGTTAATGTTCTGAGTCATTATAACTTTTTTCAGTTAATTGATTTGAAGTTTTTATCCTATTACCAATCATATTATACTAGTGGGGAACCCGCGTGTTGCTGTGGGGGGCGACAATTTAAGCGTGATACTCGTTTATGTTAGTTTATCAATCCTCTCGTGATGTATTGTGTAGTACTTTTGTTAGTAGTTTTATTCGTATAATCTAATTACATATTCGCAAGACTGTATTCAATTAAGATACAAGTACAACACGTGGCTATCGCACATTGTGAAAACTGATATTACTATCAATAGCAAGAAAGGCCATCGCACATTGTCTTAAGATGAAGAGGAATATATTGTATCAAATTTACGTGGCTAACATGTTTATATATTCAATTCAAAAGCATAACTCTAATCCTTGATTGTCCACAATTTATTCACATGAATTTTCAAACATACCACACCAAGATCAAATACTAATGTAATTTTTTTGTCATTCCTTTCGAAACAAACCATATTTCACTATTTAAAGTCACAATAGCAATTTACAACCAAATAAATATTGTCTGGTTAGATTCTTAAATTAAATGCAAAGTATAAATTTTAAAAAGTACACACAAAAATATTAACTCACTATAAAAGTAATAAAAATGTGACAAATTATTATGAAATCAAGGGGAGGTATAGGTCTAACATATGAACTTCGGTTATGGTAAAGAAGGCAAACGAGTGATCAGTGGACTGTTCAGCCATTTCTGATTCAAACCCCATTTTTTTGTTTCTTTTAACAAATAGGTAGTTAATCATCCTCTTCCGTATTAACTCTAATCAAATCAGTCGTGGTTTGACCCGTTTACATCCCAAACCTCAAATATGAATTAACTTTTGGATTCACGCGATGACTCTATTTGTCAAGTCATAAGATGAAAACTCTTACCTTGTTTCCTTGTGAAGATGAACCGAACCGAACCGAACCAAAAAATAAAGAAGAGTCACTGACGATGATGTGGTGCACGATTCTAGCCACAAATCATTGGTTCGCGTAACAACAGTGGTATAAAGATGTAAAAACATAGGGGTGTGTGGGTGGCGATGTATAATCATTCAGAGATTTAATTGCTATGTTCTAACCCGAATCTAGTTTCCACATATACTAATTATTCCAAAGCTTGGTTCTGTCCACCATTTTAATCAAATTCTCATATTACATACACATGATTATAGTTCATATTGTTACCTCAAATGGAATATTCATATGTACATTGAAATGGTGGTTCGTTTGTCTCTTCGTCTTAGGTGGTGCATGGCTACCAAACAATATCTGATTGTAGGGCAACTAAAGAGAAAGATGGCATCTTGCGGAGATTCTTCTCAAACGTAAACGAAACTGACAAACAAACATCGATACAGAGAATATGAGAGTGCTTGGGTGTGTGTGTGTGTATATATATATATATATGTGTAGATCATCTATTAAATTCTGGTTAATAGTACTTCATAATTGTGTTCATATAAGAATTAATGTGCGACTGTTTAAATTCTAAAAGATTATTGTTTGGAAGGTTATTGAAGCTTAAAGGTTTTTGTTGGATATGGGATAAAAACTCAACGGTTACACGTTCATGAAGAATCTATGGCTTTAAATCATGCATATTCATTATATACATTATATTTATCATTTAATTTATCATGTAGAAATATCATTTTGCCCCTTACTAAATTCATTAAGTTATTGTACCATAAGTATAAAATGTTGCAATTACTTAAATTTGGTTGTTATCCTTGTTAGATGCTTTATAATATAGTAGAGATATAGATATATAATATAGATGATTTTTGCAGGAATAAGGCTTTAACAATCGACTTTCATGCTATATGAAATTTGTTGTTTAATCTTATTATCTTCCTTTAAAGTTATGCTACCCTGGCAAGAAGTATAGTTGTTATCTACTTGTTTTTCCTTCGTTTAGTTTGAATCAAATCTTATCTATTACTTATCTAGGCCTTCATATCGCATGATGTCTTGGGTATACATTATGAATATAAATATTAATATTTAAAAATGTCTTCACCCTATATGAGATTTATTGTATGGTTATGTTATTATTAATTGATAAAGATTTAATTGTTCTTTTAAACGTGTCTTACAAATTTAATAAAGAATGTAAATGTATGGACACCACATAAATATGAGATTTATTGTATGGTTATGTTATTATTATTTATTGTATTGATTAAGATTTAATTGTTCTCTTAAATATGTCTTACCAATTTAATAAAATTACTATTTTACCCATGAAGATGAATGTGAAATGACCATTTTAGCCGTCCAGGATACACTATATAGTAGTATATAGATATAGATATAGATATAGATAGATATAGATAAATATTAATATTTAAAAATGTCTTCACCCTATATGAGATTTATTGTATGGTTATGTTATTATTAATTGATAAAGATTTAATTGTTCTTTTAAATGTGTCTTACAAATTTAATAAAGAATGTAAATGGATGGACACCACATAAATATGAGATTTATTGTATGGTTATGTTATTATTATTTATCGTATTGATTAAGATTTAATTGTTCTCTTAAATATGTCTTACCAATTTAATAAAATTACTATTTTACCCATGAATATGAATGTGAAATGACCATTTTAGCCGTCCAGGATACACTATATAGTAGTATAGATAATAAGGAATTACAAGAAGCAATCAAATTACAAGAAAGAATTACAAGAAACTACATGTGTTCCACTCTCCGTTTCCAAGTGCTCAAGTAATTATGTATGGTATTTCACGAATTGTCGAATTCAACCAGTGGGTTGAAGTTTGAAAAGTTGAATGCCTTTTAACGAATTATTTAGGTCCTCAATATAAGTATTATGACTTCAATTTATTTATTTAATGATTAAAGGGAGAAAATTGAAAAATTGAAAAATTGCAAAATGTTTTTTTGAAAGAGGGAGTGTAAAAAGTAGATAAAGGGTGTGCATTTAGCTCACCCTTTTTTTATTAATTTTGTCTTTGTAATTTTTTTATTAATGAACATTTTATGTTTAGTATTTAATTTGTGTTACAAATTTAAATATTATATCACATTTAAAATAATAATGTTTAAAAAAAAGTGTATAAAACTGCTACTTACATCTAGCCACAACAGGATCAAGTGAGTGAACTGCAGCTTTATCACCATGACATATCAACGCATCAACTCTTACATCTATCTATACATATAATAAACCAAAGCCATTTTAATGACATGACATTCAAAGAGACATTCTCTTCTTTGAGTGTGCCATGTGTCATCCCATGTGGCATTGAGATATTTTAGGAAAAAAAAGAATTTAAAAACAAAATTGGATTTTTTCTCTCTTATCTCTTATGTTTCCTCCCATAATTTTTAAACGTTAATATCTTTTATATATGAGATTTTTTAAAGAAAAAAATTACGCCAAATTAACGAGCGTTTTATTATCTTTCCAATGAGTACCATAGTGTTATAGGGTTAGGATCAAATACACAGTGAAAGAAAAATAGGAAGTCGTAGGAAGGGTATCAAACGGACTCCGATTGAACTCATTCAAGCGTCATTGGAACCGTTTTATCGAACCCTACAACGTGAGTTTTTAGGTCTTCGTTTTTTTTGAGGTTTTAGCTTGTGTTTTTTAGAATATGCGTTATATCATTGTGTCTTTCATGTACCATTGTGTCTTTTTCTTATTTTCATCATTGTGTCATTTTTTCAATTCATTGTGTCTTTTTTCTTCAGCATTGTGTTATATTTTTTGGCACTGTGTTATATTTTGTGGCTCATTGTGTCATATTTCATGATCTATTGTGTTTTTTGTATCCTTCTCACCCTACTCATTTTTATTACCTTGTGTAGAATAACTTGACCCTAGTGTTATATAAAAAACGGAGAAATAAACGACTATTTTTTTTGTAGAATTTTGTTCATACAGAAAAAAAAACACAAAGTGTTCAGGTAAATCATTAATCATGTATAGGCAAGTCACTAATTATGTTTCGGTAAATATGAATTCCATTTTCAACATGCGTTAGCATTGGAGTTATACATTGTTTTAGGTTAGATATTAATATTAGAGTTATACATTGTTTAAGGTTAGGCGTTAACATTGGAGATACATTTTTAATTGTTTTAGGTTAGGTGCTATCCGAAGCTTTTCTGCATGTAACTGTAAAGCGTATCATTCTATTTTATATGTAAGATTAATATGTCATATTAGATTTCTTAACCCCGGGAGGTTCGCGGGGTATAATCTAGTGACACAATATTAGAGGATAGAGTTACTTGTGGCGCTACTTAGCGATGTCAGTTATCTAGATTCTAGGGAGGGACGAGAGTGCATTCTGACAACCACATTAGTAAATAAAATATAGTTACCTTTTGGTGAGTCTATGTTCGAATCTCACACAATATACTCTTGTCCCTTTTGTGTTTTCAACATTTTCTTCTTTAATCATCAGACATATGCTTTGTTGGAGAACAAATGTTTTGAGCTACACAAGACTTCCCTATCTTTATTAATCCACCTCTCATTTCAATCAAATATTTCCGGCTCTCAAAAGTGCTAACCAAGTCACTAAGGTCGATGATGCCCACCAACTGTTTGATGAAATGCTTCAAAGACAGCCTCATCCTAACATAATCCAATTGATACTAAGATCGGTTGCATGATGAACTGCACAATACCTCGCCTTCGTTATTTCTCTACTGCTTCAACCTACCATTTCAATCAAAGACTTCTTCACCTCAAAAATGCTTCTTCTTCCAAGGTTGATGATGCGCTCCAACTGTTTGATGAAATGCTTCAAAGACAACCTCCTCCTTCTATCATCCAATTTACTCAATTGATTTCTGTTATTGTAAACATGAAACATTATTCCACTGCTCTTATGCTCATTAAGCAAATGAAGTTGATGGGTATTCCTCCTAATATTTATACAATGACTATCTCTATCAACTGTCATTGCCGCCTTAATCAAGTTCCCTATGCTTTTTCCTTACTAGCCACCATCTTTAAGCAAGGTCATCCACCCACTTTGGCAACCTATACCACTCTCATTCATGGGCTTGTTCTTGCTGATCGGGTCTTTGAAGCCGTTGAGTTATTCAAGAAACTACTTATAGACAAAGTTTGTGAGCCTAATCAAGTTATGTATGGAACCGTTATTAATGGACTCTGTAAAGTAGGTCACACTACCAAGGCCCTTGAATTGCTTAGGTTCATGGAAGCAGGCTCATGTAAACCTGATGTAAAGGATTACAGTATAGTCATTGATAGCCTATGCAAAGATAGAATGGTTGATAATGCATTACAATTGTTTGCCCAAATGGCTGAAAACGGTGTCCGTGCAGACGTTATCACTTACAGCTCTCTGATTCAGGGTCTATGTAACTTTGGTCGGGAGACAGAAGCTGCAAAAATGTTGAGAGACATGGAGGAGGAGGGACTATCGCCAACAGTGGTTACCTTTACTATCTTGGTAAATTGCTTTTGCAAACAAGGGTCTGTAAAGGATGCAGAGATTGCTATACAAGCAATGGTACGAAGAGGACTACGTCCAGATTTAATAACTTACAATGCACTGATTGACGGATACTGTTTACGTGGTGAAATGGATGAAGCTGAGAATGTTATAGATCGTATGATGGAGCAGGATATTGTACCCAACATCATCACCTATAACAGCCTTATAAATGGATACTGTAAGAACAAGCAAATTGATGAGGCCAGGCACCTCTTTCAAGCAATCCAAGATAAGGGTTTGATTCCTGATGTTGTCACCTACAATAGCATGTTACAAGGCTTGTTTGAATCAGGAAATCCTGCAGCGGCTAGAGAACTCTTTAACAAGATGCAAGCGAAGGGTATCAGCCCAACTGTAATTACTTATGGTGTCTTGTTACATGGTATGTGTGAGAATGGTCAGTGTGCTGATGCATTGCTTCTGTTTCGTTCTATGGGAAGCAACAAACTGACGAAAGACGTCGCCATGTATAATATCCTGATTACGGGCTGTAGAAAATTTGGTAAGCATGACTTGGCAATGGCTCTGTTTGACGAGCTCTCTTTAAAAGGTCTGAAGCCGAATGTTAGGACATATACAGTGATGATAAATGTGTTTTGCCAAGAAGGCTTATTTGGTAAAGCCAAAGAATTGCTAAGAAAGATGGAAGAGAACGGCTGTTTTCCAGATAGTGTGACGTACAATGTTATTGTTCATGAATTCTTAAAGCATAAAGAATTTCAAGTTGCAGAAATTCTTCTTGAGGAAATGATTAACCGAGGTTTCTTGCTCGATTCCACTAATTTTTCGATGTTGCTTCACCTAATCCCGAACACAGTAGAAGATTCTCCTATTCGAACGATCATTCAGAAGCTAACTACCACTAGTGAATGAATAATTGATAAGTTATACAAAAATATAGGCTGGTGTTTAAAGCAGAGTGAATATGTTTGCTGGTATTTTGAATATTTCTCTTCCATGAAAATATCATGTTTGCAATTGATATTTAAATGGTATTTGTATCAAGCTCAAAGAAATATAATTATCTATTTCATGTTGCATTTCTGGATGCGTAGAATTTAATTTTCAAGCGTAGAAAGAGAAGATGGCACAATGTTTGGCGTAATATCAACCCAAACTCACAGTTATAGCAGGTCAGAGACCATAATTTGACATTGGGAGTTTTGTTTCCAAGAGTTTTGTTGCAGCTGGATATCGGTTTTCTGATCGTTTAGCCTGTGACTTCATGAAGGGATATCATCCAAAACATATCAGCAGGTATCCATTTATCTTTTTAATGGTTGTCCGCTCTTTGAAGTCTTGACCATAGTTTGACAAGTGATGGTTCCAGCACCTGGAAAAGCATGTATTGATTACTTTGATATTAAAAGTCAGTTTTTACACATTTAGGTCACACTTCAAATCATTTAAAGCTATAGTTTTAATACATTTTTGTATAAAACCTTGCATATATTAACATGAATTATTCATCGGTGCAGAAGCTTTTCACAGACGACAAAGGTGTGGGCACGTTCAAGGGAGTCCACATTTATGACGTCTGCTGGACCATGCACATATACCATATCTAACGCCAGTATCAAATGATGACGATGATGTTTTAGTGATGCACATTGTCTCATATCAAATGATGATCATGTCCCTCGTCACGTGGTTAATCTGTACTTTTATCACAAAAATATGCTTTGCTGTCTGAAAATTGTTTGTACAAACAAATATGAATCTTTTAATTATCCCAAAAAATTTCATCTCGGTATGTCAGTTTTCAAAACCAGATGCATAGTTTCGTGTGGGAGACTTGAAGCAACCTTGTATTCGTCTGATCTAAGTCTATATAAATAGGCCTTTGAGCCAAAATGCCAAATCAAACGCCTAGGTACTTTGTGTTTATCTAGCCAATTGTTCTTGAGTTCACTGGGGGGCCGGATTGCATTCCAACAATTACGCTTATGTACAACCTTGTATTCGTGTGCTTGTTTTTTTACATAAGGTGCATGAGTAGACGTTAGAATCTCACACAACATACTCTTGTGGTCTTTTATGTTTTCGGATTTTCTTCTTTTTAGTTTCATAAATCTTAAGCATGGTGAAAGGCGGGGTCGGGTGGGTAATAACTAATAAGTCGGGGCGATTTCCGAACAAAACACGTCTGAGTCAAAACGAGTTCGGATCTCAAGTTAGGTTCACATCAAACGGGCTCTAATGAAGATGAACTTAGATAAAACATGCCATTTTTTTTTTAAAAAAAAAATTACCAATTTGGAGCCCCATGAGGCATACATGTTGCGGTGAGTTGTCTCTGTTCTTTTTGAACGATAAGGAACGACGTGCCAAACACTGTGATACCGGGCTCTATGGCCAAAGTCGACTACTTGACCGCTGCTAGCCTCTTGGCTTTCCTAGACGCATGGAAACCCGACCTCCACCCGCCCGAAGGCACGACAGTGAAATAATCAAGAAAACCTCGCTTCTCATCCGAGTCAAACCGGCGCCACCCGTATTCGCTCTCACTTGGATGCCGCTGAAAATAATGGGGAGAGTGGGAATTGAACCTGGGTCACAAGTAGGAGTGCAAATGAGCCGAGCAGTTCGTGAGCTACTCGAGATCGGCTCAATAAAAAGCTCGAAATGAACCGAGCCTTATCGAGCCCGAGCCGAGCTTGCGCCTAAAACAAAGTTCGTTTACTTATTGAGCCCGAGCTCGAGCCTAGCATATGAAGCTCGCCAGGCTCGACGAGCCTTAATATAATATTAATTTTATTAATATTTTATACTATTTACACCACATTTAAAGTTTTTTATATAAACGAGCCGATCTTTTGACTTATCGAGCTATCGAACATATTATTTATATTATTTAATTTAATATATTAACTAATGAACACTAAACGAGTCGAGCTCGAGAAACTATCAACGAGCCGAGCTCGAGCTATTATAAGTTAATTGAGCTCGAGCTCAAGCCTTAAAGCAACCAAACGAAACGAAGAATTTTTAGCTTCTAGTTTTTAAAATTTGTGGTACCTTATTAGACCATGCGTATAAAGCCCCCCTTCCTGATTGGTCCACGTGGCTGCTGAGTCAGCGTGGAGAGAGAAACTGAAAAAGGGGTGTAGTGGTGGGCTTTATTTATAAAGCCCCTGATTGTGATTGATTGATTTTTTTTTTATTTTTTTTAATCTTTTAATTCAAAATAATTAAAATAAAAGACAAATAAATATAAAAAAATTACAAATAATAATAAAAACACACAACTAATATTAAAAAAAAAAGTTACACACTTCCTAAATTACTTATTTAAACATTACATATTCCTAATTACTTATTTAATCCTAATTTTCTCCACTATGGAGAGTAGTTGTCCCAGTCCTCGAGTGTGGGGTACACGGAGGACACGGAACGTGAGCTATCCCGTCCATCGGATCTCGCATCCGAGGGGAAATAGCAGTTCTCACGAGGAGGGGAAGGAAGGCTCCAGAGGCGTTCTTCCTCCTCAATTTCCCTGAGGGCTTCCAAGTCCCCCTCAGTTGGGGAAGGGGTGGAGGTAGTCTGGTGGTAGGGGATGGGGGTGGGGCTAGTCTGGTGGTAGGGGATGAGGGTAGTCTAGTGGTAGGGGATGGGGATGGGGGTAGTCTGGTGGTAGGGGTGGGGGTGGGGGTGGGGGATAGCAGCAGCAGTTCGGGGGGTGGGGGCCGACAACATTAGTCGGTCCATTTCGTTAACAGCCATGACATAATCCATGGCCCAGACCATTTCCTCACCCGTCCGGTCATCATCGGCTTCAGGAGGAGGAAAGGTTGGTTGTGCAGCAGCAGCAGCAGGAGGGGGATATAACCAATGTTGTGGAGGAGGAGGAGGGGGAGAAATAGGAGGTTGTACAGCAGTAGGAGGAGTAGAGGAGGTGAATAGTTGTCTCCGGGGGCGGACCCGTCCCCGGACCCGGCGAGAGTACTGCCGGATATTAGACGGTCCGGCAGCTTCTGGTTAAAAACCAGCACCCATGTTATTCATTGTTTTGAGGATGAGGAATTGGAGGTGTGACTGAAAAATCAGTTTTGGTGTTGTATTTATAGGGTTAGCAAATTTTGAAATTCAAACGGTTTGGGGGGAAAACGTTTGAAATTCAAATTTTGAAATTCAAACGGTTTGGGGGGAAATTTTGAATTTCAAACGGTTTGGAACAGTAACCGTTTAAAATTCAAAATTTTCAATTATTATTATGTTTATTATTATTATTATTATTAAAAATAAATTTTTTTTTTGACTTTGACCTTGCCACATGGCAAGGTTTAATTGGTTGGTTAGATTATCACATGACGTTATAAATATAAAGCCCCCAGCCACTTTTAGCATATAGCGCCCCCTCTATAGCGGTGTGGGGGGCGCTATTTTTGAAAATTTTTGAAAAACAACCCCCACTACGGGGTCTTAGTGTGTCTTTTTTTCTTTTGGCGTTATTTTATATTGTGTGACTCGCAGATGTTCGTCTACTTTGGACGTTTACTTCTTCAAAGTTATCATTTTACCTTTGGTTATAAACAGTAGATAAATAATTAACCAAAACACCTGCCCCAAATAATATATTCTTCTCCAGCAACTGTTTCCCTATAATCTCCAGCAAGTATATTCTTCTGTGATCGATTATCTTTTCTTAACTCCGAATGAAGTACACAAGACATCATCGCCTTCTTTCATACTCTACCTCTACCTCTCTTTTCAATCAAAGACTTCTTCAGTTAAAAAAATGCTTCTTCTAAGGTTGATGATGCCCTCCAACTGTTTGATGAAATGCTTCAAAGACAACCTCCTCCTAACATCATTCAATTTAACCAGCTGATTTCTGTCATTGTAAAGATGAAACATTATTCCACTGCCCTTTCACTTTACAAACAATTATACTTGTTGGGTATTCCTACTGATCTTTATGCAATTACCATCTCTATGAACTGTCATTGCCGCCTTAATCAAGTTCCTTATGCTTTTGCCTTACTAGCAACTATTTTCAAGCAAGGTCATCCACCCACTTTGGCCACCTATAACACTCTCATTCATGGGCTTGTTCTTGCTGATCGGGTCTTTGAAGCTGTTGAGTTTTTCAAGAAACTGCTTATATACAAAATTTGTGAGCCTGATCAAGTTATGTATGGAAGTGTTATTAATGGGCTCTGTAAAGTAGGTCACACTACCAAGGCCCTTGAATTGCTCAGGTTCATGGAAGCAGGCTCATGTAAACCCCTGGTACATCATTACAGTATAGTCATTGATAGCCTCTGCAAAGATCGAATGGTTGATAATGCATTAGAGTTATTTACGCACATGACTGAAAAGGGTGTCCGTGCAGACGTTATCACTTACAACTCTTTGATTCAGGGTCTATGTAACTTTGGTCGAGAGGCAGAAGCTGCCAGAATGTTGATAGATATGGAGGAGAAAGGATTATCTCCAGGAGTGCGTACCTATACTATCCTGGTGGATTCTTTTTGCAAGAATGGATGCGTAAAAGATGCAGAGCTTGCTGTACAAGCAATGGTACGAAGAGGTCTAAATCCAGATGTAATCACTTATAGTGCACTAATTGATGGTTACTGTTTACGTGGTGAAATGGATGAAGCTGAGAAAGTTCTTGATGGCATGGTTAAGAGGAATCTTGTGCCTGACATCATCACATATAACAGCATGATAAATGGATACTGCAAGAAGAAGCAAATTGATAAGGCCAGACATTTCTTTCAAGAAATCCAAGAGAAGGGTTTGATTCCTAATGTTGTCACCTACAATACCATGTTACAAGGTTTGTTTGAATCCAGGAATCCTGCAGCCGCTAGAGAACTCTTCGACGAGATGGAAGCTAAGGGTCTGACTCCAGATGTATTTACTTACGGTATCTTGCTCCATGGAATGTGCAATAATTCCCAGAGTTCTGATGCATTGGCTCTCTTCCGTTCATTGGAAAGCAATCAAATGATGAGTGATACAGGTTTGTGTACTATATTGATTGATGGTTGTAGCAAATGTGGGAAGCCTAACTTGGCTATGGATCTGTTTGATGAACTTCTATTGAAAGGATTGAAACCAAATGTTTGGACCTATAATGTGATGATGCGTGTATATTGCCAAGAAGGGTTATTGGGTAAAGTTAAAGAATTGCTTAGAAAGATGGAAGAGAATGGTTGTATGCCTGATAGCTTCACATACAATGTTATTGCTCGAGAGTTATTGAAGAAAAACGAGTGTGGAGAGGCTGAGATATTTCTTGAAGAAATGATCAACCGAGGTTTTATGCCTGATCATGCTACTTTTGAGAATTTACTACACCGGATCCCAAATGTTGGAAAAGAATCTCGTTTGAGAACTATCATTCAAAAGCTAATTTAACATCTCTGTTTGTTTCCTGAACTTGTCAATATACAGTTTGCCTAAGGTTGTTGCTTTCTTGCTTGTTTAAGTTGCATAAAACATAACTATCAATTTTTTTGCTTGATTGATGTTTTTTAGAAGTATAATGACATATACCTGCATACTTAAGATGTTTGCTTGTTATTAATTTCTTTGTTAATGATTTTAGGAAATCACATGTTGCAATCATATCCCTATCAGTAAAAAGTAAAAACCCTAAGAATTCCCAACCAACACATGCAGTTCAGATTCATAAGACTCTATTTAGTTTATAATAATGAATGGTAAAGATTGTTGCTTTTTTTTTAACTCTAATTTAACTGTTCTAGTTACAAAATAGTATTTTATTAAATATGTTTAGAGTTACAATTTCTGCAGCAAATATGAAAATCTCCTGAGATAGAAAGCTATGCACATAATCACTAACCAGCAAACGTGCCTGAGGCGGCGCCTCATGGGGTTATTTTGTGTGTGCGCCTCGAAGGGACAAGGCGCTAAGAAAACTTGCGCCTCAGGTACTGAAGTTCCGTTGGAAAAAGTTCTTAACCAAGCTGAAATTTTACATTATATCATTTTCCATTGCTGATCTGCTGCTAATCTGATACATTCTGACATTTTATATGCATCTGGAAGGTATAGCACTTGTTCATGCTATTGATTCCACTGAGGATGATTGTGCTGATGGTTCTGCGAAAACTCACTGAATTATCTTGTTCGGAGTATTATCTTTGATACTATACTTCTTATGCTTTAGTCACTCTATTGCCAATAGCTATTGTTTTCTCGCAGGTAGGGCAATGAAGTAGAAGTCTTACAAGATTATTATGCATAGGTAAACTCTATGATTTGTCCTTTTTCTTTCTTTCTTTGTTTTTTTTTTCTTTCCCAAAGTTGGTGTGTGTGTGTGTGGGGGGGGGGGGGGGGGGGGGGGGATGTACTAGACTTCAATGTGGCCTCAAGGAAAAAAAGATAATTATTTGAGGTATGATTTTAATTCTAAAATGCTTTTTTTTTTTGTTTAAACTCTTTTGCCTCCAAAGAGTTCTCTAGGTAATGGCAAATTCTGCTTGAGCTTGATGCGAACGCGGGAAAGCGACAACTTCACAGATTTATAATGTATCAGGTAATATCTTCGGTAACAAACTTGTTATGTTTTAGCCATCTTGTTGCTAATAGCTATTAGTTTTCTTACACGTAGATGCTATCAAGAAAGCAAAATCCTAATAAAGATTTTTATGCATAGGTAAATTCTTCAATCCTAAAAAGCTTAGTCTTTTTATTTTCTTTATTTCTAAATATTATTTGTTTTTTAGGAGTGACGACGTACTAGACTTCAATGCGAGCTCAAGGAAATAGAAAGATTATTAAATGAGGTGTGTTCTAAATTCTAACATGCTTATGTTTTTTCTCTTTGTATACATATAAACTGTGTTGGCTCATGATAGTTATTTTTACGGTTTCTACTTGAGCTTGATGCCAACATGGGAACATAAAAACCTCACCAGTTGTCTTGTTTGTGGTAATATATTTGATGCAAAAGTTATGTTTTGGTCATTTTATTGCTAATAGCTATTTATTTTAAGTTATTTTCTTGAAATAAATTTATTAAAACCATATAAAATTATAAAGCTTTTGATTATATTGGGTACACAAGTCTCTTACTATACCTTCCGAAGATAAATGTATTAAAATCATATTTCAAATCTTTAAAATATGAAGGAGAAAGACGTTATGGTATGTATGTGATTGCGGTGCTCTTCCTTATGTTGTCACCAACAATATGTGTGCACACTTGATCCTTACTTTAACGTAGAAACGCCAATAAACCAGGATATGCTTTAGTTATGTATGCTTGGATGTGCAATATATTCCTTCTTGAGCATATTGTTAGAAAGTGTTCATGGTATTGATTATCATTGGTGATCATAAAGAATACATGAGGGCCCTTTATATAGGGAAGAATCATAAGACTAATCTAACACCTAGGGTATGTTTGGCAAAACTAGCTGGTGGGTGATAGCTGGTAGCTGCAAGCCGGAAGCTGGTAGCTGGAAGCTTTTTAAATATATTTTGGTGTTTGGCAGAGTAGCTGAAGCTTTTAATAAAATATATAAAATGACCAAAATGGGCATAATTAAAAGCTTGTAAAGAAGGTTTTTATTTTATTTTTAAAATAGAATGGGTATTTGTGTCATTTACTAATTAAAAGCTTGTAGCTAGTAGAGTTTTTTCTTAAACGCTAGTACTACTAACTTTTCACTATAGAGCTTTTTCTCCTAACCTAAAAGCTTTCAGCTCCTTCAACCAAACATGACTTTTTATTGCGTAACAGCTTTTTCTTAAAAGCTTGAAGCTTCTAAAAGCTCTTAAAAGCTCATTGCCAAACATACCCCTAATTAGGAAAGGATAATGATTCCTAATATACAAAGATTATCTATAACATAAATATAACTATCTGTAATAGTAACAGTAATACTAATTGGTGCTAATATTCCCCCGCAGTTTGAACGGACGGTGTGCAAACGCTTAAACTGGACCAAAACGATTGAAATAATTTCCTTGGAATACCCTTTGTGAAGATATCAGCATATTGAAGTGCAGTTGGAACAAGAGGGACGCGGATGTGGCCGATACGAACCTTCTCCCAAACAAAATGAATGTCGATCTCTATATGCTTGGTTCGTTGATATTGAACGAGATTATGGGATAAATAAACGTCCGACACATTATCGCGATACATAACCATGGCTTTCTGCAAAGGAACATGGAGTTCGAATAAAAGATTACGCAACCAAGTGGTTTCGGCAACCGCATTAGCCACACCTCGATATTCAGCCTCAGCGCTCGATCTTAAGATTGTGTGTTGACGTTTAGATGACCATGAGATTAAATTATCACCTAAAAACGTACAATAGCCACTAGTTCCCTGAAGGTACCGGAAAATACGCTTCATAAAAGCAAAGTGGGGTTCCCATGGTTTGTGCATAAACATGCACACTTGCTACACAGTATAAGAGATGTCAGGACGGGTAAAGGTCAGGTATTATAAGGCACCTGCAAGACTTCTGTATAAAGTGGGATCGAAAAATAGTATTATAAGGCACCTGCAAGACTTCTGTATAAAGTGGGATCGACAAATAATTGACCCTCGGTGGCACTCAACTTAGCTGACAAATCAACCGGTGTAGTGCACGGCTTACAGGCAGTCATCGAAGCACGTGCAAGTATGTCCTTCGCATACTGGGTTTGGTCTAGAAACAGACCATGAGAGTGCAGAGTAACTTTAATCCCAAGAAAGTAGTGCAATGCCCCTAAATCAGACGTAGCAAATTCCCTCGAAAGGACCTGTATAATATTATTTAAAAGAGTGGTACTGGATGCAGTATGGATAATATCATCAACGTATAGAAACAAATAAGCTTTGTCAGCACCCTTGTAAATAAATAGTGAGTTATCGCAAGCACTATTGCGAAAACCATGCTGTAAGATATAAGAGGCGAAGCGGGTGTACCAATTCCCAAGTATCGTTTTCCTGTAAAGCATTAAATTCTGTTTGCATGGCATGCACCCAATTAGGGTCGGCAAAGGCTTTAAATAAGATGTGGGTATTGGCGAAATAGTGGTGGTCATGAAAGTTGGGTATACGAGTGGTTTGATTGAACTGGGTGGACATCGGGTGGGTGTTATTTTGTGAGGGTGGTCTCGGGGTAGGTATGGATTGGGGTGTAGGTGGCCCGGGTGGTAGAGTGTGGGTATGGTGAGACGGGCCGGGTTGAAATGGGTTGAGTTGTGGCTATTCGGGTCTGGTTGGGTTGGGCCGGTGATCGGTTGGGTCGGAATAGATGGGGCAGGCTATTGAGAAGTGTGGGATTGGGTGGTGTTTGGCTTTGGAAGACAAGAGTATGTATAGGGAAAAGGGGCCGTAATGGAAGCTGGGGTGACCGGGTTGGTGCCGAACTGAAACAAGGGTGGTATTTGGTAGTCCAAGAAGGAGTAGGTGGTTGTGGGTGGCGGCATAGTGGAGGGGAAGGATGTCTAATCAAAGGTGACATGGCGAGAGATATGTACACTGCCCGTGGTGGGATCAAGACACCGGTAGCCACGGAAGTCCGGTGGGTAGCCCAAGAAAATACAACGAATGGACTGTGGGTGTAATTTATGAGGTTGGGTGGCAGAGGTGTTGGGGTAGTACGCGCAACCAAAGACTCTTAAGGTGATTTATAGGTGTATTTTTTTAAGTAATGTCATATGAAAAGTTACAGCTGTTTTAAAAATGAGGGTGAAACTTGAAAAAGTCTAACAATTTTGGTGATGAATAATAATTCCCTTTTGGCTAGTGATAAGGTACTTTTTACATAAGGTACTTTTTATAATAACCTCACCCAATTTTATTATTTCATATTATATATGTCTATTTCGGGATGTTTGTAGGATATAATCTAGTATGAAATAATTAAAATAATGAGTTGTGTTATTTAAACAAGTCAAAAAGGATTTGAAAAGTGAAATAAATCAGCATTATTTTTATTATTTTTTAACGAAAAAATAAACGATAACCATAGCCGATTTTTTTTTTCTGGTTTGAAAGATTAACAGCGCATATGATGGTTTGATATTATTTAAAACAAATATTCTATTTATAATAATAATAATATAAAATATGACTTTCTTTGAACGACAATTCTTCTATATAAAAATATATACACGGGCCAGTAAGAAACTGGAGACCCGCAAGAGACGCAAACTTACAAGATTACATCTTGAACGTTAAAGTCACACCACCTACTTCAATCTAAAGTACAAAATTTAGATCTATTTTTCACCCAAACAAAGGAGCTCTCTTTGATTTGATCCACCGTTCGGCCTAAAGGAATTTGAGTCCTGTTAAATAGTTTCTCATTTCTACCGTTCCAGATCTCCCAAATAGTCGCAAGTAATAGACACTATAGTTGACTTGTAAATATAGATAATTATTATCATTAATATTGTATTTAACCACTTCCCTAAAATATGGGAATGTAACTTGTATATATTATTATGTTCAATGGAATAATACTCAAGGGGTTTGAACCATAGCATTCTACATGGTATCAAAGCCATAACCCTAGTTTTTTTTTCTTTTCTTTTCTTGCTTCTTCCTACGGCTGCCGCAACAATTCTGCGATCAGCCTTCTGCTTCTTTCCAGCCATCTTATTCGATCAACCACCTTCCTTCTCACACCCACAATGTCTTCCATTCACCCTGCTGTTACCGTTACAAACATTAAGAATTTTATCCCACTCATACTTGACCGCCAAACTGAACATTACAACACATGGGCTGAACTATTCGTCATACACTACAAAGCATATGAAGTCTATGATCATCCCCTACCCCGTGTCACTCCTTCTACGGCCTCTAAAGAACCCAAATCATCATCCGCCCCTACCTACCGCGAGTCTTGGGAACGATTAGATGCCATAGTTCTTCAATGGATCTATGGCACTATCACCCAGGACCTCGTACACACAATAATGATCACCAATACCACTGCCCACGATGCCTGGTGTCGCCTCAAAAACCTTTTTCTAGATAACCAAGCCGCTAGGACCATAGCCCTTCAACACAAATTTTTTAACACCCGCCTTGAGTGTTTCTCTGACATGTCATCTTACTGTCAACACATGAAACTGCTCTATGACCAACTCATTAGCCTAGGAGCCAACGTCACTGAAAACCAACTCGTCATGCAAATACTAACCGGCCTCACCGACCAATATGAAACCATCAAACTTATCCTTCAACAAACAAAACCCTTACCTGATTTCTACAATACCCGTTCCCAACTATGCCAGGTTGAAGACCAGAAAATTAACCAAACCAACCTCGCGGCTAAGTCCGCTGGAACCGCCCTAAATACCCTTACCTCCAATTCCACCCAACCTCCCTCATCCACACAACAAAACTCTTCGGACGGTGCTGACCGTAGTCGTGGCCGAGGCCGCGGCCGAGGCCGTGGTCGAGGTCGTGGTTCCTATGGTCGGGGCCGCTTCCAACAAAACGTGTGGCAGCCCAACAGCCCGTGGCCCCAATCCCCTTCCTGGCCCGCCTCTCCTCAGCCATATCCATTCACGCCCTGGCCCAACTGGTCCCTTCCACCCTGCCCTTACCCTTCCAGCCCAATACCACCTTATTCCCTAACTCCTCAAGCCCAATCACCCTACCCTTACTACTCGCCAGCCCCACCCAAATCACACAACGGCCCACACCAGGCATCACAGGCCCAACAACAAAAGACTGACTCTTCTGCTGGACTTTTAGGCCCCAAACCGGACGACAATGCTTCAGCCCAATCGTATACGACATCTTATTCCCCTACGGATATAGCCCAGGCCTTGTATAATTTGGCGATTCACAACAATGACTCATCTTGGACCATGGACACAGGAGCAACAGGTACGATGTCTCCTCAGTCTGATAAGTTCCCCTCTATTTTTAATTCTAGCATTATTCGTAACATTATTGTTGGGAATGGTAAAACCATTCCGGTTTTAGGCCAAGGCAATATTACCTTACCATCACCATTCCCACCCTTCAAACTTAACAACGTCCCTTATGCCCCTAACCTAGTTAAAAACCTTATATCTGTTCGTCGTTTTACTACTGATAACCAATTATCTGTTGAATTTGACCCCTATGGTTTTACTGTGAAGGACCTCCAGACCAAGAAACCTATCCTACGGTGCAATAGCTCGGGGGACCTCTACACTCTCAGCCCTTCCAACATCACCAACCTCACCACTGCTTCCACTTATGCAGCTATCTCACAAGACATCTGGCATCAACGGCTCGGTCACCCAGGCCCAGCAATTTTAAATAATTTGAAAACTTCTAGTTCTATTACTTGTGGTTCTTTCAAAAATAAAACATGCAGTGTTTGTATTTTTGGTAAACATACTAGACTTCCATTTCTGCTTCTAATACAAGTACAACTATGCCATTTGATCTTGTTCATAGTGATGTTTGGACCCCCCCCCCCCCATTATGTCTAACGGGGGTCACCGTTACTATGTGTTGTTTTTGGATGATTTTACCAACTTTTTATGGACCTACCCAATTAACCATAAATCTGATGTCTTTGCCATGTTCACCAAATTTAATAATTTTGTCCAAACCCAATTCAACACCAAAATAAAACAACTTCAATGTGACAACGGTCGTGAATATGCCAACAACCAATTTCATAACTTTTGTACTACCAATGGCATGCACTTCCGTTTCTCTTGCCCTCACACCTCCTCCCAAAATGGCAAAGCTGAGCACAAGATTCGTACCATTAACAATCTTATGCGCACCATCTTGGCCCATTCCTCTATGCCCACAACCTATTGGCCCCATGCCCTTGACACCGCCACTTACCTCCTTAACATCATACCAAGTAAACTCCATAATTTTCAAACACCCACACAACGACTCTACCATTGCCTTCCCACCTATGATCACCTTCGTGTGTTCGGGTGTGTTTGCTACCCACTTATTCCACAAACCACAATCCACAAACTTGCCTACCGTTCTCACCCGTGTGTCTTTTTAGGGTATCCTTCAAACCATAGGGGGTACAAATGCCTAGACCTCAAAACTCGCACCATAACCATAAACCGTCACGTCTTTTTTGACGAAACCATATTCCCATTTGCCAAGTCCCACAAAACTACCCCACATACCTACTAATTCCTTGATGACACCCCTCACCCATTCATCTACACAAATCCCCACACCCCACCTTCAACACCACCTGATCACACCCCACCCACATCACCTCAGCCCAATGCCTCCCATCCCACGCCCCACCATTCGGCCCAACCCAATCCTGTCAGCCCAACATCCACATCTCCACCCAATCGCTCCCCAACCCAGCCTACACCTACCGGCCCCTCAACCAATACCCTTCGACCAAACCCCACCACGGCCCAAACTCTTCACCACAGTCCACCCGGCCCAAACCCCCCACCACAGCCTACTTCGCCCTCTACCACAGTAACGAACCCACCACCACATCCTCCCACCCGCACCATACACACTCGGGCCATGTCCGGTATATCCAAACCCAAACAAATTTTTAACCTTTCCACCTCAACCATCACACCTATACCAAAGACACCCAAAGATGCCTTATCTAACCCGGAATGGCATAACGCCATGAAAAACGAATTTAATGCTCTAATTAAAAACAAGACTTGGGAACTTGTCCCGAGACATCGTGATATGCATATTATTCGTAGCATGTGGCTTTTTCGCCACAAATACAGGTCTGTCGGCACGCTTGAGCGGTACAAGGCTCGTTTGGTTTGTGATGGCAGGAATCAATAACTTGGGGTAGATTGTGGGGAAACGTTCAGTCCGGTTGTTAAACCGTCCACCATACGTACTGTGTTGACTTTGGCACTCTCCCAGTCCTGGTCCATCCATCAATTGGATGTTACCAATGCTTTCCTACATGGTAATATCACTGAGACGGTTTATATGTATCAACCTATGGGGTTTCGACATCGGGATTTTCCTGATCATGTTTGTCGCCTGACAAAATCTCTCTATGGTCTCAAACAGGCACCTCGGGCCTGGTACCAACGCTTTACTGATTTTGTTACATCTATTGGTTTCTTGCAGAGCAGATGTGATAACTCTCTTTTCACCTACCACCACGGGGGTGACATAGCTTACTTATTAATTTATGTTGATGATATTATTCTCACTACTTCCTCAGACTCTCTAAGGAAGAAGCTCATGGGCAGCCTCGCAGATGAATTTGCCATGAAGGATCTTGGACCACTCAGTTATTTCTTAGGTGTATCTGTCTCTCGCACAGGTAACCAGATGTTTTTGTCACAGCAATCCTATGCTCTGGACATCGTTAATCGTGCAGGTATGGATAATTGTAACACAGTTGCGACTCCAGTTGACACCAAACCTAAGTTGAGTAGCACCTCTGGTGCTCCCTTTGAGAATCCCACTTTATATTGAAGTCTGGCAGGGGCCCTACAATATCTCACTTTCACCAGACCCGATATTACATATGTCGTTCAGCAGATATGTATTCATATGCACAGCCCCACATTGGATCATTGGAATGCTCTAAAGCGTATTATTCGCTATATTCGTGGTACTGCCTCTTATGGTCTTACATTATCCTCCTGGCATGAGGTTTCTCTTCGAGCTTACACAGACGCTGATTGGGCAGGATGCCCGGATACTCGCCGCTCTACGTCCGGCTATTGTGTTTACATGGGTTCCAATCTTTTATCATGGTCGTCTAAGCGTCAGACCACTATTTCTCGGTCCAGTGCTAAAGCCGAGTACCGTGCAGTGGCCAATGTTGTTGCTGAAGTATGTTGGCTTCGCAACCTCCTCCTTGAGTTGCGTCGCCCTCTATCTACTGCTACGCTCGTGTATTGTGATAACATCAGTGCTATATATTTGTCTAATAATCCTGTTCAACATCAACGGACGAAACACATTGAGCTCGATATTCACTTTGTTCGTGAGCATGTTAAACGCGGCACTATTCGGATTCTCCATACTCCTACACATCTTCAGATTGCTGATATATTCACCAAAGGTCTACCACGTGTATTATTTGATGACTTCCGCTCCAGTCTCAACATTCGCCCTCCTCTTGCTTCGACTGCGGGGGTGTAATAGACACTATAGTTGACTTGTAAATATAGATAATTATTATCATTAATATTGTATTTAACCACTTCCCTAAAATATGGGAATGTAACTTGTATATATTATTATGTTCAATGGAATAATACTCAAGGGGTTTGAACCATAGCATTCTACAGCAAGCATCACTACACCAATTACTTTTTTCCACCTGTTGGACCCATTTAAATTGTCATCCATATGAAGCACCTCATGTATGGTTAATATGGGATTCATGATTAGCAATTTTAGCCAAATCCGAACCTCCCACCCGATAGCATGTGCCATCGTACACTGGACTAGAATATGGTCTGTGGATTCATCCACCAGACCACATCTAGGACAGGTCCGGTCATCAATCTTGACTCGTCGAGCACAAAGCGAATTTTTTGATGGGATCCTACCGTAACAAACCCTCCAGCCAAAAAAGTTAACCTTCGCAGGAGCCCATTAGTTCCAGAACGGCCATTCGTCATTCTCGCCTGCATACGTGACTTCATGGATATGGGCTCGCACACAAGCCACCGAAAACCCATTGTTATTATCATGTTGTCACATCCATTTATCTTCACCCTTTCCAAAAGAGAAGTTGTTTAACAGAGACATGAGCTGACCCATTTGGACCCACTCCAGCAGCTGTATTGGGTCTCGCTTCCAGGCCCAGGCCCAGGCCCATTGGGCAGTGTCCACAGCAAAAGTGACCCACTGCTCCACCCCAGCAGTTGTTTACCCAATTATCAACCCAGACTAGTACTAGAGTCTTGTTGCCCTTTCCAACAGTGGCAAAAAGGTGTATTGAACCAGGGAATGCTTATTCCTTCCCCTCTTTCATTAGAGTTGTTATATGCATTGAAACTGTAGTCTCCACTGTACAATGAATTGCATACGAAATCTACTTCGTTATTCTTCCTATGCTTCTTCACCTTCAACCTCTCATTTCAATCAAAGACTCCTTTCTCTCAAAAATACTCCCAAAATCGATGATGCCCTCCAACTGTTTGATGAAATGCTTCAGAGACAGCCTCCCCCTTCCATCATCCAATTTACTCAATTGATCACAGTTATTGTAAAGATGAAACATTATTCCACTGCCCTCTCACTTTACAAACAATTATACTTGTTGGGTATTCCTCCTAATATCTATACAATCAACATCTCTATTAACTGTCATTGTCGGTTGAATCAAGTTGCTTACGCTTTTGCCTTACTAGCCACCATCTTCAAGCAAGGTCATCCTCCTGATCGGGTCTTTGAAGCTGTTGAGTTATTCAAGAAACTGCTTATAGACAAAGTTTGTGAGCCTAATGAGATTATGTATGGAACTGTCATTAATGGGCTATGTAAAGTAGGTCACACTACCAAGGCCCTTGAACTGCTCAGGTTCATGGAATCAGGCTCTTGTAAACCATGTGTAGAGCAGTACAATGCAGTCATTGATAGCCTCTGCAAAGATCGAATGGTTGATAATGCATTACAACTGTTTACCCAAATGACTGAAAAAGGTGTCCATGCAGACGTTATCACTTACAACTCTCTGATTCATGGTCTATGTAACTTTGGTCGGGAGACAGAAGCTGCAAAAATGTTGAGAGATATGGAGGAGGAGGGACTATCTCCAACAGTGGTTACCTATACTATCTTGGTGGATTCTTTTTGCAAACAAGGGTCTGTAAAGGATGCAGAGCTTGCTATACAAGCAATGGTACAAAGAGGACTACGTCCAAATTTAATAACTTATAATGCATTAATTGATGGATACTGTTTACGTGGTGAAATGGATGAAGCTGAGAAGGTTCTTGATGGCATGGTTAAGAGGGATCTTGTGCCTGACATCATCACATATAGCAGCATGATAAATGGATACTGTAAGAAGAAGAAAATCGTCAAGGCTACGAATCTTTTTCAAGAAATCCAAAACAAAGGTTTGATTCCTGATGTTTTTACTTATAGTAGCATGTTACAAGGTTTGTTTCAATCTGGGAATCCTGTAGCCGCTAGAGAACTCTTCAAGGAGATGCAAGCCAAGGGTCTGACTCCATCTGTATTGACGTACGGTATCATGTTCCATGGAATGTGCAAAAACTCCCAGTGTTCTGATGCATTGGCTCTCTTTCGTTCTTTGGGAAACAATGAATTGATGAATGATGTAGGGTTGTACAGTACGTTGATTGATGGTTGTAGCAAATGTGGGAAATCTAACTTGGCTATGGATCTGTTTGATGAACTTCTATTGAAAGGATTGAAACCAAATGTTAGGACATATACAGTGATGATACGTGTGTATTGCCAAGAAGGATTATTTGTTAAAGGTAAAGAATTGCTTAGAAAGATGGAAGAGAATGATTGTTTGCCAAATAGCTTCACATACAATACTATTGTTCGAGAGTTACTGAAGGAAAACGAGTGTGGAGAGGCTGAGATATATCTTGAAGAAATGATCAACCGTGGTTTTATGCCTGATCATGCTACTTTTGAGAATTTACTAGACCGGATCCCAAATGTAGGAAAAGATTCTCGTTTGCGATCTGTCATTCAAAAGCTATCAAGTGTAGAAAGAAAAGATGGCAGAATACCTAATATAACATCTCGGTTTGTTTTCTGAACTTTTTAATATCCGACTTGCTTATGGTTGTTGCTTTCTTGCTTGTTTAAATTGCACGACTCAAATTTTTTTGACTGATTGATGTTTGCTTAGAACGGAGTTAGAAAAAAATTGACCTATACCTGCATAGTTAGGATGGTTTTCTTGTTATTAATTTCATTGCTAACAATTTTAGAAAATCACATATTGCAATTTTAGAATTCCCAGCCAACACATGCAGTTCAGATTCTAACATATACAGATGTAATACTCATAAAATTATTACTTAATTAAAGCTGCTTAGTATTATACTTTCTGCAGCAACTATGAGATAGAAAGCTAGGTACATGAAATCACTTACCAGTGGTTAGGATTATACTTTCTCTGCACATGTAGACTCTAAACATATTGCTTTTAGACTCTTTCTTGTTGGTACATTCATGACCCATGGCAAATGTATTATGTTAGTTCAAGATCTAATGTTTTTTTCATGGTGTTCATCTTATGAGACATGACCATTGGGTAATCAGATAGTGTTTAGGCCACAAAGTGAGGTGTACTGTCATTAAGATGGTCTTGAGTGACTGTTGACGAGAATAATCGGATAATACACAAGTAGGGTCTCAATGATACTTGTCCCTGTACTTTTGGATTTCATTAATTCAAATTTCAAGTAGAACTCAAGTCTAAATAATGTTACGAAATGAGGCTTGAGGCGAACTGAGACGTACGCACCTTGTACTGAGCCAGGGTGCTCAGTACCAGGCTGGTGTTATCTTTCTATTTGTCTGATTGTACTTCATCATATGGCGTCTCTTTTATGTCCTTCTCCACAGTGTTCTTCCACTCCACATCTGCTTTTTCACTAAAATGCCATCTGAGTCTTGATTGCTGCAATATCATCCATCATGGATGCTAAGATGGCGTCTAATCGTGCCGCAATGGCCGATAGTTGAGCAGCAATCGCTAGATTCCGGGTGTCCTGATCCATCTTCTCTTCGATTTCCCGCAATGGAACCAAATGATAAAAACCAAGAAAACATAGGCTGATTTTAATTGAAAAACCTTAACTTCAGCCTGTTGACTTTCCTCTTGACTTTGACTCCCCTAGCATTCAACCCCCTACTAATTCAGCCTTAAATCTATGCTCCTGATTGACTGGGTCAAGCTAATTGAACCAGGGCCTGTTTGACTCAGATGGGTCGACCCGCTGATAGGTGGAGTCGTATCATGTTCATCCAAACGTAGTCACTTATAGTGCACTAATCAACGGATACAGGACAAGATTCTCCTATGCGAACTATCCTTCGGAAGCTAACAAACATTAAATGAATCAGTCGATAACTTATATAAAACTTCAGGGCGGTGTTTCAAAGCGTAGTGAATTTGTTTGCTGGTATATGTTTATATGGTATTTGGATCGGTTCAAAGAAATATAATTGTCTAATTCATGTTGCATTTCTGGCTCTGCAGATTGGAATTTCCATGAAAACAGGATATATTGCTTTTCCAGTGCTCATTGTTTGTTTATAAGTATATATTATTTATTAAAAAGACAAATTTAAACAGCTGTCAATTGATATAATTAACATATTTGCTCTTTTGATATTTGTTTAGAGATGAAACCAAGGTATAAAGGTAGTATTTTCAACACCCAAATGCATAGTTGTGTGTGGTAGCCTTAAAGCAACACTTAATATCATTCCAACATTACCTCAACAGTCTTGGATGAGAGTGAAATCTGTGTACCTTTTGATGATTCAAATGTCTGTTAATGCTTAAACTGAGCTGATTTATTCACTGGTGTTGGTTAAGTCTGATTCTTAATTGAGAAACATACTAATTATTTAACTCGTTATGAGATTAATGACAATCAAGGTTTCATGTTCAGTGAGGTGTTACTTGTTAGTAACTAATCTGTAACTGCCAATGATCTCATCCCAGCTGGTTCGAGGTGGGAGGCTTACCTCTTCAGAGAATTCCAGCCCGGAGTTGGTCACAGGTTCGATTCTCGTATATCGAAAAATCATACCCATTAAGGTTGAAAGGGCCCGGCGTGTGGGAGGACTCGAACTTGTGACCCAGAGGTTGACATTATTATTTAGGTGGAATAGTATACTTACAATGTTCAACGCAAATAATGTTTTGAAGTATTTTTAGTTAAATGAACCAATATTATTAGAATAGTATTCGTATAGTGTATGCTTGGGCGTATTGCCAGGGGCGGATTCACCTTGACTCCAGGGGGTGGCAGTGCGCCTCCTCAACGAAGCCCTGCAAGTGTAAACTTCTATATGAATTAAACTAAAAAATAGTTAGGCACCTATGTATTTTTTAAGCAGGCCCCTGAATGACCCCTACCAAGAAGAGAGAAAACAAGAGTCAACAGCCAACGAGCAAACAAAGTCAGTAACTATAATTAAATGATGGTAAATAAAATTGAGGAACCGATTATGTGTTTTTTGTTGTTGTTGTTGTTGTATATTGTGTTAGCGTTTGTGTTCTATTTTTCATTTTCACGCCCTGTGTCTTTGTTTTAAATGTCAACTCTTTTATTTGGTGACTAGATGCAAGTACTGGGTCGTTTATTCATATGTTTTTATAAGTGTTGTTTTAATACTGCTTTGGGTGTGCCATTTGATTTCAATTGTTTTTTATTTCATATTTTGAAAAAATGCATACCATGTTTGTTTGTTTGTATTGATACACTGACTTTGTTGACGTGTTATGGTCACAGATTCATATTCTCATTTAACCAAAATTCTTTGCTTCAGAATAGGCTGATGTTACTGTTATTGAAAAAAAGGTATTATTTATGGTTGTGACAATTTTTATTTCAACATATATATACATATATAGGGTTGGTCATTAAAAATAAGTTATCTTCTTGTGTCCATTGTCCTGGTTCTATCATCATTTCATTTGTGGGTGTGAGTCAGTCCGTGTGATCAAACTCGGGGAATGACTCATATTGCTATTCAACTTAAAATTTTTGGTTGATTTGTTTTTTTTATATATATATAAAATGTATATGACATCTTTGATTGTAGATACATATTTGTATCTTTTAGTGTTAACATCTTACATAAAAGTATTCATATATGGCTTTAATATGAGTGTCGATACCATATCACGACGTTAATAAGAATGTTGATATTGGTTGACTGCAGTTACCGTATCACGGTTTAACGCACCGCAACGCGCGCAGGATGTACAACCTAGTTTTATTAAGGACCAATGACATTTATGAAAAATAGTATAACATGCTACCTTTAGCTCAGTTGACCCATTTATAATGAAGCACAATAGATAATAGTGTATTGTGTGTCATCTTTGGCATCAAGGAATGGTAAATTCACTTGAGGTTCTAATAGAGCTCCTAAGTTTTTGTTCGTAATCTTTTTCCACCACATTTGAGAGTGTCATCCAACAAGATCCTAGATTTGAGAAGTGAGATTCGTATGAACATCACGTAGTATCATGCAGAGGCGGCGGATGTAGGCTTTAAGGAGGGGTAACACCCGCTACCCCTTAACTTTTCCCGCGTAGTGCAAATTATATTTATTTTTTATGTTTTTTTGTATTACGTTGCCCTAAAATTATATTAACGTTACCCCTCAATTTTTTAAAGACCTAAAACACTCTCAACGTTTGCCATTAGCCCAACATAAAAAAAAAAGAAGATAAAAGCCATAAGTGTATAACCCATTGACCCACTCCATTTGTTAATTATAAGATAGAAACTCTTAAGGCTTAAACCTATAAGTTAGTTAAATGTAGAGGTCCACGTATCGGGTTTTTTTAATACCCGCTTCCAGGTACGGAACCGGTTTGGGTATGAACGAGTATAGAAAAATTGGGTATTGAGAGAAACCGGGTAGGGTTTCGGTACTGGTGTTGAGGAGAAAATCATACCCTATGTACCCGAGTAGAGTATGATCGGGTTCGGGTATAACCGACTATGAGTCTGGGTATTAATATACGGTTTTAAAAAGTAAGTTTTTTATTATTATTTTACATAAAATAATTTTGTTTGAAAATTATATTTGGTTTGTAATTTGTAAAAATAATTAATATAAATTACAATAACATAAATTCACCGAACTACAAATTAATTGTTTTATAATATGCATTTAAAAAAAAGTTAAATACAAAAGTTATAAAGTAAACTTAAAAAACTGGTATTGGGTATAGGGTATATGTATGACCAAGTCTGGGTATAGGGTATAACAAGTTTCGAGTATTTTCAGGCATAAATCAGGCACGGTTTTGGATACGAGTATTGAGCCTAAAATGCATACATTAGGGTGCAAAAAAGAATAATAAGTTGACAACTCCATTAATAGAGAAAGAGATTATCGATTGTTTAGTTTACATTGTATGATAGGACGGTAAAAAAATTTGAACGTTACCCCTAAAATTTTCGTCTAGATCCGCCACTAGACTATCATGGTATCAAAGGCAATCGTTGTTGTATTAAAGATATGCATGTCACTAGACATGACTAAGTATTCTACGCATACATTATACTTGAATAACATTGGCTTTGAGTATATGCAACAAACCAAGATCAAGTGGACTAAGCGTGGAAAATCCATTCATGTTAGAGCTAAAATATCAAAATATGTACTACTAATGAATTGCAGGGCAAATCTCCCTTGGCAGTTAGTGTTAGTGAATGACTTCCTAACTGCCAAAGGAGTAATTACCCGGCAATGCATTTATACACTTAAAACAACTTTTAAAGACATTTGGTTGATAGAACTTCGCATTGCTTTCCAAACAATTTATAAGCTCACAAGAAGTATACACAAGCTATATGCTAGCATATACTTCGCACATCCTTCTCTCTCTATTTGCTAGACATGGAATTGATAATGTTTGTGGATAATACTTTTATGCCAATGTACATTTATCAAATTTGCAATTAAAAAGTCATAAATAGTGAACAATTGATGCATATAAATGAAGAAAAGAACAAGTATATTATGTTCCATATATTATTCTTATGTCACTGTCACGGTATACTTAGTACTGTATACATAAGGAATATTTAGAGATTAAATTTACAAAAAAAAAAAATATATGTTATCTGCCAAAGAAAACATATTTATATTGTCATAATTGTATATAGAAAAAATATGGGGTATTTGGATTTTATTAATCCAAACTTTCACTCATTGGCCAGCAATAATCTGTACTTCAAAAATTCTCAACAGCGATCCCAACTTTCAACGTCAATTAGGGAGGATATTAAAAATAAGCTATCTTCTTGTGTCCATTGTCCTGGTTCTATCATCATTTCATTTGTGGGTGTGAGCCTCAGTCCGTGTGATCAAACTCGGGGAATGACTCATATTGCTATTCAACTTAAAATTTTTGGTTGATATGTTTTTTTTTTTGTTATATAAAATGTATATGACATCTTTGATTGTAGATACATATTTGTATCTTTTAGTGTTAACATCTTACATAAAAGTATTCATATATGGCTTTAATATGAGTGTCGATACCATATCACGACGTTAATAAGAATGTTGATATTGGTTGACTGCAGTTACCGTATCACGGTTTAACGCACCGCAACGCGCGCAGGATATACAACCTAGTTTATTAAGGACCAATGACATTTATGAAAAATAGTATAACATGCTACCTTTAGCTCAGTTGACCCCTTTATAATGAAGCACAATAGACAATAGTGTATTGTCGTCTTTGGCATCAAGGAATGGTAAATTCACTTGAGGTTCTAATAGAGCTCCTAAGTTTTTGTTCTAATCTTTTTCCACCACATTTGAGAGTGTCATCTATTAGCCGAACATAAATCAAGGAACCATATCCTTGATTTATTCTCCATAACAATTGTAATAATATGCCTTTATGTGTAGTTATTGTATTTCCTTTATTAGCTCTTGTAAATTGTCTATATATTGTATTACTCAATGTAATGGAATTCATCTTGACATAATATTACCTCTAATATGGTATCAGCCAGAAATTTCTGATACAAGAGCCTTGATCCTTCTTCCCCTTTCTACCCTACCCGCCTGCTACCTTCTGTCCGCCGCCAGTATTATGGCCGCAAACAGCCAGCTTTCTGCCACCATCCCTCTTCACTCTCTTCTCCATTTTATTCCTCTAAAACTCACCTCTACCAATTACCTACAATGGTCCCATCAAATCACTCATTTCCTCTCTATGATTAAACTCTACAATCATGTTGATGGCTCCTCTCTACCACCACCACAGACTATCACAACCAATGACAAAACTATACCCAATCCTGAGTATCTTACCTGGCTAGAATCGGACCAGTCTGTTAGGCTTGTGATTCAGTCTTCCTTGTCTGAAGAGTCTATGTAAGAAATCATCGGCCTTCACACTGCTCGTGATGTTTGGCTTGCTCTTGAATCAGCCTTTAGTCACAAGTCTCTTGACCGCGTCCATACCTTGCAAGACAACCTTCGTCAACTTCAAAAGGGATCTTCCTCGATCACTGAATATGGGCGCAAGTTTAAGGGACTTTGTGATGAGTTGGCCGCTATCGGACACCCGGTCTCTGACTGTGACAAGAAACACTGGTTCTTATGCGGTCTCGGGTCTGCCTATGAAAATTTTTCCACCACCTATCGAGCCCTCTCCGAAACCATCACCTTTCGTGACCTTCTGTCCAAGGCCGAAACACAAGAACTATTCATGAAATCGCTTCATGGCTCTTCCGAACCTCAGGTTTCATTCCTTGCTCATCAAGGAAGATCTGGTAATTTCTCTAAACAATCCTCAAATTCTTCATCTGCTAATCGTGGCCGTGGCCGCTTCTCTGGTCGTGGACGTGCTAGACTTCTACCCCACTGTCAATTATGCAGGAAAGATGGTCATTATGCCAGCTCGTGTCCCAACCTTGCATCTTATGCTCAACGTGCCTCCTCCCTTGATCCAAACCTTGCTCAAGCCTTTCATGCTCAGTGCCATGTCACTGACAATTTTCCTGATTGGACTGGAGATACCGGTGCTGACGCTCATATAACTCCTGATGAAAATGACGTCACTGCCCCTTATGGCCACCCAGGTAACTCTTATGTACGGTTTGGGAACGGTCAAACCCTTCCTGTTACTAAAGTTGGAACCGCCTCTATTCAAAACAAAATACCACTTAAAAATGTCCTTGTTGTTCCCCGCCTTACTAAACGTCTCCTTTCAGTTAGTAGACTCACCCATGATTCTCCAGTTGATGTGCTCTTTTCTAATAATTTTTTCGACATCCAGGATCGCAAAACAAAGCAAACCCTGGCAAGAGGCACGTGTGAAGACGGTCTTTACATTCTCAGAGAAGGACAACATGTGTTCGTGGCGTCCTACTCTTCTCAACACCTTAAAGCTTCTTATGAGAAATGGCATGGTTGTCTTGGTCATGTCTCTTTTGATGTTATTTCTAATTTACATAAACTTGGTGCTTTGTTTGTTACTTCCTTATTACCTAAACCAAAACTTTGTTCTCCATGTCAATTATCTAAATCTCATCGTTTACCATTTGAATTAAATACAAAACGCTCTTTGCATGCTTTAGATTTAATTCATTGTGACCTTTGGGGACCCACACCTGTTATGTCATCAAATGGCCATCGTTACTATGTCATATTCATTGATGATTATTCTCATTTTACGTGGTTTTACCCACTTAAAAATAAGTCTGATTTTTATGATGTGTTGATTGCCTTTACTGCTTATGTTCAAAACCAACTCTCAACCATTATTAAAATTTTTCAATGTGATGGGGGCACAGAATTTACCAACACACGAGTTAAAGCATTTTTTTCGTGAGCACGGTATTCATCACCGTCTCTCTTGTCCCCATACGCCACCCCAAAATGGCCGAGCCGAACGGAAACATAGGCACATCACTGAAACTGGACTTGCCATGCTTTTCAACTCGCATTCCCCAGCCTCCCTCTGGGTTGATGCCTTTTCTTCTGCTACTTTTATCATTAACCGCCTCCCCACACCTGTTCTTGAAAATAAATCACCATTTGAAATACTATTTGGATATGCTCCTACATATTCAAATCTTCGCGTGTTTGGCTGTCATGTGTTTCCCTACTTACAGGACTACGCCAAACACAAACTTTCACCTTGTAGTGCGAAGTGCATTTTTATCGGATACGATGCCCAGTACAAAGGCTATCGTTGCTTGGACACCAAAACATATCGTACCTATCTCACTCGTCATGCACGGTTTGATGAAGACACCTTTCCATTCAGTGGCCATGTCTCCCCTATTGATGAGGCCACTCTCGTCTTTTCAAACTTCGATGAATCCATTCTGGTTCCACCTTTAACCAATCAGCCACCCATTATTTCATCACCGCCCCCTACTTCCACTCCCTCGCCTTTCGTTCGTCCATGCTCCCTCTGTCCTAACCACATAAATCCGCCTTCCTCACCCATTTCCGATATCCCTCCACATCCAAACAACCCCCAACCCACATCCACGCAACCCCCATCCCAATCCACACAACCCCCAGCCCAAACAAACCCCGATCCACACCTCTCGGACCACGCCTCAAGTCTAAACCAACCCGACTCATCTTTTCCCAGCCCACACTATCCCGCACCTACTCACGGCCCAAACCAACCGAACCTACAACCCTTCCAGCCCACTACCGCTCCACCTATCAGCCCACCAGTTACCTCTCAAACTCAACATCCTACCTCCTCGGCCCAACCAAATCCCATCCCTAATCCGCCACCTTCACCCATTCCTCCGGCCTATACTCATCCTACAACCGCTCCTACCCACCCCATGACAACCCGACCCAAGAATGGGATTTACAAACCCAAATACACTGCTGACCTCTCTCAACTTTCAAACCCTTTACACACTGCCTTACTCACCACCTCTGACCCACGTGGTTTTAAAACCGCGTCCAAACACCCAAGATGGATCAAGGCTATGGAAGAAGAAATGGAGGCTTTACACAACAATAAAACTTGGACTCTTGTCCCTCGTCCTTTAAATTCAAATGTGGTTGGTTCTAAGTGGATTTATCGCACAAAATACAAGTCGGATGGTTCTATTGATCGATACAAAGCAAGACTCGTTGCTCAAGGATTTACTCAAGTACCTGGTCAGGATTTCTTTCACACATTCAGTCCTGTTGTCAAGGCATCTACTGTTCGTGTGGTTCTTGCTCTTGCTACTATGTACGCTTGGCCGCTTCGTCAACTTGATGTTCGTAATGCTTTCTTGAACAGTAACCTCACTGAGACAGTTTACATGGAACAACCTCCGGGCTTCATTGATACACGTTTTCCACATCACGTTTGTTCCTTGAAGAAAGCTCTATATGGCCTTAAACAGGCACCTCGTGCTTGGTTTCAATGTCTTAGTACCTTTGTTACTAATCATGGTTTTATTTGCAGCCAGGCGAATACTTCTTTGTTTGTGTTTAAACAGGAAAAGGTGCTTGCCTACCTCTTGGTTTATGTTGATGACATCATCCTAACAGGGAATGACACTACTTTCATCAACAAATTTGTAACGGCCTTAAATAGAGAATTCTCCATCAAAGACCTAGGTAGTCTGGGGTACTTCTCCGGCCTTGAAGTTACTCGTACAGACAATGGCCTCTTTCTTAGTCAAGCAAAATATGCCCTTGACATACTGACCCGTGCCGACTTACTTGACTCCAAACCAGTCCCCACTCCGCTGTCTACCTCGGAGGTCTTTTCTTCTAAAGGACCACAATTTCATGATCCAACTCTTTATTGATCACTGGTTGGAGCATTACAATATCTAACCATAACCAGACCTAATTTGTCCTATGCAGTTAATCAAGCTAGTCAGTATCTTCAGTCTCCTACGGTCTCCAGTTTCCAGTCTGTTAAAAGGATTCTTCGCTTTGTTAAGGGTACAATCCAACTTGGTCTTCACTTCTCACGTAAGTCGAATACCACTCTTCTTGGTTATTATGATGCTGATTGGGCTCGATGTATTGAAACTCGTCGCTCCACCTATGGTTACTCTATTTATTTGGGAGGAAATTTGGTCTCTTGGAGTGCCAAGAAACAACCTACAGTGGCCCGTTCTAGTTGTAAGTCTGAGTACCGTGCTATGGCCAACATTGCTGCAGAGATCATTTGGCTTACTCATCTTCTTAGGGAACTTCATACTCTTCCCATGGATCGCCCAACTTTATTATGTGACAACAAGAGTGCTCTATTTCTCAGTCAGAATCCAGTGTCTCATAAAAGGGCTAAACATATTGATATCGATTATCACTTTGTTCGGGAATTGGTACCATCTGGTCATCTATACACCAAATTCGTTGCATCCAATCTTTAGGTGGCTGACATATTCACGAAGAGTCTTCCTCGTCCCTTGTTCGAGAAATTTCGTATATGCTATGCGTTGGTTTATTCTCCATAATAATTGTAATAATGTGCCTTTATGTGTAGTTATTGTATTTCCTTTATTATCTCTAGTAATTTGTCTATATATTGTATTACTCAATGTAATGGAATTCATCTTGGCATAATATTACCTCTAATATCATCCAACAAGATCCTAGATTTGAGAAGTGAGATTCGTATGAACATTACGTAGTATCATGGTATCAAAGGCAATCGTCGTATTAAAGATATGCATATCACTAGACATGACCAAGTATTCTACACATACATTATACTTGAATAACATTGGCTTTGAGTATATGCAACAAACCAAGATCATGTGGACTAAGCGTGGAAAATCCATTCATGTCAGAGCTAGAATATCAAAATATGTACTACTAATGAATTGCAGGGCAAATCTCCCTTGGCGGTTAGTGTTAGTGAATGACTTCCTAACTACTAAAGGAGTAATTACCCAGTAATGCATTTATAGACTTAAAACAACTTTTAAAGACATTTGGTTGATAGAACTTCGCATTGCTTTCCAAACAATTTATAAGCTCACAAGAAGTATACACAAGCTATATGCTAGCATATACTTCGCACATCCTTCTCTCTCTATTTGCTGGACATGGAATTGATAATGTTTGTGGATAATACTTTTATGCCAATGTACATTTATCAAATGTGCAATTAAAAAGTCATAAATAGTGAACAATTGATGCATATAAATGAAGAAAAGAACAAGTAAATTATGTTCCATATATTATTCTTATGTCACTAACACGGTATACTTAATACCGTATACATAAGGAATATTTAGAGATTAAATTTACAAAAAAAAAAAATGTTATCTGCCAAAGAAAACGTATTTATATTGTCATAATTGTATATAGAAAAAACTTGGGGTATTGGATTTTAATAATCCAAACTTTCACCCATTGGCCGGCAATAATTTGCACTTCAAAAATTCTCAACAGCGATCCCAACTTTCAACGTATTTTCCGACAATGAACCTTTGTTACCTGAGAACTAACTCGGTTAGTGGATATTAACGTGGACATTGATGTGGATGATGACGTGGCATGCCATGTCAGCGTCCATGTCATCATCCTAACCAATTGTCTTTTCTTTAAATTGTCTTATATTCACCTGCTTGTCCCCAACTGAGAATTTATGTTAAATTTATCGCAGTATGCTAGCGCTATTAAGAAAGGAGTGACGGCGCAGTTTATTGTTCATCTGCCTGTTATCTTAATGTAAGTATGTCCTTTATGAAATTGGTATTGATGTTATATTATGGCTGAAAAGAAAAGGATCAGATCAACACACTTTAAGGTAGAAACATTTTGTCAGGGTTGTTTTTTAAATTTTAAATAAACCCAAACATTCATTCGTTTCAGGTTCTATAGTTTGGGACTGAATCGAATTATGACTTTTCCAATAAGTTAATAAGTTGAAAAAAAAGTGTTTGTCAAACCAAAAGTCCTTTTTGTTTTAACTAATCATTTGGCCCTTGATAAGTTGTTTGGGAAAAGTAAGGATTTGTGACTTATCAAAACTACTTGTAACTTATTGATGGATATTTACCTACATGTTTTCCTTACATCCTTATACATACCATTCTTATATCATTTTGGGTCATTTTACCTAAATAAGTTAATCCAAACACTTTTTACAAAAAAAACTTATTGACTTATTGTTTTTTCCCACTACATAAGCTAATCCAAACACTTTTTTAAAAACTCATTTCTAAAAAATCATAAGTTAATAAGTTCTTTTAACCAAAAGTTTTTTTTTTGAACTCAAATAAGTTTATCCAAACATGCCCTTATTTGTGTTTTGGATTAGCTACCCATAACCCACAACTTATGGGTTCAAGTCTCTAATTGGTTCAATGATATTCATTTATAAGTGAATTTGAAAATGGTGACATCATTGTATGTTATCATTAACTAAGATAATTATTAAGGTCATCATTGGATATGTGGTGACTGGTGAGACACATGAGAGCTTATGTAGTCAACTCAAAAAGAGTTCATCTTGCTTGGATGATAAGAGTGACATCTATGACCCCTTTGATGATTTACATGTACTAAGTTAATTCGCTCATGTTTGATAACTAGTATTGATTGAGAAACATTGCAATTGAACTCCTTATGAGACTAATGACAATGTATGTCTCATGTTCAATGAGATGCAGTAACAAAGTATAAGTCATATCTTACATATTTATTGCGGAGAATGATAAAATAGAAAGTAGATTTTAGGTTGAGAAGTAATGTTTGGGATTGAGTTTGAAAACAACTTATTGATTTATTAGCTTTTTGAAAAAGCCAATAAGTCAATAACTCATTTTGAAAAGCCAGGATTTGGTGCTTTTTCAAATGACTTATTGACTTATTGGTTTTTTCAAAAAGCAAATAAGTCAGTAAGCCACCCATACCTCTTGGTCTAGTGATATGTTGTCCCCCCTTCAAATCCTTGATTAGCCGAACATAAATCAAGGAACCATATCCTTGATTTATTCTCCATAACAATTGTAATAATGTGCCTTTATGTGTAGTTATTGTATTTCCTTTATTATCTCTTGTAAATCTATACAATATATAAACCAAAGCCATTTTAATGACATGACACTTAAAGATGCATTCTCTTCCTTGAGTGTGCCATGTGTCATCCCATGTGACATTAAGATATTTTAGGAAAAAAATAATTTAAAAACAAAATTTGATTTTTAACCCTCATGTTTCCTCCCATAATTTTTAAACGTTGATATCTTTAATATACGAGATTTTTTAAAGAAAAAAATTACACCAAATTAACGAGCGTTTTATTATCTTTCCAACGAGTACCATAGTGCTATATAAAAAACGAAAAAAAAATTGTGGGGTTTTGTTCATACAGGAAAAAAAAACACAAAGTGTTTAGGTAAATAATTAATCATGTATATGCAAGTCACTAATTATGTTCAAATCAGTAAATATGATTTTTTTTTTCAATCAGAGCTGAATAGCTTAATAGAGTTATACATTGGTTTAAGTTAGGTATCAATATTAGTATGTTAGAGTTGTATATTTGTTTAGTCTTTAGGATAAGTGTTAATATTAGAGTTACATTAAAGTTCTGCATTCTTTTAGGTTAGGTGTTAGCCAATACATTGTTAATTTGTTTTAGGTTAGATATTAATATTAGAGTTATACATCAGTCTATTTTATATGTAAAATTGATGTATCATATTAAATTTCTCAACCCGGGACGCTCCCGGGGTATAATCTAGTTGTCTATATATTGTATTACTCAATGTAATGGAATTCATCTTGGCATAATATTATGTCACACCCTCAAATTCCACGTGCGGGGTTTTACCGCGAGGCGCGTGACACACCAGGATCTAAGTCAATGGTCACAATAAACGACAACTATATGATTCGAAAACAACGTAAACTACCCATTAAGTTTTCAAAATCTATCCACCACAGCGGAAGCATAAAACGTTATTACGATTCAAAAGTAAAACTAAGAAAACGTTTGATAATACTGAATAATATGCAAGTGAGTCCTAGACGTCGTGAGACTCCGTGCGCCTATCAACTGCTGCTACCTCAACGACCTGAGACAGACATGCTAAAAACGTCAGCAAATAATGCCGGTGAGTTCATAGGTTTTATGTTAAACGTTTAAGTAATGAAAGCCATCATGTTATCACTATGTCAGAAATGATAGCGTTAGCTAGACGCATGAGTAATACTACTACGACCGGAAACCATTACAGACAACGATATATGATTTTTGCCCGAAACGATTATGCACTACCTCCAGTAGCGTTATGACCGAGACAATATGCACCCGCCCGGCTCCCAGCCGACGGGTGGGGTCTGTCAGTCCCAATAGATCTATCCACATTTCCCCCGTTATGCCATCCAACATATTCATGGTTTCCCCGGGACTTTACGTATCGTATAGTATGTAAATGAATTAACACTAGTATAACATGATAATTTATGAAATATGTATAAAGCATGTGTCTCCCCCGAAATGTAAAAACGTAAAGTGGGGCCGTGAAACTCACCTTAATTTCCATGCTAAGCTAGCAAACAAAGCCTGAACCCTCGACCGACTTCCTCGTGCCCTAATTACCAACAAAGGACACCTTAACAGTCTATCACACATAAGCCTAGCTTATTGACTGCTCAAAAGATAGTCTATCCGACTGTCTAGACTCGTGTGTACCAACACGAGTCTCAATACGTTTCAACTCGACGAACCGATCGTGACTTATCTTAATTCTCGTATTACATAGCACCCAAGTTGCACGCCTGTTACTATTTATGTATAAACCATGTTGGACTAGTACCCCGAAACGTATAATTACCCTGAATCGTAGCACGTCTCGTAAATCATATAAGTATATTCATTTTGTGTAATTATATTTTAGAGGATACTCTTTAAGGAAAATACAACTTTAGTTATTAAAATCAATTAATAACATTTGTTACTTCTTCCCAAATATTGTTTAAAAATCATCTTTATTGCCACAAATAGTTAGACTTTGAAAATACTTTGATTCTGTATATAATGCACTTGTTCAAAAGACTTACGGGAATTTATTTATAGAAATAATAGCAGTTCGCTACGCTTTGGTTTTATAAAAATTGGGCAGAGTTTCCTCTGTTTTTGTACGAACCAGACAACACCCGTTGTCTACAATTTTCCCCAAAATCAACTTTCAAACACAATTCGTCAAGTCCTTTTATCCACATTTCCGATTCACGAGACTATACGTTTCGTCACCTATGTATACTTATTTATATATATATAAATATAGTCCGACAATATAGTCCAATGTTATTTAGTCCGATGTTCAATATCGTAAGTCACGTTAAGTTAACCATTTACCAAATCGTCTAATATAATTACCGTTTATTATTATTATTCGGTCCGTTCGCGAGTTAAAACTATTCTATCCATATCAATATATTTATAAATATATAATATTCATAAATATATAATATTTACAAATATACAATATTTATAAATATATAACATCTACAAATAATAATGAATATGAACTCAAGTATACCGAATCGTACGCGCGCGTCTCGATCTACGTGTTGACCCGAACTTGACCATCTATTGACTCGGTTGACCGTGAACCAACTGACTTGAACCGCACCAGATCTGACTCATAACGGACCCGAATCTAACCAAAATCAACCCGACTAAACCGGACCCAAACCAACCAACCAACTACCGGACGCGACTACCACCACCTGAAACAACTTAACCAGAACCACACCAGATACGGACCCTAACCTGGACCAGATTTTAACCGAAACCCGAACGAGCCTTGAAACCCACAAACCGTCAGACCTTGCTACCCATCGGACCCAAAAACCTGTACCATCACAAAACCATCAGCATCGGCCTCCTCCTCACCTCCTTGTGCTACCACCGAGCCACTTAACCACCTAAGCAGTCATCAAAGAACCACCATTAAACCCCTACCCCTTCACCACCGGTCCAAGAAACGAGCACCAAACATATCACTTAACCCGACCCATAGAACCCCAACCGAACCAGACCTGGATTGACATCATCACCAACAAACCACTGATTAACACCACCCGACCATCATACACCAGCGCCGCCTTGAACCACCATGGACCGGACCACCACGAACCACCTCAAACCACCGATCGAGCCCACAAATGTTGAGCACCAACCAGATCTGGAACACCCAAGCCACCACAAACCAACACTAAACCTCGAGACTACAAACCACTATCTACCCGAACACCAACCATCGGCCACTATGTCGGCCCCCAAATCCTCTTCAGCCGCCGCCGCCACCACCCAGGACGGTGGTGGTCGGCTGTTAACAGAAACGAGAGAGAGAGAGAGCGCGATTGGGAGAGGTATGGAGAGAAGGAAAGAGAAATCGGTGAGAAAGAGAAGGAGAGAGGTTAGAGAGTGTGTGTATGGTTTAGAGAGAGAGAGATGCAGATTTTAGAGAGAGAGGGACTAGGGTTTGTGTGTAGGAGAAGAATGAGAATAAGATGAATTTATAGTTAGGGTTATTATGAAGGTGCACAACACGTAACGAACCCGTTTAAACGAAATACGACTCGGTTTTATTTTACCGTTCATAAAATAATAAATAAAGCATGTCGGAAATGTTCGATTTTGAAAACGTAACAAAACCGTGAAATTTTAAATATAATGTTTATTATCCCGCGCGTGCATTCGAAACACACGTTTAAAACACGTTATAAGATTCGACCACGGTTTCTTTTGTTAAAACGATCTGTTAACCTTCGAAACTTAAAAATTAACAATATTTATAATAAAAAGTTATCTAAAATCACATCGGTATCATTCGGAAGTTGCCGGTTGTCACATATTACCTCTAATATCATCCAACAAGATCCTAGATTTGAGAAGTGAGATTTGTATGAACATTACGTAGTATCATGGTATCAAAGGCAATCGTCGTTGTATTAAAGATATGCATGTCACTAGACATGACCAAGTATTCTACACACATTATATTTGAATAACATTGGCTTTGAGTATATGCAACAAACCAAGATCATGTGGACTAAGCGTGGAAAATCCATTCATGTCAGGGCTAGAATATCAAAATATGTACTACTAATGAATTGCAGGGCAAATCTCCCTTGGCGGTTAGTGTTAGTGAATGACTTCCTAACTGTCAAAGGAGTAATTACCCAGTAATGCATTTATACACTTAAAACAACTTTTAAAGACATTTGGTTGATAGAACTTCGCATTGCTTTCCAAACAATTTATAAGCTCACAAGAAGTATACACAAGCTATATGCTAGCATATACTTCGCACATCCTTCTCTCTCTATTTGCTGGACATGGAATTGATCATGTTTGTGGATAATACTTTTAGGCCAATGTACATTTATCAAATGTGCAATTAAACATTCATAAATAGTGAACAATTGATGCATATAAATGGAGAAAAGAACAAGTATATTATGTTCCATATATTATTCTTATGTCACTGACATGGTATACTTAATACTGTATACCTAAGGAATATTTAGATTAAATTTACAAAAAAAAAATATGTTATCTGCCAAAGAAAACGTATTTATATTGTCATAATTGTATATAGAAAAAATATGGGGTATTGGATTTTAATAATTCAAACTTTTACCCATTGGCCGACAATAATTTGTACTTAAAAAATTCTCAACAGCGATCCCAACTTTCAACGTATTGGCCGACAATGAACCTTTGTTAACTGAGAACTAACTCAGTTAGTGGATGCTGACGTGGACGCTGGCGTGGCATGCCATGTCAGCTTCACGTGGACGCTGGCGTGGCATGCCATGTCAGCGTCCATGTCATCATCCCAACCAATTGTCTTTTCTTTAAATTGTCTTATATTCACTAGCTTGTCCTCAACTGAGAATTTATGTTAAATTTACTGTAGTATGCTAGCGCTATTCAGAAAGGGGCGACAACGCAGTTTGTTGTCCATCTGCCTATTATCTTAATGTAAATATGTCCTTTATGAAATCGGTATTGATGTTATATTATGGCTGAAAAGAAAAGGACCAGATCAACACACTTTAAAGTAGAAACATTTTTTCAGGGTTGTTTTTTAAATTTTAAATAAACCCAAACATTCATTCGTTTCAGGTTCTATAGTTTGGGACTGAATCGAATTATGACTTCTCCAATAAGTTAATAAGTTGAAAAAAAAGTGTTTGTCAAACCAAAAGTCCTTTTTGTTTTAACTTATCATTTGGCCTTTGATAAGTTGTTTGGAAAAAGTAAGGATTTGTGACTTATCAAAATTACTTGTAACTTATTGATGGATATTTACCTAAATGTCCTCCTTACATCCTTATACATACCTTTCTTATATCATTTTTGGTCATTTTATCTAAATAGGTTAAACCAAACACTTTTTACAAAAAAAAAAAAAAAAAAAAAAACTTATTGACTTATTGTTTTTCTCCACCACACAAGTTAATCCAAACACTTTTTTTAAGAACTTATTTCTAAAAAGTCATAAATTAATAAGTTCCTTTAACCAAAAGTTTTTTTTGGACTCAAATAAGTTTATCCAAACATGCCCTTATTTGTGTTTTGGATTATCTTACCCATAACCCACAACTTATGGGTCAAGTCTCTAATTGGTTCAATGATATTCATTTATAAGTGAATTTGAAAATGGTGACATCATTGTATGTTATCATTAAATAGATAATTATTAAGGTCATCATTGGATATGTGGTGAGACACATGAGAGCTTATGTAGTCCACTCAAAAAGTGTTCATCTTGCTTGGATGATAAGAGTGACATCTATGACCCCTTTGATGATTTACATGTACTAAGTTGATTCGCTCATGTTTGATAACTAGTATTGATTGAGAAACATTGTTATTGAACTCCTTATGAGACTAATGACAATGTATGTCTCATGTTCAATGAGATGCAGTAACAAAGTATAAGTTATATCTTACGTATTTATTGCGGAGAATGATAAAAATAGGAAGTAGATTTTTGGTGAGAAGATTTTAGGTGAGAAGATTTTAGGTGAGAAGTCTAAGAAGAGGTATGATGGTGACATGTGTCTTCTAAAATTTTAAGGTGGAAAGGCATCTTGGGTTTTTACTTGTTTATATCAAAAAGTCATATGATGGCTTGTAATGAATTGCAGGGCAAATCTCCCTTGGCGGTTAGTGTTAGTATGTGAATGACTTTCTAACTGCCGAATGAGTAATTACCCAGTAATGCATTCATACGGTAAATAGCCTTTAAAGACGTTTAGTTATAAGCCTTCATCTTGGTTTCCAAACAATTTATAGGCTAACAAGAAGCATATACAATTAGCTATATTCTAGCATATACTTCGCACATCCGTCTTCTATTTTGCTAGACAACGAATCTAGAATGTTTTGTGATAGTACTTTTATGCAATTATGCCGGTATACTTTTATCAGACTTTTACAATTTATAAAACAAATGAAAAAAAAAATCACTATATGTACTATGCTCCTTATATTTTGATGATCATTTGTTATATATTCGTTTCTTAGTAGGTCAATGCCGAAAGTGATACGAGTTCCACAGAAATCACATAAAATTGTTCTTGGTCAAAGATTGAAAATATTGTTCTTATGTCTTATATATATATATATATATATAAGGATATTTTTATGATTAAATTTATAAATAATGTTATATGCCAAAGAAAAATATTTACATGGGCATAATTATATGATGTATATTTGGTTAGAACCTCATGTATTAAAAAGAGTTGAATAAATTTACTTTTATATACTAAGTAATAGAAAAACTATATTTAAAAAAAAAAACGGTATATTGCACGCGGTAAATAAACTCGTGTATTACACGGGTTAAATAAATATAATGTAATCAATTAAGATATGTATTTTAAAGATAAAGTTTTTATGTACTATTTACTTATTGTAGTAGTTAAAAATAATTTATTATATTTACTCATATATAAACTACATAGCTAGCATATTATTTTGTATCAACAACTATTGGAGTATGCTTAATCAAGGGCGAAGTATAGAACGAACGGAGGTGTCCCAGTCCTATCATTTTTTGCTCATTACTGTAAATTTATGTTTTTCATTCGAAAATTTTATACGTATTATGTATGGGCCCCACCGTTTCAAGTGTCCCGTGACTTGTGCCCCTCTCCCCCAACCTCAAAAATATTTTTCAAGTTCCACCATTGTGCTTAATCGCTAAAGAACACTAATCACATTCATGTAAGATAACACATTGTAATATGAATAGATATTAAAGTCACAACTATATGATCTAATCTATACAAAAAAGAAAGAAAATTAGAAAAAAATAGTTTGAGAAAACAAAAAATATTAAATTATTAAGAAAGTAGGAAAGATACAATAATTTAACATGAGAGAGAAACAAAAATAATGTTATCTAATATTGTTAATTTTTTACCGGTAAAATGGAACGAAACGCGAAAATTACACATTTAATTGTTAAGGGATTTAAATTCATAACCTTCTTTTTAAGGCTAGTGTCTCTACCATTTGGGCTAGCCTCACATGATAGATAATATTATTTTTTATAAGGAAAAACTATTATTTAATATTTATTATTATTTAATTAATAGGAAATATTTTTATTTATTATATGGTAATATAATAAAGATATATAATATTAAAATCGGGAGAAAAAATTTAGTAAAATTTGTTTTCATAAGCTTTACTAACAAAATTCATTATATCCTAAACTTTATCAATTAAATAACCAAGTTATATAACATATAGTAATTTAAAAATGCAGATGAAAGGCCTGGCATAAATTAAAACTCCACACCATCAAACAGTTAAATTAAAACAGGAACTTTATATTAAAGGAAAAATCTGTAGGAAGAGGTGGAGGAACCAAATATAGGTCCATGGATCACGTCATGTTCCGTTATTTTCATTTCTTTCTTCTTTTTAATTAAATAATATTTTTTTATATTTTTTTCATTATATTTTCTCTCTTATTCACTTATAACCACTTTAAAAAACTACTAAAAGAACTATAGAGGTGAACACTTTCTCTCCAAATTTACTCATATTCTCTCTTCTTCATTTACAACCGCTTTCTAAGATATAAATCGCCTACTCACATTAAAATGAAGATGCTAATGTGAATACCTTAAGCATTAAATTGCAGTCAAAGATATGGGGCCTAAATAAACATCTTGCCCAACTGATCAATATGCCAAGTCTTACTAATTGCTAAAAGAGAATTGCCCAGCAATGCACCCGTACACTTAATACACTTAGCCAGGTTACTAGATGCCGAAAATCGTTATCCCTTTGAAACTGTTATATAGGGCAGCAAGAAACCTCACATTATAGCATATCCTAAGCACATCCCGTGTCTCTCCTATAGTAAATTCTCATGGTATCTATGCCTACAAGAAGTGGTTCATTTTGTGTCATGCAAATAAAGTTTATGTGTTGGTTTTTTTTTAGTGGCCCTTTGGGTTTCAAAGAGACATGACAAAAAGATATAAAAGATGTTATACAATGTAGACATATACGTAGACATATACGTAGTATGCACATATATAACTTAAATTGAAAGATAAGGCACGAACAATATGCTTTCCTTTATAGGTTTTGATTTTTAATTGCACCTATATATGTGTTTCATATATAGCATAAGTGGTGTTACAATTTTTTGAATAAAAGTTTTGATATTAATTTGGAGCCTGTCACTACTACACAAGGCAATATTATATTCATAAAAATATGACTAGCATTTTCAAGTCTTTGAATTTTGAAACCAATAAGACGCTGAAAAATGGTTTGCCTTCCATGTCTACATATGTTGACAATATTGAGTCATCATTCATATCATGTAAGCAGAAAATAAGATGGGAAGAGACAGGAATATTAAAAGAAATCCATTTTTCCACATCATGAGCCAAAAGGGATGCGTGTCAACAGTCAACGAAAATTTGAAAAGTCAAAGATTTGGAATAGATATGAATCTATGATAGACAACGTACGTATTACTTAATTTATAGTTTGGTGTATTTAAGTTCTATACTAATTTGGTTGTATTTTTTTGGCTTCGGTTATTGGTACAACCCCCCCCCCCCAATATAATTGTACACTCATGTCCTTTGTACGTCACATATAGGGCTATACGTGGACGTATAGGAGGGGCTATCGACGAGAAGTTTTGTCAGACTATACACCTTTTGTATATACATATACGCCGCGTATAGGTCTCTGACATGTCTCCGACTGATGAGCATTAACACCCGCGCGATAGTTTGTGCAATCCCTACCCTATACGTGGCGTAACGCAGGGCGTGAAAATAATTTGTGAGGGTGTGTAAACACCATCACCCTATTTTTTTTTTTTTTTTTGTTAAATTAAGGTGTGGGACCCTAAGAAGTGCACTACTAGAAAACTGTCAAATTCTGACTAAAATTTCTGACCAAAAAAATTTGGTCGGTATTTCCGACCAATTTCCGACTAATAACCAACAAAAAAAAAATTGCTGCTTTTTGGGACAGATTTCCGACCAGATACCGACAAAAAATAAATTCGTCGGAAATTTGTCGGAAGTTTCCGACAAATTTCCGACCAAAAAAAATGAAAAACAAAGAAAAAAGTGTTTTGGTCGGAAAATGGTAGGAAATGAAAAATAAATAAAATATAAAAGCTTTTGTCGGAACGTCACTTTTTGTTTATTTTTTTTTATCATTCCATACCATTTTTCAACAAAAAAAATAAAAATAAAAAAAATTGGTCGGAAAATGGTAGGAAATGATAAATAAAGAAATACAAAAAAAAAAAAAAACTAGTGAGAGTATTTATTTAATATATATATAAATATTAAACAAAATCATATTGCTTGTCGGTAAATCGTCGGTAATTACCAACCATTTTTCCGACCAAAATCTTTATTTTAATGATATTCGATTATACAAATGTGCATTATATGTACGTGCATGTGTGAATGTATTCATGAGTATTTATTTGTTATGTACATGTGTATGAGTCATAAGGGGAGGGTTATCTTGAGAACGCTAAATATCGCGAGAACCGTGAGAACAAGTGAGAAAACTAATCAAAATCATTTTTTTTCAATACAAACCTAATTATAATTAAAATATAACATTAATAAATGAATTTTCTTTCCAAATAATTCATCTTTTCTTGCAAAAACACTTTCAAATTAACTTTTTACACATGTGTAAATGAAACAGTTTACACATGTATAAACAGTAAATTTACACATGTGTAAAAACAAATTATTTTCGTATACGTTTGAATTTTTACGCGTAATTTGTGTTTTTGAGATGGAATTTTAGTAATAAAGACAAGTGTAAAAAGAAATTTGGAATTTGAATGGTTTTAGATGCCGTTCTCACGGTTCACACGAAATATAGGTGTTCTCAAATTAACTTTCCCCTGAGTCATAATGCATACAAAAATGCACATATATATATATATATATATATATATATATATATATATATATATATATTATACACACACTTATACACATACACAGAGTTATGGAATAACAAAAACTTGTTTTAAGCAATGAGTCCTGACAATGTACACACATGTATGTATGTGTATAATACGTATAATTTGGTAAAATAAAAGTATTCAATGTATGATTAAGGTGTACAAAAGATGGAATGAAAAAAACAACGTTTAAAGCTCGAAAAATAAAAAAAAATGGTATCGGTTGTCGGTAGATCGTCGGTAATTACCGACCATTTTCCGACAAAAAATGACATTTGGTCGGTAAATTGTCGGTAATTACCGACCATTTTCTGACAAACTCAACAATTGGTCAGTAAATTGTCGGTAATTACCTACCATTTTCCGACCAAAATCTTTATTTTATTGATATTCGTTATATAAATGTGTATTGTATTTACGTGCATTTGTGAATGTATTTGTTCATGAGTATATATATGTTATGTATATGTGTATGTGTCGTAATGCATAAAAAAAATACACACATATATATATATATATATACACACACACATAACCCTTCTTTTAAAATGTGTATAACCGTTTGCAATCATAACCCTTCTTTTAAAAACAAAACTGGCGTTGCTCTCAAAGTTTGTACTTTAAAGTTATACAATTGCATATTTGCATATATTGTTCTTTAATACAATGTTATTAATGGCTCTATGCTATTTGCTCTCGTACATCCTGTTATCATCTTTGGCTTATTGCAATTATGATTATGGTGCTTGATTTAATTATTTACCTATATATTGTTTTTTAGGAAAATGGCTCATCAGAAATTGTGTTGAAAACCATGGGTAGATCTTTTAACAAGACTGTCACAATTGTGGAATTAATTAAGGTTTGCCATCATATACATTTTATCCTATCTTTTTGCTCACTACTAGAAAAATACCCCTTTCTTGACGCGCATTGCGCGTCATAAAAGGGTGTTTATGACACACAGAAAAGTGTCAAGGAAGAACATGTCAAGAAAGGTTTATGACATGCAGGCGCGTGTCATCTTTTAATGACACGCGTTTATGACACTCCTTTACGACACGCTTTTTTGACACGCATTTATGACACACTCTTTAATGACACTCTTTCATGACATGCATTTACGACACACCTTTATGACACTAATTTTGCGTGTCATGTTTTTTTTTTACCTAAAAAAAATTCTGCAAAATAACTAATAAATCTGGATTTATATTTATATTTATAATAACAAAATCAATAACTTTCAAAATAAAATTGCATATATTATATATACCACAAAAAAATTACAATTAGCATTTGTCGAATCCTACCACTAGTTACAAAAAAATTACAATTAGCGTTGTGGCGCGCTCGACCAAATCATTCTAGTATTGAAGATCGTTGTCTGCCTCTCAAGCTCTTCCCACTGATTTGCAGTAAAAAACATTTTTAGTTGTTCTTGCTCAATGGATATAATTAACTAAACTAAATATAAGTATCTTACCTTGTTGGGTATACGGTTGACATGGTGTAAGAAGAACCCACACAATTGCTCGGTATCGATCAAGATCCATGGCTCTAAAGGTCTGTACATTACTCTATTCATATCTGAAATGAAACAAAAGCATATGAACATAACAGACACTATAATCTATTTACTTTTAAATGGTTGATACACAACCCAGATTGTAATCCATTGCATAGCAATGTGATTGCTATCCCACATATTAATCAACAGTTACCCAAAAAAAATATGAAAACATGACTGACTTGATATTAGTTAGGCTGGAGCATAAGTCTTTCAAGGGCAAAGTGCATGAATGCTACTGCTTTCAATTGTACTCCCAAACAATGAACAGCTCTTGATATTAGTTAGGCATTGTGCTTCATCCTCAACAATGATATTCTGTGACCTGAAATAGTAAAGTAGTCCGAATTAATGAAAAAACTAAGCATGAAAAATGTAGAGTAAAAATAATAACTGGAGGTGGTGGCTCACCGTGGCTAACAGAGCATGAAACAAACCGCCAATAAAACCCTAAACAACAGCACCCCCGTCACGACCACCAAAATGTGCCTCCGAGCCTCACTAAGAAAAAGCTTTACGTATACATGGTTATACAATATAAGTATTAGCATAATCATGTAACACAAAAGGGTTTAAACCAAATTCAAATAATGTGAAAAGTGTGAAAGGAAAAAACCATCGTGGCATAGCTTACGCCAAACTCATACGCCGAGCAATTATGGCATCAGCTTAATTGTTGGCGTAACTCAGAGACGAACCAGCGTAGTGACCCAAACCGGCCTAGTCTAAGTCTGACCATGCATAACTATATGTTTAGGGATGTACTGACCAGTTAACGCATTTAACCGCATTTAACTACTGCAACTTTGTTGGAGGTCCATTGCCGTCTAGTTACTTTCAAATTATTTGATTTCTAGCCACATTAGAAAAATTAAAAAGCACTTGATCAAATTGTTTGAGTTCTGTTCCGTTAAAAATACTTTTCAGTATTTATTTTTGAACTCCCATATTTGCTTCTTTACAATAGAGTTGTTTGAGAGCAATAGGATTTGCTCCTTCACAGTGGAGTTATTTATTTTTTAATTCCCATAATTGCTTCTTCTTAATTTAAATACTACAGTTGCTGTATGTTGTTGTATGATAGAGTTGCTTTATGTTTCATGTTATTATTGTTAAACCATTTCATGTTACTCTATTTTTCATATGTTGTTTTTTTAACCGACCTATTTTGACTTAGGCACGTTTGACTTATATTTTGCACCCCCTAACGAGAATTTCTAGATCCGCCACTGATCAACATATTAGTCTCCTGATTGACAAAAGAAACATAATCATAACATCATCTTCAAATGAGTATTCTTTTCAATGGCTTTTCAATTTGCATTTCAGTATGATCATATGGTCAGACGAGACCAACCAACAAACACCTTAACTCGTTTTTTTCTTTTCAAATAAAAACCAAGCATTATGTTTTTTTAAAAAAAAAAAATGGTATCTTTTGACCCATTTGAGAACAGAACCCAAATCTCCTATTTCCATGTAATTTTTTTTAAGGAAACAATTAATTAATACATTACAGTATAATTAATCAAAAGGGTTTTTACCTCTTCGTTTCATCAGCCACAAGCACTAAGCTTCCACAAAAAAGAAAAGATTTTAAATACTATACATCTCATGCTCAATCCCTTGCATTATGTGGTATTAGATGAGCAATTGCATTCTCTCTGAGTGCTCAGGCCCAACAAATTGCACTAGACACTAAGCATCATTCCAACTTCGAACCTCACAACAAAGTTAAGAAAATTTATAGACTGACCCAAAAAAAAAAGAGAAAATTTATAGACTATGAAGCAAAATCAGTTCAGTTTCTATTATATAAAATCAGTTCAGTTTCTTTTCTTAACAAATATTGTGTATAACTATTGAAATATTGATAAAGCTAAACATCACTACCCTATAACATATGAATCCAGTTCCAGCATTTCCTCGAACACATAATATATATGTACATCCATCACTAAGCAGCTAAAACCTCAAACAATTACAATTAATAGAGCAGCCTAATCTTCATTTTAACAACAGATTTGAACAACCTTCAAATACTAATAATATAATAAAACAACTGAGGAGGAGGATCTGGCTAATTAAAGAGTAGATAAATAAACTTACAGTCGAGCAAGGAGGAGCCGAGGAGGAGGATCTGGATGGCAGCGGGCAACCGGCAGGGAAGGAGGCGGAGGAGGTATAGCAGAGGTCAGGGTAGGTTTCGCTTTGGGCCTTTGATTGTCTCTGTTTTAGTTTGGTAGGGAGATGACATTTGGGGTTTGTTGTGTGATTATCAACGTTAGGGTTTTGTTGGATTTGGGGGTTTTGTGATGAGGATGAGAGGGATATGAGAGCAAATTGATTGAGGGTTTTGAGAATTTTTAGGGGTAGAGAGAATAAGATTATATGGAGGGAGATTAGAATTTTTTGTAAAATATATTTATGACATGAAAAGATGACACACAATATATTATAGTGTCATCTTTTCTATTTGTTGACACTAAATTCTTGACACACAAAAAACGGGTGTCATTAATTAATAAGATTTTATAAACCATGACACTTTTTTTTATGACACACGCTTTAAGTGTCATAAATGAGTGCGTGTCATAAAATGTGTGTCAAGATAGGTCTTTTTTCTAGTAGTGGCTCTTTTCTCTTTGTCGCCACTTTTTTATTTAGTTTAGAGCTCTACTATACATTTAAATTATAGAGGTGAATTGTTGGTCTTCTTCAAAATACATTCATTGGATCTACAGACATAACCGAACCTCTAGAGGAGGGATTACTCCCGTAAGATAACTTTCACACTTTTAAAAATGGTTCTTTGTGTGGTATTATGTATTCGTTTTAAGAAGTTACCATTTGCTCTTTTTTTGCAGCATGTAAACATGTTTTGATGATCACTATTACTCTCTCTAACGAGGAATAAGATACATCATCTATAGGGTGAGTTAAGTAGTCTTTGTGTCTGCTGAGTTTGTGCAAGATTTGAATGATATGTTGCCTGTGATGTCATCAACATTGCACTACTATACTTGTAATTCTTGTCAGGTATCAACCATCATTACTGGCTGACCATATGAAGAAGATGTCCATAGCCACTTTTGAGCGTATTTTGGCTATTTTGTATATTCCTTTTGATTAATTTTTGTTTTCTGTTATTATGTTAGTTGCTACCATCAAAGGCGTATGTTTACGTGTAGAATTGGAGCAATGGAAGGTTTGAACGCATGATCATCACCAAGGTTTCTATCCATGATTTTCGCTCTCAAATTGATGTATGTTTGTGACATTACAATGTTTGTATCCAAAACTTCTCATGTAGAAAAAGTGCTCCTCTGCAACGTGCGGGCACAAATACTAGTATCATAATTTGTAGATTAATATTGTACATGATTTATATAATTTATTTTCTGCATTTTGAGCAGAAAAAAATTGATTTTTTATTTTTTTTAATTAGCATTTTGGTCGGAAAATGGTCGGAAACACAATTGAAATGTTTAGTCGGAATTTTGTCGGAAAACTTGGCGTACTTTTTGTCGGAAAATTCATCAGAAACTGGTCGGAAAAGTTGGTATAGAATAAAACTAGTAATAAAAAAATGTGGTTAGAAACTAGTCGGAGTTTTGTCGGAAAAACTGACACATATATTTGTCGGAAATGGGTCGGAAATTTTGTCGGAAACTTGTCGGAAAAATTTACCGACTAGATTTTTCAGACAAAAGACACTTTGTCGAAACTGGTCGGAAACACTGTTTTCCGACCAATTTCCGACCAAAACCTTGGTCGGAAACAGACCAGTTTTTTAGTAGTGGTGGAAGGTGAAGTCAAAGTCTAACAGATAAAATCGTGACATCAAGTATGGAGATATTTGTCCTGGTACACTGGGTGGTCGATACCGATGTCACAACATTAGAGGAACACCTAGCTAGGTAAGTGTTTAATTTTTAATTTTTTTCAACATTTCTATTTGTTTAATAGCTAATTAACAACTTAACCTATCTTTGTAGAAAACGGAGAAGGATGTTAAACTCAATTGCTTGAAGTATTCAATAAGTAAAGAAAAGCCACACAAACAAGAGTGATCAAGAAGGGTGTTGTTAGACTATCCGTTGTGGCTAAAGGTGAGCACAAGCTTTAACCTCTTATATTGCGTCATGTCAGCGTCTAGTTGGCAGGGTGATAAAGCTTCTGCTCACTCACCTGATGTTGTTGTGGCTAGAGGTGAGCAGCAGCTTTATCCAGTTTTTTTGTATTTTTTATTTTTTTTCATACTTTCTAAATTTGTCAAAATTATATTAAACCAAAAATAAAGTTAACTAAAAATTAGATTAATGTTTACAATAAACTATAAAAAAAAACTAATCTAACACAACATCATCAGGACGTCTAGCCCACAAATGCTCGACTAATTCATGGCGGAGGTTTCCGTGTATCTCACGGTTCTTGATATTCCTTATGTTGTCGAGTCTTTGGTTATCATCGATTGTTGATTCGGCACGTGGGACATCACCTTGGTAATTTTGACAAATCGCCAAGCCTCGGTCCTCCAATATCATGTTATGTAGAATAATACAAGTATAGACGACGTCCATGATCCTCTCTCGTGTCCAAAACCGTATTGGGTTGGAAATCAAAGCAAATCTTTTTTTAAGAACACCAAATGCTCTTTCAATATCTTTCCTTGCCGACTCTTGTTTCTTTGTAAAGTACTTGCGTTTGTCTTCAAGTTGTGACGAGAAAGCTTGAACAAGTGTCGCCCATTCGTTGTAAATACCATCAACCAAGTAGTAGCCGTACTTGAATTTCACATTATTTGCGTAAAATGATTGGGGCGGCTCAATCCCGTCGATAAGGTTATCGAATATAGGTGATTGGTCGATAACATTTAAGTCGTTATTTGACCCGGCAACTCCAAAAAAAGCTTGCCAAAACCAAAGATCATGCGAGGCCACCGCTTCAAGTATGACACTCGGCCCAGAATGATCACCCCGATGAAACTGACCTCGCCAGGCCGTAGGACACATAGCCCAACCAACATGCGTACAATCAAGACTACCAAGCATGCCGGGAAAGCCATGTTTCTCACCATGAACCTCGTATATGCGTTGGATATCATACATGGTTGGTTTACGCAAATACCGTCATGAGTAAATAGATATGATCCCTACGATATATATATATATATATATATATATGTACATATTTTAAAACGACGTATGATAATAAAAGTGTAAAAAAATGTGACTAAACTAGTAAATAGAGATATACCTTGACAAAAATAATGAAGAGAGTCGCGCACAATTTTTTCGGACATGGCAATATACTCGTCCATTGCGTCCGATGCAATCCCGTAGGCTAGCTGCCGAATAGCCGCCGTACATTTTTGTAGGGAGGTGAACCCGAGTCGGCCCCTTGCATCTACTCTTTGTTGAAAAAAAGGATAACGCTCCGACAAATCATTTGATATACGCATGAATAATTGTCTACTCATTCGAAAGCGTCGCCTAAAATGATCTTCAGTATACACAGGATCCGGGCTGAAGTAGTGACGGTACAAGGTATCGTTTGCTCCCTCTCTGTCACGGTCAAGGGCCGGTTGTCGGGTTAGCACCGGATTCCTTCTTCTTCGAGACCGTTCTATGAGGTAGTCAACCGTTATCCTACCCACTTCCATAAACAAGTCGTCTTCTTCGGACGAGTCAGACGAAGACAAATCATTCCATTGCAAAGCCATTTTGTAGTCGAGAGAGAATTTTTTTTGGATGGTTTGTGTGATGTGAGGTGAAAATTTAAGGTTGCCATAAACAGGGAGTTGGCTGCCAACGGTCGGCAGCCAACGGCTCTTTTGACCAGCCAACGGCTAGTTTTGACCCGCTACCACACGCGAGTGTGGTAGCCTGGGCTCGCTCGTGGGCATGATGGCTTGAGGGTGTTATGGTCCAAGCTATCCACGTGTAAAAAATTGTGGCTCGCGGCTGCTCGCTTGCGGGCCACAACGGATAGTCTTAGACATACTAAGTTGGTCAAACCTTTTGGCTTATATTAAATGCTATTGACAATTTTCTATGCCCACTTTTTCAATCAATTTATTAATTCTTTTTGAAAACACATAATTTATTAAATAAGGTTTACACTTTTAGATGACAATGATATTTTTTTGTTTAAATTTTTTTTATCGGCAAACATTATTTCATTCCATCCAAATAATATGTACAAGGTTATGACTAGAAATGTTCTAGTCACACAACGATTTGCCCTTTACATCACATAATTACAAAACAAACAATATTACGTAATTGGAATATCAAAAGCGTGCCAAAGGGATATCCAATCACAACCAATGACACGGTACTTTATTGCTTGATATTATTTTGAGAGGGATAAAGGTGGGGATGAGCTCAATACCATCGATCCTGAAAATCACCAAAAATTGGAACATGTAGCGAAAAAGCTCGGTTAAGTTCTGGTACAGTACGGTATTCAAATGTAAAAAGTCGACAAAATATCGTATCGTATCGAGTCGTACCGAATCGAAACTACTAATCCTAAAGAATGCCAAAATGGATAGTGAATTGGTACCAAAATTCATTCGATACGGTATGATTTGGGACTGGTAGTGGTATTTTCTCTATCACGTACCAGTTGTTCATCCTTAGATAAAGGACTTTTGTGAACAATGGTGTAAAATGATTCCTATAGCTCAATATGAACCCCTTTAAAATGAATCACAACAATGCCATATACAAGAAAGCAAGATAATGTGGATGCTTACACAAATACATTGCAGAAAATAAATCAACTACTAAGATTTCATAGGTTTTCTTGTTATTCTTAACACCCACCGTTGAAAAGCATGTTCATGTCAGAGGTAGAATATCATATATGTACAATTTATGAATTGCGGGGCAAATCTCCCTTGGCGGTTAGTGTTAGCAAATGGCTACTAACTGCCAAAGGAGTAATTACCCAGTAATGCATTCATACACTTAAACAACCTTTAAAAAGACACTTGCTTGATAAAACTCTTGTGGGTTTTGAACAATTTATAGGCCAACAAGAAGTATACCATACACAAACTATATTCTAGCATTAGCATATACTTCACACATGCCTCTCTCTCTCCTCATTTGCTAGACATTGATCGAATATAGAATGTTGATTGCGTATAATACTATTATGCTAATGTACTTATCAAACTTTTGCAATTTAGAAAGACAAACAGGGAACACAGATGCATTCAGATTAGCAAAAAAAAAAAAAAAAAAAAAAAAAAAAAAAAAAAAAAAAAAAGGACAGAGAGAGAGAGAGAGAGAGAGAGAGAGAGAGAGAGAGAGAGAGAGAGAGAGAGTATATGTACGATGTTCCATTAGTCAAGAAAAGTTTTAAGAGGCCCACAAAATCACTTGAAACTGTTGTTCAAGATTTAAAATACTATTCTTATCTCACTAAAACATTATAGTATACATAAAAATGGTTATCTTAAAATATATTAGGTAAAAGTATAATAAAATTGAGGCCCTTTTTATTAAAAAAAAAAAAAGGAAAAAAATGTCTTAGATCTAATGTTTATATATCATCTCTGTATATTGCATGATTACACATCACAAAACCTCAATGTCAACAATCTAAAAATCACCTACATATAATACTTTTTCTCTCTTGAATTTAGGGCCTAAGAGAAGTGGGGGCCAAAACCTTTTGTGTTATTTCAATTCCCCTTGACACTTTGTTGTGGTTAGAGGTGAGCCATAGTTTTATCATCTCATATTATGTCAAGTAAGCACCCACGTGTCACTGGCTCACGACCGCAAACTGCTCACTTAATCCCGTTGTGGCTCAAGGTGAGCGATAGCTTTATTCATTTTTTCAACATTATTTAAAAATATAAAAACATATTATTACATAAAATTAAAAAAAATAAATAAATAAATATTATTTAGAAAAATAGGTAAATAAAAAATGCACTATTAGAAAGAAAAGGTAAAAAAAATATAAATAAAAAAATAAGTTTTATTATATTTAAACATGTCATGTTTGACTAAATTTTTACTTTTCATTAAAAAAAAAAATAATCTACACTTCATCTTCAACATCAACTCCATCTTCACTTTGCATCTCTGTCTTCTACCATGCTTAGCAGGTGTAGGGTATTAAGGTGGACCTTAGCAACTGACTCTCTATAAATAGGGACTTTTTCCCCAATATAATATGCCAAGTTGAACTCGGTCCTCTACTGTGTGGAGATTACACCAAGAACACACAGAGTTAACAGATCGTCATCTTCCTCCTCATGAAGATCAAAACCTGCAACTAATCGAAGATCGTCATCAACCTAAGATCATCTGCAACCGTTCTCTGCAGATCCTAATCGTTAATAGCCCTAGATTGAAGCTCTACCTGAAAACCCTAATCGCACGTAAATAGACGAAGAACGTAAACGATTACAGAGGAAAAGACGATCGAGCGCGAAGGTCGACCTAGATAAGAACAACGAGAAGACGATTTAACAAAAGATCGTCGATTATCATCGCCGATCAGAAAAGCCCTAATTTTTTTTTTTTTACAACTCAATGATACATAAATCTATGATCATCGACAGATTCTGCGAATATCCATTTAACAGATAGGGTTTCTTTTACAGATAAATTGAGGACGACGAAGAAGATATAAGCTACTTGCAGAAATACCTATGCTAACCGGATTAAACAAGAAAAGAGGAATGATAGGCCGAACCCTAAAAATTAGGGTTCTTGCAGAACAAGATTCACTAATTAAACAAGTAACAGACAAATATGAACCTAAACTAAAATCTGGGTTTCCATTGATGAATACAGACGAATACAGATACGATTACAAAGGAAATTGCAAAGAACAAAACGCCCTAGCTATACTGCGATCAACACATTGAATTACAAAGAACAATAGCCCTAACAAAGTGCCTATTGTTAGGCCTTCTTGAAGATTTTCATGAGGGGTATGGTAAATTTAAGGAAGCACAATAGTCTATTGTCGTCTTTGACATCAAGGAATGGCACCTGAGGTTCTAATAGAGGTCCTAAGTTTTTGTTCAAGGTTATCTCATAATCTTTTTCCATCACATTTGAGAGTGTCATCCAACAAGATCCTAGATTTGAGAAGTGATATTCGTATGAACATCACGTAGTATCAAAGGCAATCGTCGTTGTATTAAAGATATGCATGTCACTAGACATGACTAAGTATTCTACACATACATTATACTTGAATAACATTGGCTTTGAGTATATGCAACAAACCAAGATCATGTGGACTAAGCGTGGAAAATCCATTCATGTCAGAGCTAGAATATTAAAATATGTACTACTAATGAATTGCAGGGCAAATCTCCCTTGGCGGTTAGTGTTAGTGAATGACTTCCTAACTGCCGAAGGAGTAATTACCCAGTAATACATTTATACACTTAAACAATTTTTAAAGACATTTGGTTGATAGAACTTCGCATTGCTTTCCAAACAATTTATAAGCTCACAAGAATTATACACAAGCTATATGCTAGCATATACTTCGCACATCCTTCTCTCTCTAATAGATAATATAGTTTGAATTGTAAATATAGATAATATTTATCTCTAATATTGTAGTTGATCTCTTCCCTAAAATAAGGGAATGTTGTTATGATTAATGGAATAATGATCAAGGGTTTGAACCATACACTTCTACATGGTATCAAAGCCTAATTTTTTTTCCTTGCCTCTTCTTCCTGCCGTAAACATCAACATACCAGCCGAATTTTTTTTTATTTTTCTGCCTTCTTTCTCGATTACTCACATTTATCCATTTCCACAATGTCTTCCATACACCTTGCTATAGCCGTTACCAACATTAAGAACTTCATCCCACTCATACTTGATCGCCAAACCGAACACTACAATACCTGGGCTGAGCTATTCATCATACACTGCAAAGCGTATGAGGTTTATGATCACCTTTTACCCCGCGTCCCCCCCCCCCCCACAACTGCTACGGCTTCTAAGGAACCCGAAGCATCCTCCAAAACCACCTACCAAGAGTCTTGGGAACGTTTAGATGCCATAGTCCTCCAATGGATCTATGGCACTATCACTCAAGATCTTGTCCATACCATCATGATTACTAATACCACTGCCTATGATGCCTGGTGTCGCCTTAAAAACCTTTTCCTTGATAACCAAGCCGCTCGAACCATTGCCCTACAAAACAAATTTTATAACACCCGTCAAAAGCGTTTCTCTGACATGTCTTCTTATTGTCAACACATGAAACTTCTCTATGACCAACTCATTAGCCTAGGCGCCAATGTCACCGAAAACCAACTAGTCATGCAAATCCTCACCGGCCTAACCGACCAATATGAAACCATCAAACTTATCCTTCAACAAACTAAACCCTTACTCGACTTCTATAACATCCGCTCACAACTCTGCCAGATTGAAGATCAGAAAATTACCCAAACCTCCCAGGCGGCTCAGTCCGCTGGTACCGCCCTTAATACCCTCACCTCGAACCAAACCCAACCTACCAACTTCCCTACCCAACCTTAAACGGATGACACTGGTCGTGAGCGTGGCCGAGGCCGTGGTCGTGGCTCTTACGGCCGGGGTAGCTTCCAACAAAACGTCTGGCAAAATCCTAACCCGTGGCAACAGCCACCTCCCTGGATCGCCCCACAACAAAATTACTCCTACTCCCTTTGGGCCCCATGGACCTTCTCCCCTTGCCCTTATCCTGTAACATTTCGCGTTTAATAATTGTACGTTATGTAAAAACGTCAAGTTCCATTATTATTGATTGCATTTAATTATTTTTGTGGCATTTTTGGAACCCTAATACTATGATAATTATATATATATATATATTAGTGAAAAATGTCAAAATAATAAAAAGCTTGGGCCGGGACTCGAACCCGCGTCCCAAGCCGGTTCATTACACACACCAACACGACCATCTGCTCTACACATCCTTGTTGGTTTAAAACTAACGCGTTTTAAATATATCACAAGTTCAAAATCATCCCAGTTGACTTGGAAAGTCAACTGTGATCAACGACTTACCAAAATCAAGCTATTAACTCGTAATTGATCATGGATTGATATGCTATCGTGATTACCGGCCTGTCATGAGTCATTACACATCCAATTTTCAATCAATTCTTACCAATTATACGATTAGACGCGTCAATGATTAAAGACAAAGTCAACTATGCCAATTCGAGCATCTAGACCACCTCACTATAAATTGAACACCTCTGGACCTTCACAACTCGCCACTCATTCTTTCTTAATCCCCAATTTCTCTTATCAAATCCACTGTTCTTGATTTTGATCGTGTTTTTGACTTCGGCATTTGACTGATCAATCCAGTATCCAATCGTGTTTGTAAGTCTGTTTTTGTTGATGGGTTTTGATGTTCGGCATATACACAACATTAACCCTAAGATTAATTGGGTTAATGTTGTGTAATTTGCCCAATTGGAAAATCTAGGGCTCGTATGTTTGAATTGGGGAAGAACACTGATTTCACCTAGGTTATTTATTTTAAATGAACTGAAACCAAACACAACCACTGGTCTGGACCAAGTAGTTGTGCCTAGTGTACTCGGACCAGCCCACGCGGGTTCGATCCACAACAAAGGCATTCTTTTTTTTCTTTTTGTTTTGAAACAAACAAACCTATATATATATATATATATATATATATATTTCTTTATATTTTTTTAAATTCATTTTTAAATACCAAAACTCTTTTAAAAATTCTACAAAAATTATTTTATGTTAGTCTAAGGAAAAAGTTTAACATACAATTTTTGGTTTTCAAAAATTTATTTATTTAAGATATATAATAAATAAATCAAGTTTATTCCATTTTATTTATAAAATTCTATAAAAATATCAAAACAATTTTATAAATTTCCACAAAAATTATTCTGAGTTTTTATAACAATAAACTTTTCTGAAATGATTTTTATTTTTGAAAAATCATTTATTTAATATTTTTAATCAATTTTTGTTAGTTTTAATCATAATTAAATCATAATAAATCCAATTTTTAATATTTTTGCACCAAAATTTTATATAAATTATTTCTGATTATTTGGAACTGAAATATAATTTTTAATCTAATAATTCTTTAATTTTAGTATTTTTAACTATTAAAGTTAAATTTTGACAATTTGAAATAAATAGATTTAATATTCTATTTTAAAGAAAATAATTTTATAAAAATTATTTTTATACTTTAAACTCATTATTGTGACCATCTTAAATTCAAATTTTATAAAAAGATTTTTGTTTATTTATTTATTAAATTTCTCTCAATTATCAAACATTTTAATTATTAATCAAACGAGCATTTATCCCCAATTCGAAGCCCTAGAATATATATATTTGTAGATTAGATAGACTTAGACATACTTATTACCTTATTATAGGGTGATACTTGGCATATTTGGGCAACACCACTATTCAATTTTTCAAGAAGTATAACATTTTGCTAAGGTGAGTTTTACATAACCCATTTTCTATTTATCACCGTTTTTGGGGTGAAACATGTTACAACATTCTATATGCAATTCAATCATCAAAGTGTCTATGTGTTTTTCTATGTTGCATTATGTCTTGAACATGACTAGGGTAAGCACAATTCTAGCATAATCATTAACATTGATCAGCCGACGGTATACATTGATAGATCTATTGGACTGACAATCCCACCCGGATACGTGCCTCCTACAAAGGTAGCGTGGGTGTTTGTTATCGCAACATAAACGAGTGAACCATGAGCGTATGGGATGTACCACAATACAACAGTCACAAGGGTTGATTATGCACTCGATTTACTTCTAGTATGTTTTCACATATGGACTAGTCTTGCCATGACACTTGAATTGCACAACATTTTTATTCAATTATCAAAACCTATGTAACTCTCACCAACTTTTGTTGACCCAAAATATTTTCAAACTTAACATGTTTCAGGTCGTAGCTTGCTTGATGATTAGAGTTGATGCTTGAAGATGTGTATCTAGTATTTTTCATGTTGATGTACAGACTCTTGTAGAACATTTGTATGTAATGTATTTAAAGCAATTATTGAAATTTATTATTTACCATGAGCTACTGAACAATCATCAATACGTGACATCCCGATGTTTCCGCCATCGGTTGGGGTGTTACAGATTGGTATCAGAGCCATGGTTATAGGGAATTAGGTTATTAGAAAAATAATCTAGTTTATAACCATAGGATTTAACCAGTACTTGCTTCTTTTACTTGCTATTCTCTATCTCCCTCCTACTTCTTATCCCTACAAGAAGGTTGCTCTCCATCACTTGATCTACTCTTAGACTAATAGGGCAAATTCCTCAGGCTTAGCCTGAACCACCTTGAGATCTCGTCGAAGTTCTAGATTTTAATAACGAACACGTGCAATCTAGAAGGGTGAACGCCTGTATTCTGAGTCTTCTGTCTAGGCTGGCATTGCGCATATATCCCAATCAGACGAGGGACCCGGATGCCTACCTGGGAATTCTCGGGACGAGTGTTCACTTATAGGCTAAAGCATGTCTTCATATGTTATTAGAATCTAGAATCTTTGATAAGTCAACGTTTTCGTTTATTCGTTTTAATGAATAAATGATTACATTCCTTATATAACCTCATTCATTTCATTGTGTCTCTTACAGATCATGCCTCCACGTCGCAGCACTCGCCTTAACAGTGGTAACAATCAAGATGAAGTGAATAGCAACAACCATGACGCTAACCACAACAACAACAATAACAACAACAACAATGGTGTCGATGCCCAACTGGCTGCGATCATTTCTGAACAATCATCAATACGTGACATCCCGATGTTTCCGCCATCGGTTGGGGTGTTACATATCCCTCCAGCCCACTCCCTCCATACCCACAACCACCTCAGGCCAAATACCCTTCCACCTACAACTCGACACCTTCTGCCAGACCCCCTTCAGGCCCACACCAGGTACCTCAGGCCCAACAGCAGAAACAAAACAACACCGCAGGCCTGCTAGGCCCTAAACCCGACGCGGGTCAGTCAGCCCACTCGTACACGGCTTCTTACTCCCCTACAGATATCGCTCAGGCCCTGTATAATCTGGCGCTTCATACTAATGATTCATCATGGACCATGGACACCGGCGCTACAGGTACAATGTCTCCTCAATCTGATAAGTTCCCCTCTATTTTTAATTCTAGCATTATTCGCAACATTATTGTTTGGAATGGTAAAACCATTCCGGTTTTAGGACAAGGCAATATTACCTTACCACCACCATTCCCACCCTTTAAACTTAACAATGTCCTTTATGCCCCTAACCTAGTTAAAAACCTCATATCTGTTCGTTGTTTTACAACTGATAACCATTTATCTGTTGAATTTGACCCCTATGGTTTAACTGTGAAGGACCTACAGACCAGGAAACCTATCCTACGGTGCAATAGCTCGGGGATCTCTACACTCTCAGCCCTTCCAACATCACCAACCTCACTACTGCTTCCACTTATGCAGCTATCTCACAAGACATTTGGCATCAACGGCTCGGTCACCCAGGCCCAACTATTTTTAATAATTTAAAAACTTCTAGTTCTATTTCTTGTAGTTCTTCAAATAATAAAACCTGCAGTGCTTGTATTTTTGGTAAACACACTAGACTTCCGTTTTTTGCTTCTAATACAAGTACGGTTATGCCATTTGATCTTGTTCATAGTGATGTTTGGACCTCCCCCATCATGTCTAACGGGGTCATCGTTATTATGTGTTGTTCTTGGATGATTTCACCAATTTTTTATGGACCTACCCAATTGCCCACAAATCTGAGGTCTTTGCCATGTTCACCAAATTTAGTAATTTTGTCCAAACCCAATTCAACACTAAAATAAAACAACTTCAATGTGACAACGGTCGTGAATATGCCAATAATCAGTTTCATAATTTTTGTAACTCTAACGGCATGCACTTTCGTTTTTCTTGCCCTCACACCTCCTCCTAAAATGGCAAAGCTGAACGTAAAATCCGAACCATTAACAACCTTATGCGCACCATCTTGGCCCATTCCTCTATGCCCACAACCTATTGGCCCCATGCCCTTGACACCGCCACTTACCTACCTAACATCATCCCAAGCAAAATACATAATTTCCAAACCCCTACACAACGACTCTACCATTGTCTTCCCACCTACGATCACCTTCGTGTGTTCGGGTGTGTCTGTTACCCTCTAATTCCACATACCACCATTCACAAACTAACTTACCGTTCTCACCCTTGTGTCTTTTTGGGGTACCTTTCCAACCATAGAGGGTACAAATGCCTAGACCTAAAAACCCGTATCATCATCATTAATCGTCATGTCTTGTTTGACGAAACCATATTCCCATTTGCCAAGAAACACAAAACTACCCCTCACACTTACAACTTCCTTGATGATACTCCTCACCCATCCCTATACACAATTTCCCTAACCCACCTCCTACACCGCCTCACGACAATACCACCCCACCTCCATCACCTCTGACATCGGCCCACCACACACCCACACCATCAGGCCCAAACTCCCAGCCTAATAACCCTCCTTCCCCACCTTCCCACATACCGTCCACACCTCTCGGCCTACCTCACTCCTCAACGTCCACAGCCTATATCCCACACAATACTCCACCCGGCCCATCCCATACCACCTCCACTATCTCGCTTACTGCTGTCATCCCGAACCCGCCACCACCTCCCCCCCACCCGCACCATTCACACTCGAGCCATGTCCGGCATCCACAAGCCAAAACAAATATTTAATCTGTCCATCTCTACCATTGCACCTCTATCAAAAACTCCCATAGATGCCTTGTCTAAACCGGAGTGGCATAACGCCATGAAAAACGAATTTAATGCTTTAATTGGATGTTACTAATGCTTTTCTACATGGGAATCTCACTGAGACCGTTTATATGTATCAACCCATGGGATTTCGTCATCGGGATTATCCTGATCACGTCTGCCGTCTGACTAAATCTCTTTATGGTCTTAAACAGGCACCTCGGGCTTGGTACCAACGTTTCACCGATTTTGTCCTTTCTATTGGATTCTTGCAGAGTAGATGTGACAACTCTCTTTTCACCTACCACCACGGGGGTGATATAGCTTACTTATTAGTTTATGTTGATGATATTATTCTTACTACTTCTTCAGACTCTCTTAGGAAGAAGCTCATGGGCAGCCTTGCGGCTGAATTTGCCATGAAGGATCTTGGACCACTCAGTTATTTCTTAGTTGTATCTATCTCTCGCACAGGTAACCAGATGTTTTTGTCACAGCAATCATATGCTCTGGATATTGTTAGTCGTGCAGGTATGGATAATTGTAACACGGTTGCGACTCCGGTTGACACAAAACCGAAATTGAGTACCACCTCGGGGGCACCCTTCGAGAATCCTACTTTATACCGGAGTCTAGCGGGGGCGCTACAATACCTAACTTTCACGGACCCGATATTACTTATGCAGTTCAGCAAATTTGCATTCACATGCACTGCCCCACATTGGATCATTGGAACGCTTTAAAGCGTATTATTCGATACATTCGTGGCACTGCATCTTACGGTCTTACTCTATCATCCTGCCATGAGGTTTCTCTTCGAGCATACACAGATGCTGATTGGGCTGGATGCCCGGATACTCGCCGCTCTACTTTGGGTTACTGTGTTTATATGGGTCCTAATCTCTTATCTTGGTCGTCTAAGAGACAGACTACTATTTCTCGGTCCAGTGCTGAAGCTGAGTACCGCGCAGTAGCTAATGTAGTTGCTGAAGTTTGCTGGATACGCAACTTACTTCTTGAGTTGTGTCGCCCCTTTTCTACTGCTACCCTGGTTTATTGTGATAACATTAGTGCTATATACTTGTCTAATAATCCGGTACAACATCAACGTACAAAACACATTGAACTTGATATTCATTTAGTTCGTGAGCATGTTAAACGCGACACTATTCGGATTCTCCATACTCCAACACGTCTACAGATTGCTGACATATTCACCAAAGGTCTACCACGTGTGCTATTTGATGACTTCCGCTCCAGTCTCAACATTCGCCCTCATGCTTCGACTGCGGGGGTGTAATAGATAATATAGTTTGAATTGTAAATATAGATAATATTTATCTCTAATATTGTAGTTGATCTCTTCCTTAAAATAAGGGAATGTATCTTGTATATATTGTTATGATTAATGAAATAATGATCAAGGGTTTGAACCATACAATTCTATACTCTCTATTTGCTAGACATGGAATTGATAATGTTTGTGGATAATACTTTTATGCCAATGTACGTTTATCAAATATGCAATTAAAAGGTCATTAATAATTGATGCATATAAATGAAGAAAAGAACAAGTATATTATGTTCCATATATTATTGTACACACACACACCCCCCAACCCCAATATAATTGTACACTCATGTCCCGTGTATGTCACGTATAGGCTATACGTGACGTATAGGAGGGTCTATCGACGAGAAAGTCTTGTCAGACTATACACCTTTTGTATGCATATACGCCGCGTATAGATCTCTGACATGTCTCCGACTGATGAGCAGTAACGCCCGCGCGAAAGTTTATGCAATCCCTACCAGAGCCGGCTTGACCATTTTGGAGGACCTAAGCGAAAAAAAAATTCGCGGCCCTTAGTTACGTGACATTGTTGTAAACCATCCTTGTTTTTTCAAGTTTAGGAGCGACAATAAACTAAACAATGTTCACCCAAGTTAGCACATGATGACTGAAACCGCCACTAACTACTCACCACCGATTTTATTCGTCGTCTTTTTCTGTCTATCAGGCATATTGAATGTTATTGAATATTATTGAATGATATTTTGACTGCCCATTCTTATTATACAAGACTCCTATAAATACAATACAAGATGCCTAATCATAGGAGGAGAATATGCTATATACTAAATATACAAAACATTCTTAATATATGTAGCGTCCATTATTCCCCCGCAGTCGAAGCGAAGGGTGGACGAATGCTGAGACTGGACCGAAAATCGTCAAAGAGAACTCGTGGTAGGCCCTTGGTGAATATATCTGCGATTTGATGACGAGATGAGACGTGCAAAACACGAACGTTTCCTTTTTGAACTTGCTCCCGGACAAAATGGATGTCCAACTCGATGTGTTTTGTGCGTTGGTGTTGAACTGGATTTCCCGTTAGATAGATTGCACTTACGTTGTCGCAGTACACGATTGTGGCGCGAGTAAGTGGACGATGAAGTTCCAATAATAAATTACGTAACCAACAAATTTCAGCAACGACATTAGCAACTCCACGATATTCTGCTTCGGCACTGGAGCGACTAATGGTGGACTATCGTTTGGATGACCAGGAGATGAGATTGTCACCAAGGTAAACGCAATAACCCGAAGTAGAGCGTCTTGTGTCCGGGCACCCTGCCCAGTCTGCATCTGTGTATGCACGTAGAGACCCGGTGTCAGAAGAGGTCATGTGAAGACCAAGATTGGGTGTGCCTTGGATGTACCGAATTATCCGTTTCAAGGCGTTCCAGTGAGCAACCTTAGGTGCATGCATGTGCATACATATTTGTTGAACAGCATACGAGATATCCGGACGTGTGAAGGTGAGATACTGAAGAGCACCTGCAAGTGACCGAAAAGTAGTCGGATCATCATGAAGAGGTCCGGTGTCAGTACTGAGCTTGGGTTATGTGTCAACAGGCTTACATGAGTCCATGCCTGCACGATGGATGATGTCTTTGATGTAGGCCGTTTGCGATAGAAAAAGGTTGTTGCCTGTACGCGTGACCTGAATGCCCAAGAAAAAAGATAAAGGACCTAAGTCTTTCATGGAGAATTCACTGGCGAGGTTGTTCATTATCCGAGTGCGGATAGCTTCATTGGAGGTGGTGAGGATTATGTCATCAACATAAATTAAAAGGTAAGCTATGTCACGACCCTGATGAAATATGAACAAGGAGTTATCGCACTTGCTTTGCTGAAAACCCTGCAAAAGAACAAAGTCAGTGAAGCGTTGATACCACGCTCGGGGTGCCTGTTTCAGACCATATAATGACTTCTTTAGACGGCAGACATGGTCCGGATAGGTGCTATTGCGAAACCCCATGGGAGGATGCATGTACACTGTCTCATTTAGGGTGCCATGAAGAAATGCATTAGTGACATCCAATTGGTTGATGTGCCAAGATTGTGACAGTGCAAGAGAGAGAATGAGTCGAATAGTAGCCGGTTTAACAACCGGACTGAAAGTTTCCCCACAATCAATACCCGCCTGCTGACCACGTCCATCACAAACAAGCCGTGCCTTGTACTGTTCCAAAGTTCCGTCAGACCTGAATTTTTGTTTAAACAACCACATACTACGAATAATGTTCATGTCAGGTGTACGAGGTACAAGCTCCCAGGTCTTATTTTTAATAAGTGCACTAAATTCATTGGTCATGGCACTGTACCATTCCGGAGTGGACAACGCAACCTTTGGGTTTTTGGGTATGGGTTGGAGTGTGGTGGTGTTGAGGTTGAATATTTGTTTGGGTTTGATGATTCCACCCATGGAGTGAGTGTGAACTGTTCGAGTGGTGGGTTGGACCGGAGGTTGAGCAGTGGTCGGGTGTGGGCAGGTGCAGTGCGAGTTGGGACGGGCTGGTCAGGTGAGTCAGTGGGCTGACTGGTTGAAGATGGGCCTGTGGAGCAGGTTATTTCGTGAGTGGGAGGAAGGGAATGGGTGGTATTTGGGCTAAATGGACTGGCCGAATGGTTAGAGGAGGTGTAATCTGGGCTAGCTGGGTGGGCTGGCGTGGAGGTTGAATTGTGTGGGCTAGCTGGGTGGGCCGGAGGAGTGGTAGCAGTGTGTGATTGGGTTGGACTGGGAGGTGGAACGGTATTTTGGGAGGGTGGTTGGGCTGGGTTAGGGGAGGGCGGTGTTGGGCCAGTTGGGCTGGTTGATAAATGTTGCCATAGAAGTGGGTGTAAGGTTGGGTTTAGGAAATCATAAGTTTTGGGTTTGGCAGGAGATTGTATAGCAAAAGGAAAAATGGATTCCTCAAACTGCACATGTCTAGAGATGAAGATTTGGTTGGTGGAGAGGTTGAGGCATTTGTATCCTCGGTGGTTTGAGGGATAACCGAGAAATACGCAAGGATGGGAGCGGTGACTGAGTTTATTTATGGTGGTGGAGGGGGTTATGGGATAGCATAGACAACCAAAAACACGGAGGTGTTCGTATTCTGGTTGGCAATTATAGAGGAGTGAGGTCGGGGATTTAAATTGGAGATTTTTTGTGGGTAGGATATTTAACAAGTAAGTGACGGTGGCAAGAGCATGGTGCCAAAGGTTGGGGGGCATGGATGCTTGCGCAAGAAGTGTGCGAAGCATGTTGTTTATAGTGCGGATTTTACGTTCAGCTTTGCCATTTTGGGATGAGGTGTGGGGACACGAAAAACGAAAATGCATACCATTGTTATTGCAAAAATTATAAAAATTATTGTTTGCATATTCGGTTCTGTTGTCACATTGAAATTGTTTGATTTTTCTTTCGAATTGGGTGGTGATGTGGTTGTAGAAGGTGGTAAATGTGGCAAAAACTTGTGATTTGTGGGATAGAGGAAATGTCCATAAAAAATCTGTGTAATCATCAAGAAATAGTACGTAATAACGGTGGCCTCCGGTACCAAGTACGGGGGAGGTCCAAAGATCACTATGAACAATATCAAAAGGCATGCAAGTAGAATTCATAGAATCATAAAAAGGAAGTTTAGTACTTTTCCAAAAAACACATGGTTCACACAATTTTTTGTTTATTGTTGAATAATTAATGAAAGACGACAATTTCAAAGATTGTAAAAGATTGTTTCCCGGGTGTCCTAGACGTTGATGCCAGCGATCTTGTGTAATGGTGGTGAAGGCGGATGATGGTTTGTTGAGAGTGGTGGGGAGTGGAGCGGTCAGTAGATAAAGATCGCCGGTGCTGTTGCATCTAAGGATTGGCGCCCGAGTTTTGAGATCCTTCACAAGAAAACCAAAAGGGTCAAATTCAACGGATACAAGATTATCAGTTGTTAGTCGTCTAACAGAAATTAATTTTTTAATGATGTGTGGGGCAAAAAGTACGTTGTTAAGTTTTAAGGGTGGAAAAGGTGGCGGGAGGACTTGGTTGCCTTGTGCCACAACGGGGATAGAGTGACCATTGCCAACAATTATAAATTTATTAGTGCAAGCATTAAATTTAGACGGAGAGTATATACCCTGTTGGTTTGCCGAGTGGGAAGATGCGCCAGTATCCATAACGCCATGATCTGGTGGGTTGAGAAACATCGTGTAAAGTGCTTGTTCGATGTCGGTGGGCGTGTATGAATAGTGCGCCTGGTCAGGATGTGCACCCAAAACTCCTTGACTATTTTGCTGATTTGGGCGAGACGGATAAGGACACGGTGGGCGGCCCGAAGACTGAGAAGAATTCTGCAGAGCTTGCGACCACTGGTTTGCTGTCCAGGACGATGGGAACACTATATAGGGGTGGTTTGGGGCAGCTGGGGTCTGACGATTTCTATTGCTGTTGTAACCACGCCCACGGCCGCGTCCCCCACGGCCTCTGGACCTAGACCTGGAACCTGTATTTAAATCAGAAATAGTATGGTTAGGGGCCGCAACAGCAGCCAAGGCAGTGGCAGAATGCTGTGCGGCGGCGGCAGATTGCCGTTTCTTTTTGGCTTCTTCATTCGTGAGGCGGGAACGGAGTTCAGAGAAATCGGGAAGAGGGTCGCGATTTTGCAACACGGTAGATATTCCGTCAAACTGTTCAGTCAAGCCGGTTAAAACTTGAAGAACAAGAGTGCGGTTATCAATACGCGAACCGAGACCTTGTAGTTGGTCAGCGAGGAGTTTCGCGTGTTGCAAATATGCGGACATAGATTGAAAGTTTGCGAGATTTAAGTTGGCGAATTCTTGGCCAAGAAATATCGCACGGGTGTTACTATTATCATTAAATTCATGTTGCAAAGCGGTCCAGGCACGATAAGCCGATTGGCCGGGAACGCAAATGATGTTGAGAAGATCATTTGAAATAGTCCCGTATATCCACTGGAGCACGAGAGCGTCCAAACGAGACCAGAGAGCGGCTGCAGAATCCGGTTCTGTGGGTTCTGCGTTTGTTTCAGCAGAGGAGGAAGAAGCAGTGTGAGCCGTGGTGGGAGGTGAAAGGTGGTCGAGGACCTCGTATGCTCTACAGTGGATTTGGAAGAGTTCAAGCCATGTGGTGAAGTGTGGCGAGTCTTTTTCGAGGGTAAGAGGAATAAAGTTTCAGATGTTGGAAATCGTCATTGCCGGATGGAGTTTGGATTCCATTGTTACCGGGCAGAGGAAGAATAGACGGGGCAGAAAAAGAATGGCAGAGGGGCGGCGAAAGAGGGTGGTTACCGGTGGCAGAGGGTCACCGGAATAGTGTTGAGGGGGATCTTGAGAGCTCTGATACCATATTGAATGTTATTGAATATTATTGAATGATATTTTGACTGCCCATTCTCATTATACAAGACTCCTATAAATACAATACAAGATGCCTAATCATAGGAGGAGAATATGCTATATACTAAATATACAAAACATTCTTAATATATGTAGCGTCCATTAAGCCAACACAAATTAATGATTTATTTCATTCACACATACAACCAAACAAGACATGGAGTGGTAATGATCTACTCCATTATTTTGTCCATTCCATTACCTTGTTAATTTCAATCCCCGTCTATTCAATTACCTTGCTCATTCTATTTCCTCATCTATTCTATTACCACATACAAAACAGACATCTAATCGCGAAAGAGTGGGTTAGACAAATAACAAATTCATAAAGAAAAAGCCCAAGTTATAGATATATAGAAAAAACATTTCTTAAATTTGAAGGCCTCAAGTGGAGTTGGGGGCCCTAGGCAAGAGCTTAGGGTCTTTATACATAAAGACCGGCCCTGCCCCTACCCTATACACGATGTAACGCGAGGTGTGGAAATAATTTGTGAGGGTGTGTAAACACCATCAGCCTATTTTTTTGTTAAATTAAGGTGTGGGACCCTAAGAAGTGGAAGGCGAAGTCGAGGTCTGACCGATAAAACCGTGACATCAAGTATGGGGATATTTGTCTTGGCACACTGGTTGTGTCAAAGCATTAGAGGGACACCTTGCTAGGAAAGTGTTTAATATTTTATTTTTTTTTTCAACATTTCTATTTGTTTAATAGCTAATTAACAACTTAACCTATCTTTGTAGAAAACGGAGAAGGATGTTAAACTCAAGGAAACTTAACCTATCTTCAGATGATCGCCCTTTCAATATAGAGCTTTTTCAGATTGGCATATGAAATCCACACCATAAATAAAGACTTAAAGCATGCTAATCAATGATTTACGCATTATTAGATAAAAAGAAAAGTATTGCCAAAATTATGGTATTCTTTGATTGACAGAATCAAAGACCTAAATCAAGTAGTCCGACCCAAGTTAATTAGTATTTTTGATAAAGGGGTTTTAAGAAAAAAACCCATAGTCATAAAAATCTTTGTTTTGTTAAATGAGCCAGAAGTTTTTAGGTAGGAGAAAATGCTCTATATTGAAACGCTACTAATACTAGCGTTTAAGAAAAATCTCTTACTAGCTATAAGTTTTTAATGATTAATGACACAGATACACATTCTATTATAAAAAAAAAAAAAAAAAAAAAACATGCACACAAGCTTTTAGTTAATGCTCATTTTGATCATTTTATACAATTTATTAAAACTTCAGCTGCTCTGCCAAACACCAAAACATGTTTAAACAACTACCAGCTACCAACTTCCTGTCACCCGCTAGTTTTGCCAAAAAATACCCTTAGCCTGGACATTTTCTGTCGTGTTTCCTTTATCAAACCGGCCCAGATAAGGGTCTGCCAACTCTAGACCTAGTTTCTCATCAATATATTAACTAGTTGTTAGAAATGACATGATAAAAGGGATATCCAATCACAACCAATGACACGGTAGTTTATTGCTTGATATTATTTTGAGAGGGATAAAAGTAGGGATGAGCTTAGTACCATCGATCCTAAAAATCACCAAAAATTGACACCGGTAGCGAAAAAGCTCTGTTAAGTTCCGGTACAGTACGATATTCGAATGTAAAAATTCAATAAAATATCGTATCGTATCGAGTCGTACCTAATCGAAACTACTAATCCTAAAAAATGCCAAAATGGGTAGTGAATTGGTACCAAAATTCATTTGATATGGTACGATTTGGTACCGGTACCGGTATTTTCTCTATCATGTACCGTTGTTCATCCTTAGATAAAGGACTTTTGTAAACAATGGTGTAACATGATAGCTATAGCTCAATATGAACCCCTTTAAAATAATCACAACAATGCCCCATACTATGGGATAACAAATTGTTAGAGATAGAAATTAATCTATTTTGGCATTGATAAATGTTTTCCACCAACAAGCTCCTAGATTTAAAGAAGAAAAAGGCATGTCACTGGACATACCAAAACATACTTCAAATTATACTTAAAACAACAATGTACATGCAAGAAAGCAAGATAATGTGGATGCTTACACAAATACATTGCAGAAATCAAATCAAATCAACTACTAAGATTTCATAGGTTGTTTTGGTTTTGTTAACACCCACCATTGAAAAGCATTTTCATGTCAGAGCTAGAATATCAAATATGTACACAATTCATGAATTGCAGGGCAAATCTCCCTTGGCAGTTAGTGTTAGCAAATGGCTTACTAACTGTCAAAGGAGTAATTACCCAGTAATGCATTCATACACTTAAACAACCTTTAAAGACACTTGCTTGATAAAACTCGATGTGGGTTTTAAACAATTTATAGGCCAACAAGTATACCATACACAAACTATATTCTAGCATTAGCATATACTTCACACATGCCTCTCTCTCTCTCTCCTCATTTGCTAGACATTAATCGAATATAGAATGTTTGCGTATAATACTATTATGCTAACGTACTTATCAAACTTTTGCAATTTAGAAAGACAAACAGGGAACACAGATGCATTCAGATTAGCAAAAAAAAAAGGATATGTACGATATTCCATTAGTCAAGAAAAGTTTTAAGAGGCCCACTAAATCACTTGAAACTGTTGTTCAAAATTGAAAATACTATTCTTATCTCACTTAAAACATTAGTATACATAAATATGGTTGTCTTAAAATATATTAAGTAAAAGTATAATAAAATTGTGGCCATTTTCATTAAAAAAAAAAATAAAGGAAAAAAATGTCTTAGATCTAATGTTTATATATCATCTCTGTATATCGCATGATTACACATCACAAAAACCTTAACGTCAACAATCTCAAAATCAAAAATCACCTACATATAATAATTTTTTTCTCTTGAATTTAGGGCTTAATGGAAGTGGGGCCAAAACCTTTTGTGTTATTCACTTCCCCTCAGACCATATGACATATGTAGTGGGGGACTTTAGATTTAAGCCCTCTTCAATGATTAGTCCACGTGACAAACAGTTAGCATGATGTCTTAAAATGAAATTGGGTGTAGTGAGGGGCTTTAAATTTAAGACCCCCTATTATTATTTTATTAAAAAAAACTAAAGAAGCATCACAGCCACGCACACCATCATCACCACCAACCTTCTTCTTCGTCTCTCTCACACACAACCTTCTTATTCTTCTTTTCATTATCTTCTTCTTCTACCCTTTCTCTCTCTCTCACACACACACCGCTCACCATCTGCAAATCACCATCACCATACAGTATCACCAACGTACACCATCACCACCACCGATCACCTTCCCCTCTCTCTCTCTCTCTCTCTCTCTCTCTCTCTCTATCTATGCTTGTGGTGTTGTGTGTGTGTGTATCTATATATAGGTCAAGTATAAAATGAAAACTCTGTCGAGTTTAGAAAACTTTTGCAGTTAACCTCCATCCAAGTCATCATCCATGTCAGCGTGAGCATGTCACATCAGCGTCCACATCAGCATCCACTAACTGAGTTAGTTATCAGTTAACAAAGGTTCATTGTCGGCCAATATGTTGAAAGTTGGAATCGTTGTAAGGAATTTTTGAAATACAGATTATTGTCGGCCAATGAGTGAAAGTTTGAATTATTAAAATCCAATACCTCAAATTTAAAATAGTTAGTCAAGTGTTTTGAACCTTTTTTCAAGAATGCAAATACATGAAATACCCGGAAATACACAAAAATATGTTTCAAATACATGAAATACATAGGAAATATATGAGGAGAGCTTTGGGCGGCCGGATACAGGGGTGAAACTCCTCGAGGGAGCTGTCAGCCGGGATGCTGGGTTTATTAGTGACTTAGCTGTGAGGAGATCTTTGGGTGTTGTTGACCTTATAGGACGTCTCCCTCGCCTACGGGATCCCTAAAGCGAGACCCTTCTGCTCCGGTCCTACATGGGGGTGGCTAAGTTCTTATTTGGGTTATGAACATGCCAACCTTCCATGATGGATGAGGTGATATCCCATATTGACAATGGACTTCAGGAAGCTATTGAAGATATAATGGGTATGTGGGGGGCCGTTTTATGGCGACTTTCGTTGGCGGTTGGTGTCGCTGCCAATTTCAACTCGGGATGTCGCTGTCTACGATTTCGTGGCTTCTAGAGCCTAGTCATGGAAGTTGCACAAGCTCTGGGATTCCTGCGCGACTCTCTCCCAGATTTTTCTCTTGGCGGTTTCACTAATAAGGACACCGCCCCACCAAAGACGCATAAAACTTTGGCGAATGCCATGTTTTGTAAAATTGCACAAAAGATGGGAGAGATTTTGGTCTATCTCCTCGCCAGAAAGCGGTGATGGAATGCTTGCAAGGATCCCACGGCCCACGCCCAGGACTTCCCGACTGTCATTCCTATCGAAGGGTTGCGCCAACGTATGTCAGCAATTGAGCAAAACTTGCAATGTTCTATTTCCTTTATGTTCCCAGACGACGAAACTTGCAATGTTCTATTTTTCTCTGTAAATGAATTATTCAAAGTTATTAAAATATAGTGTCGAACAAACGTTTCATTCAAGTTTGTTTCCTTCCTGTTTAATAAAATGAAGAATATGATATGAACGTTTAAGACATCTTCCCACAAGAATAGTGTGCCAAGTCCGACTAAACAATATGTAAAGTACTAAAGTTGAACTACAGGGAAAATCTTATGACAATTAAAGGTAGCATGGTGCATACCATAATTGCTAAAAGAATAATTACCTAGCAATACATTCATACACTTAGCAAAGGCAATAGTAATGTTATAGCATATACCAAGCACATCCCTCGTCTATCCTACTATAAATTCTCCTGGTATCTATGCGCACAAAAGGTGGTTCATTTTGTGTCTTCCAAATAAAGCTTTTGTGCTAGTTATTCTGAATGGCTCTTTGGGTTTCAAAGAGACATGATTCATGAAAATAAGATACAAAAGATGTTATACGTGAAGGAAACCAAGATGGTGGAAATATGTATGAGATACTTGTTCTTGCTCTAAGATCCTAAAGGTAAACAAAATCACAATTATATGGCCAACATATTGATCATAATGTCGTAATAAAATGTCGACATATATGTACTGAGACAGGTATATAAGGCGAAGTAACCGGTTTGATAAAGACATGTACGTTTGTTCTTTAATAAAAAAACAGGAAATAAAATATATACTTATTCTTTCCAAAGTTAGAACCATATAATTTCACTAGCTGATTAACCCGGAAAGGTCCCGGGGTTGAAAAATCTAAAACTAATCGACTAAACGATCACTTAATTAAGTAAGTTACAACAGTTCAAAAACTTATCCCATGATTCATATCTATCTAATCTCTCACATTCAATAATTGCATGTTTATAGCATTCTAACCACTCCCATATTCCCTCACCTATAACCTACCTAATCAACTAAACAATCACTAAATTACCTTTTACAATTGTCAAACAAACGCAGCATGCTCAAAATTGCTCTATTTTCTAAATTTATTACTTTTCAGATTTCAAATCAAATCAAATGAACTTCATTACATACTATATGGGTAGTCTAAGAACTACAAATCGTAACTAAAAATTGTTTTCTGATGAGCATTCCTACATATTTGGATTTCAACTGAACCAATGTGATCCTTTATGTAATTAGCTTAATGAAATAAAAGGAATCCTAATTGAACTAAAGAACATGAAGAAATCGAGGAAATTACAAACACGTCAAAAAAATCCAAACGAAAGTAAAAAGCTCCAAACCACAAAGGGTTAACACCATATGTCATGTGTGTGTGCGTGTATTCTTCAACTTATGACATGTTAAATTAAGAATTAACACATAAACTAACCTCACATACACGACATGAAGGACATGTCCAAGAGCTCCAGTGAAATAAATCTGCAATCAATGTTTCACTTATCAAGAACTAGGTTATATACCCGTGTGATACACGGGTTGAACAATTTAAATTATATATATTATATATAAATTTAAAATCTAATTAAGAAAAAATAGATTACATATGTTATTTAAAATAAAAATAAAAAAGTTTTCCGTACAACCGAAAAAATATTAAATATTCATCAGCCCCTAAATGATTTCTTGTAAAAAAACATTTTTATTCACATAAAACTTTTTTCAAAACATTCCAAAATATATCTTCCATACACAGCTATTACCTTGTAGACTGCAGGTACAACAAAACAAAACAAAAATAAAAAAGTAATAAAGGTAAATCTGTTTAGGCTAAGATATAACAAAATGAAATTAATTTAAAAGTATCTTCTCATCCGTTAAACCATCCCAATCGAGTATTGTTCATTTTGGAATTTGACATCAAGTTTCCTCAAAGCCAAAGTATTTCTAACCTTGATTATATAATCATTTTTTTTCTAACATCAAGGTCCTTAAACATAATGACATTTATTGGTTCAATTTGATTGTATTATAAAAAAAGATTGTGTAAATTAATAGCCTGAAAATAAAGATTGAAACGAATTAGTAATGCAAAGAATGTTTAGATATTGCATTTCTCTATTGAAGTAACTTGAAAAAACAAAGTCAATGAAGATTTCAATTAATTATTTTTCATATATAAAATGTATTTTATATATCAAGCTATTATAATACGAAAATAACCAAACATATTTAGTTTTGTATTGAATCAAATATTTAATTAATGTGGATTGATTTGTTTTATTTTATTTGTTTAAAATATTGTAAGAAATATAGTTTTAAACTTTGAAAGACCACATATTAAAAACACGTTTTTTAAGGTACACGATTTAAATTTGATAACATATAAATACATTATCTTCAAAAAATAAATAATTTTAATAAAGATTACTTTTGTTAGTTCATAAACATTTTCAAATTATGTCTATTAATTTATTTCTAATTTTGTATTAAAATATAATTATATTAATTGATTTACAAAAACATAGAATATATATATATAGAGTAAAGATCAAATACATATAGTTTTTTTTGTAAGAACTGTGAGAATCAAAGGGGGGTAAAAAAAATTTATTTTTTTTTTAGAATTTTTTTTCCCATGTGCTTAAACATTCTTTCTAGATGAATAATACAAAAAAAAAAATTAAAAAATTTTTTTTTTAGTGTAATTAAGTCATTAAGGTAAATACATTAGTTTACACTAGAGTAATTATGTAATTACTCTACACGTAATTACTCTACACCAAATTTTTTATTTTTATTTTTTTTTTTAGTTTTCAATACTATAATACATGTTTAACAATATGGGGAAAAAAATTTGAAAAAAAAAATAAAAAAAAAATACCCTCCTTTGATTCTCACAGTTCTTACCAAAAAAGTTATTTGTACCGGATCTTTACTCTATATATATATATATATATATATATTAAACTGAATTCCAGTAATTATATTAATAATTATAGTTGTAACAAATAAAAACTGAATAAGTAATAATTATTAAATAAAGAAACAAATTAAAATAAATGTATTGTTTGAAATAATAAAATGGGAGGCTTTATAATGGAATTCTATGTACTCCATGTGCTGTCTTTTATTACTATAGATAAAATCGATTAATGTTGATTGATTTATTTTATTTATTTGTTTTGAACAATATAAAAGTCTCACAAAAAAGCTTGACTAATTGCATTGTGTTATTACTAATTTGTTTAATTGACTTTTGAACTATTTTAAGCATTTAAAATTAATATATGTATTTGCTGAACATAGTTTAACATCTAAAACAATGACCAAAATAATAAAACCTAATAATCATTTGTCAAATATTGTAACATAATTAATTTTAAACTTAGAATAACAGATTAATTTTTTTTTTAAAATGGGTTAATTTAAGGTACATGATTTAAATTCAAAGTTAATAATACATAAATATAAATATATTATATAAAAAAGAATCATGTGTTTTCTTTTATTAATGATTTCAGTTACAACTATGATTATTAATGTAATTACTAAAATTTAATTTAATAAACTTATATCATGGTTTTGCAAATCAATTATTATAATTAAATTTAAGTTTAATGTATTAAATAATAAAATGAGAGAATTCATGAGGGAGTGCCATGTGTCCCTCATGTGTTTTCTTTTATTATATAGTGTAGACAAGATATAAGCAAGTAATACGTCATGATGTAATAGTTACGATAAATTGTACCTCTGTTATGAGCCCAAGCTTTCAAACAGCTCATGTGATACTTCTTGGTACATCTTTTGCATGATAGCATCTTACTTGCTTTCTCACTTCTTTTGTTTTCTCAATGAAAGCAAAGGCACCTATCTCATGTACCAAATTCGCAATCGCACCCACTGCCAGGTTTTCATTCATGTCATGATTTAAAAAAAAAACAAATCAGACCCATTAAAACTTTTTAAATATGCATAATAATAATATTAATAATGAGTAGAATAAGATCAATTGATGTGATGGGGTGGTTATTTTGAAGGAATTTACTAAGAAGGAGAAAAACATCTGTTAAAAAAACGAAAGAGAAAAACATAAAAACCATTGACAACACGGCCATCAAATAATAAACACACACCACAACCCTTTTCCCCATTTAAATACCCTCTTTCGGATTTCTTTTATTTCGGTGATGATTATAAGAAAAAGCACGTGGTCGATTTGTCTTTATGTAGGAAATTTTTGGCTTGTGAATACACATTTATCTAATTATTTGTCGACAACTTCCATTTAAAGACCCCAACCCACCATCCTTTTTTCCTCGGATGAACTTTCCCAAACACACAATACACACACACAACAATGTACAGGAGAGAGAGAGAGAGAGAGAGAGAGAGTGAGACAGGGCTGTACAAGAACTGAGATGACTCTCCAGCCGACTCTCATGGTGGAGCTCCGGAAGGGCTGTACCAGACAACATGACACCATCCCCACTTCACCCAACTATAGTTCAGAGAGAGATGGAATGCAGAGAGAGATAATGAGCGAGAGAATCACATAACAGAGATTAGTAAGTGGGGCGTAGAGAGAGAAACATTGGAGAATGAGAGAATCGAGGAGAGAGTGAGAGAGACGACGACGGCTAGGGTTTCGATTAGGGGTTTCCAACCACCATGTGTTGTGGAGACTCAGTGGAATCACGGCAGCAGCGTCCCCATTGTCAAATCGTTGGAGAAACCAGATGAGGATAATGATTGATTAATAGAAAGCAATGGTCAGGATTACGGTATTGGGGATAAGAACGGTAGGGATGTTTGAGCGTTACTGATGGGTACGCTCATGGTGATCATCGGATGTTTTAGGGTTTGTGGAGAGAGAGACAGAGAGAGAGAGCATTGGGAGGGTTCCTTTTTAGGCTTTGTGATGAGGGGGGGGGGGAGAAAAAGCATTATATATAATAACCTTGTTTTTCTTAAAATTTTTTTAAAAATTCCCACAATAAGCCACGTGGCATATTCAAAGGGGAAGGAGGCCACCAATGAATGCCACTGACGTGTCTGTGAGTACGCATAATTTTACGATGTTTTTACACACGTTTGGTTTTAATATTTATAAAAATGGTTTAGACCTTAACATTAAAACACACACAAAAAGGCAAGTGTACCCTGTCATATATGTAGTAAGCTCAGATAAGAACCAAATATCGATCCATGGACGCGAGCGGATGCAATAGTACTTAAACTCTATCCCCGATTTACTAGTAAAAGATAGTAGGAAGTTGTTTAAAACTAGAATAATTCTAAAACACTAAATTAACATAAGTAAGACTCCAAATATCAAAAATATATATAAAGACACTATAATAACAATCCTAGCATGTCAACTACATAACACATGTTAAAAATGCGTGAGATCAAAATTCCCATTTTCAGACAATTAGTATCCCTTTCGAGAATCCTAAAATGACAACTACACGGAAAGCTAACACGATAACACACGTTAACCACCTCAAATTGTTCATTAGCGAGTAGCTGATATAATCTCATGCAAATCTTCTAAAGATAAGTTAGTCATCTATTAAGAGTTTTCTAACCTCACTAATCAAGGAAAGCAATATCGAATACACAATACAAACACCGAGACTAGCATAAAGTAGAGCATATCACAAACTATTCCATTTTACCAACTTTGAACACAAATCTACTAAGATCGCCATTTTCACCAAAATAACTCACAAAGATCAACAACCGTGTCAAAGATCAGTAACGACACAATTAAGCATTTTAAACCCTTTTATGTGCCGATATGCATTTCTAATCATTATTCTCCTGACTTTAACCAAACCAATACCCGTTTTCAGTTTCATGGTGTAAACACATTAACAAGTTAACCGGGCGGTTTTTCAACATGTATCCGATTAACACAACACAATAATCATCAAAGTCATACGATTATAACCAGCAATCCAACAACAACGAAACATGTTTGCAATATGATCATCAAGATTTAAAACATGAAAAGCGCCAAAGTCATACAAAACGCGATTAACATAAAAAACGATTGTTTTAACTACTAAAGATTACTTGTTTTTTACCTGTAGGTTACAATACAATAGATAATCATCACATATAAGTTGAAACAACATGATTTGAACAAGATTCAAGTTTAAAGATCAAACCATAAAATGCTAAATGTGATGATAATGGATTCAGATCGCCTACCGAGCTTGTTATTCACTTTCACAGCAAATCTTCAGCTCCAGAAATCGCCCCAGAATCGTCCAAAAACACCTAATGCTGAATACAGGGGATGAAAGCTTGCTTTTAAAGACTCTGAAACAAGTGAACAGCCGTTCACTTTGACCGAACGACTGTTCATGTGACAAGTGGGTAGACAATCATTGAGTGTAGTGACGTAGGCTTCTAGAAGTGCTGCATAAAATATCTGTCTCAGTGAACGGCCGTTCACTTGGACCGACCGGCCGTTCAGATTGACCAGTTGATAGAGACCCGAACCCACTGTTGGGTCAAACTGGGTTAGAAATGGAGGGAAGACTTTTGGAAAATGGGTCAGAAATGGAGGAAGACATTTGGCGGGAATTTGAAGAGTGGGGTGCAGTTCATATGCTTGAATTTAGGAGCAGTTAGCAAATATTATTAGTATTAATAGGCAGTTCCTTCTTTATTTCAGCAGTCTATGTTTTATTATAAAAATTGGGGTTATATACCTTGTATTGGAGATCTAGCCTATCTCGAATTTGGCTATTTATGTAATCATATTTCAGTAATCAAAGCTTTAAATTTCTGGGTTCTATCATTTGGTTCCATTGCCGGGAAATCAACATGGTTCAGATCTGTAACAGTTCAGATTCTGTGGCTGTTCAATTGGCAGCAATCGCTGCCAGACTTGACACCATAGTGTCACAAATCAGGGCTGATGTTGCAGAAATCAAGAGCATGATGTTTGGACAACCAAGCATCACAACCCATAACAGCACCTACGCCTTTCCTTCAACCGGTAGCATCACCACCTGCACCAACACCTACACCGTTACTTGAACCGGTTGCATCACCACCGCCGCAACATCACACGCCTACACCGCCTTCTCCAACACCCACAACAACCCTGATCCCAAGACCATCTCCTTTAGCAACTTCGTTAGAAATACTCCTGCAATCAACACCAACAGTTGAAGGGGGCGCACTTGATAAGGAAGAAATTGCTGAAACCAACTTTCAAGCTATACCTGAGTTGAAATTGACAACCCAACTGGTCTGTCCTTCCGGTATTCAGATAGGGAGTGGTAAGCATGTTATCAACGGCCTTATAGTTGGGGTCCAGATGCAAGAGATTGGGAAGACAAGGAAATTCTAAGGCTTTCACAAGTCACAACCCGTCTTAGTTTATGGATGGGTCGGTGAAGCGGGTCAGCCTACAGTCGAATGGCTGATTGCTTGGCACCAAGTCCCTTCTAACCGACTTGAGGGCAAGTCGGATTTTGGGGCAGGAAGTATTGATAGAGACCCGGACCCACTGTTGGGTCAAACTGGGTTAGAAATGGAGGGAAGACTTTTGGAAAATGGGTCAGAAATGGAGGAAGACATTTGGCGGGAATTTGAAGAGTGGGGTGCAGTTCATATGCTTGAATTTAGGAGCAGTTAGCAAATATTATTAGTATTAATAGGCAGTTCCTTCTTTATTTCAGCAGTCTATGTTTTATTATAAAAATTGGGGTTATATACCTTGTATTGGAGATCTAGCCTATCTCGAATTTGGCTATTTATGTAATCATATTTCAGTAATCAAAGCTTTAAATTTCTGGGTTCTATCACCAGTCTTCTATTTTTGCGTAGAAACCTTCGTTTTTCTTTGGGTTTGCTTCCGGGACATCGTTTAAGACCTGTAATCATAAAGATACCCAAATAAGTCACAATTCCTTGTGTATAAGGTCAAAAACGTATATAAATGGAGACTTTAATGTGCATAATTTAACGTATATTAGCCACGTTAGCAAACATCAATTCTTTTATATGTATTTATAGATTATAGGGTTTTTTTACGTATACACCTTTATTTGATCTTATATGAATGGGTAGATAGAGACATGTATATAAACTGATATTTTATCATGGGTGACCCATGGAGCCCCTCCATTACACATGCCCGTATACAATTTGTATTCGAAGTTTAATACATAATTACGATTTCAAGTCACGAAAAATTTATATTCGAAGTTTAATACATAACCACGATTACACGTCATTAAAAAAAAATAAACGAGACTTCGTACTAATTAATAGACATGAAGCATGATGGAATCGATAAAAATAATGGCTACACATTTTCTAACAAATCTTTATATAAAGCCCAAGCTAGTGTCGTTATAGCCTAGTGGTATCTTAGGTAGGATAATGTTTAGTGACCATTTAGTCCTGGGTTTGATTTTCACAAGGGGGTTTTCTCATATTTTTGGGTTTCCTTCTAAATTGGTGTAAAAACATTATTGCCTAGTGAAGGTGGATATACTCGGGTGGTTTAACTGATGGCACGATGATACTCTAGTGGTCCGTTAGTGCTCCCTTGCCATTCCAAAAAAATAAATAAAAGCTCCCAGGTTCCAAGTACCTACACGATTTGGTTAGGGTCATTCTTTTTTAACATATTCCGACATACTAGGATTTCTGTTAAGAAAGAGGCACCAATGACTTTCTTAATCGATCCAGGAAGATCAACACACAAACCAGCAGACATTTCGGTCTTTGAAAGTTGCTTCTGGCAAGGTGACCAAACACGCGAAAGCATTGACAGCCAACACGTTTTTATATCCTTTGCATTTGATACTTTTGGTTTCCTTGCACCTGAGGTCATGGAATTACTTAGTCGAGTCAAACGAGTCACGCATAGTCATGTAGTTTTTAAAATACTTAGTTTTGCTATTTAGGAAGGACTAGTGGCGTAGCTTGTTGTCTGTTTATCATCTGTTTTGATGTAATTGTCTTTAGTATTAACCTACATATTATCTTTTGTTTTAAAGGTTAATTTCTTTAATCGTGTGATATGTGAGAACTTAAACTCAAGATCTTCTACAATTTTGGTGTTTTAAAGGATTTGCCGTCACTAATAAACCATTAACCCCATTGATTACCTAGATATAATCTAGAGATTTAAATGAAATAGACCATAATCATAAAAATATAGATTTAAGTCAACATAATTAACACTATGAGACAATTACAAAACCAACCCCATAGCTTTATAGCCTACTAACATTTTAGGGGTGGGATAAGGCTTAAAGAGCATTTGGTCCTGGGTTCGATTTCAACAAGGAGGTTCCGTTGGTGACACAATGATACTTCAATAGTTTGTCAGTGATCACAATTTGATGTTCAAAAAATAAAATAAAATAACAAAACCAATAATTTAAACAAAACCCAATTATTTTAAAGAGTTAACTACCAATTTCGTCCCTGAGTTTTGATCAAGTGTGTTGCTCGAGTCCAAAATAGTTTTTATTATTATTATTATTATTATTATTTTTTTTTTTGCAATTGGACACCTGACGTTTGAATTTTGGTCTTATTTCCGTCCAATTTACTAACTGGGTTAGAAACTGAGAGTAAGTGAGGGACACTTTTGCCTTTTTGCCTACAACTTAAAATTTTAATAAAAAAAATATAAATTTCCTAAATAAAGCCAACGCTTAGGCTATGGGGTGTGATTCCCCATTTCTCACCCTTGTCCACATCAGCGCCACGTCATTTTCCTCTTCCCCCTCCCCCAATGAGGGAAATGGTTCTCCCTATTCCCCCTTCTTTTTTTTTATTATTTTATTTAATCTATTTAATTATATATATATATATGTATATATATATATATATATATATATATGTTAGCCTTTCATTTACAGAAGCAACAAAAGCTCCATCGCCGTCGTCTCCGGCAACAACAAATCCGCTTCTCTCTCTCTCTCTCTCTCTCTCTCTCTCTCTCTCTCTCTCTCTCTCTCTCTCTCTCTCTCTCTCTCTCAAGAACAGATCCATTCACTGTTTTTTAAACCTCCGGCGACCTCCATCTTCTCCGGCAAGCAGCACCACACCCATCTTCTCTTTCTTTAGCATCAAAATGATGATGATGATAACGTAAAGTTTTTTATTATTATTATTTTATAATGCGACCGTTTAAAAATTCCTCGAAAAATGGGACGGGATGAACAGGGTTTCTTCACCGTTGGCATCGATCAAGGGACCAGGGGGTGTTCCCCGATGGGGACGAAGTCCACGTCACTTCCTCATCCCCATACGCCTTAGTCTTACCCCACCCCACCCCACCCCACCCCCCTCTCTCTCTCTTTCACACACACAATACGAACACAAACGATGCTATTAACTTACTAGTACTCTTCGTTCTCTTCATCATTTGTCTACTTGATTTCGTAAGTCTCCACCATGCTAACATCTTTTATCACCTCCAGCATTGTGTTTGAAGCTTGTTTACACACGCCATACAAATGGTGGGTTTAGTTCTGAATCAACTTTTGCAAGATTGTCACTACTTGCTACTAACCGAAATAAGGCATGTAATGCAAAAAGAGAAGTACAAATAATGTTTACATGAGGATAGCGAGACTTCTCAAACTAAGTAGGCAGTATATATTGTAGAAAATATTCAACAACCTTGCAACTTCCAAATAAATTTGGTTAGAAATGTAGTATTTTTCGGCCCCACTTTCATTGTTTAAGTTCTGCCACTACAATCAAAACAAAACATAGTAACATACCAAATGTCTGGGACATGACTTATGAAATATTAGAGACATGTTGTCATTTGAGGAAACAATGAAGATACTGCAAAGAGACTGTGCATTTGGTGTAGATTAAAGTAACTTAAATACAAAACTATCCATAGTAATAAAACATATACCATTTACCAAAGGGCTAATGCTCAGGCGGTACCCTGTTAACTTTCTTTTGGTTGGAGTCTAGCTCATTTGTGTCAAAATATCATGTGCGAGCTAGGGGTTTTATCAGTGGGTCTTTGGCGGGTAAGTAGAGTTGCCTGCGACCGTGGGCGTAGGTGGCCTTTTGCATACAAGTGTACCCGGGCTTTGTTGCCCGCCTGATCAATGATCTAAATCTTGCTAAATCAATGTTGTTAGTAATAATATAGATGTGTTGACATGTACAACTGAATTACAGGGCAAATCTCCTTTGGCAGTTAGAGGCAGCATGGTGCGTACTAACTGCTGAAAGAGTAATTGCCCGGCAATGCATCCATACACTTAGCATAAGCGTGTCATAGATGACAAAAATTGTTATCCCTTTGATGCTATTATATAAGGCAGGAAGGAACGTCTTGCTGTATTATGCATATAGCATATCCTAAGCACATCCTGTTGACTGTTGTGTCTCTCCAAATAACTTTAAATTCTCAGGTATCTATGTCCACTTAGGGGTTCATTTTTTTGTCTCGTAAATAAAGCTTTTGAGCTAGTTATATTTGGGTGGCCCTTTGTGGTTCAAAGAGACATCAATGGAAACAAGTATGCGTATTGGATTAAGATCCTCTTGAGACAAATGACAACTTAAGTGTGAAAGTGTGAACATACTACATTTGTCACAAGTCTGAACAGCTTCTTCACCTCCAACTAGGCTAGCATTTTAACTAATTGCTAGATCTTTAGAATCATTGTGCACACGTACGCGCGCACACATATATTAAAATCAATGACACTTAAACTAGAGAAGATATGGAAAATATTAATGATTTTCTGCGAAACTTGGATGTTCCTGCGAGCAAGAACGTATTTTTTCTTTCTATAGGAACGAATAAAGTTCAAACTCACCTTAGTGGTACGATTAGAGTGACCACATAAAATCAAAGTTCAGGTTTTTATCCCAAACTAATTACATTTAAGAGTATTAAAACAAACTTTTAAAATTTTAAGCCTATAAAACTCAATTTATGCAAAAGAATGATATAATTAACTCATATTTTAACGTCTCCGAGTACTCCATACAATCAAATGATTGAGAGTTCAAATCTTACAAAATGCAAAAGTGGTGTATTTATTTTCTAAAATAATCTAGGAATTGATGTTCAATATATATATAGGTCGAGTTATTCTACAAAGGCTACAAAAAATGAGAAGGGTGAGAAGGATACAAAAAACACATTAGATCATGAAATATGACACAATGAGCCACAAAATATAACACAGTGCCAAAAAATATAACACAATGCTGAAGAAAAAAGACACAATGAATTGAAAAAATGACACAATGATGAAAATAAGAAAAAAAAACACAATGGTACATAAAAGACACAATGATGTAATGCATATTCTAAAAACTACAAGCTAAAACCCCAAAAAAAGGAAGACTTAGAAACTTACGTCGTAGGGTTCGATAAGACGATTCCAATGCCGTTTGAATAAGTTCAATCAGAGTCCGTTTGATACCCTTCCTACGACTTCCTATTTTTCTTTAACTGTGTATTTGATCCTAACCATATATATATATATATATATATATATATATAGGATTTGGTTCAAATGAGAACCTTTTCCCAAATTGAGAACTAGAGAACCATTCTGGGCCACACATTTCTCTAAGGCAAATTTTTTTTTTTTTTTTTTTTTTTTTTTTTTTTTTTTTTTTTGCAAAAAATCGCTGCTTTATATGTAAGGAAAAAATTTTTTTTTATTTTTTTTGTATTTTTTTTTCAGTATACACATGTGTATAATTGCATTATACACATATGTATAATGCTATATACACATATGTATAACTGAAATATACACATATGTATAGCTGAAAAATGCTATATACATATATGTATAATTGCTATATACACATATGTATAATTGTCATATACACATATGTATAAATGAAAAAAAAATTCAAAAAAAATAAAAAAAATTTTTTTCCTTGCATAAAAATGTGCGATTAAAGCAAAAAAAAAAAAAAAATTTTTTTTTTTTTTTTTTTTTTTGCCTTTATATGAAATGTGTGGCTCAGAATGGTTCTCTCAGTTCTCAAATAGGGGTTGGTTCTCTTAGGATCCCTACCCTATATATATATATATATATATATAAAACTTAATTTAATATGGTTAATTATGTAAACACTTAGAATAAAACTCAAAATCAACGGCTTAGTCAAATTTTACATTGGTGGGTGATTAGTTCTAGTGTTTAGTAGAGGCCGGATGTTGGCAGACCGAGTCGTTTTGTTCACAGTTATCTAGTGGTGAAAACGAGGCACGTCGCCCATCAGCTACTTAAGATTAGCTTGTTAAAAGCTCGAATCGAGTCGAGCTTAAACGGGCTTGACCCAAAGCTTAAAAGTAAGCTTCCCCCCCCCCCCAACTTTTATACCCTATCAAACATTAAATAACATCAACTCCATCATCATCATCGTCATCATCCTCATACTCAGTTAATCTCACCTATAGCAAATCTAAGGTAAGGTCTGAGGAGGGTAAGATGTAGACAGCCTTACCCTACCCTTAAGAATAGAGAGGCTGCTTCCAGTGAGACCCCCGGCTCGATGTGGTTTGGTATCAAGCCTTAGACATAAGGCATAGAACACTTAGCAATCGGGACAAATCCGATCGGTGCATGTACCCTTTTGTCTTTTGGCTATCAACGCCACCACATGATGCATGATTAACCATCTGTCGTTTTTAACGTTATTTTCATGAAATTGGTAAAATAACATTAAAACTAGTGCAACTTACTTTTATCCCCCGAAAACCACACATATATACATTATATGCGACTTACGGCGTATTAATAACATCAACTACTTAAGGTAAATAGTATGGTGGTATCACGGTGTGTGAAGAATATGTTAATTTGTGGATTCTTGTCTTATAGTAGACTAAAGGTATAAGTTAGTGGAAGCGTGAGTTGGCTCCTCTGAACAAACAAGACTATCTTGTGGGTGAAATTTCCAATTTGCCCCTTTTGCTTGGTTTCATATTTATTTTTTACTTAGTTTGTTAAATACCTTGTAAGCGTCATCATAGTTGGCAGTTTTGATTATTACTGAAACGAAACACCCACTACAACAAAACAAAACAGAGTAATAGCGGCGACTTAAGTCACATCTGCTAAAGGTAACGCGGGTCGCCGGTGGTGGAGAGGGTTTCGGTAGTGGAGAAGGGGAAGAAAGGGAAAAGTTGTGGTAGGTGGTGGAGAAGGAGATAAGGGAGAGGAAGGTGGTGGAGAAGGAGGTGATGGATGTGGTGGAGAGGAAGGGTGGTCTTCGATCGGCCACTCGATCTGCAGAGAAGAAATGAGCAATTGGGTGGTAGGTGGGAAGAAAGGGAGGAAAGATTGTGGTTTATTTTCCCGGTTAGAGCAATAGCGGCGACATGTCGCCGCTATTGCTCTTGTGTATGATTTAACTCTAGCCCTTAGATTAATTTATCATTCGACGACCAGATCTTGGAATTGAAGGTGATCACACGGATTTGAGCAATAGCGGCGACGTCGCCGCTATTGGTGTCGCCGCTATTGCCCAAATTTCTTGTGGTGACCCCTTTTACTAGATATTCGAAAATCCATTTATTGCATACCAAAATTTATTTTCCTTCCTCAACATAAGTTGTTGAACGTATTGATAGAATCTTCAAGGGTAAGTCTTGAAGAGCCATTGAAGTGATAGAAACTATTAAATCGACATTGTTTTGTTTGTTTCGTCATAGATCTAGATTGAAAGGTATTGATTGGAATGTTTGGTGTAAATATCCGTTGAACTTGATGTAATTCGTTTTTGCCAGGGGTCTTTGATTTGAGGATCGCTTGTGGTGTTTTCTTAATAAAATATACCTTTAAAAAAACATAAGTTGTTGGTCCCCGACATTTAAGCGCGACCTTAGAAGCATGTTTTAAGCATAGCAAATTAATTTTGATAATTAGGTGGTTGAGTCCGTTATAAAAGGACAGTATAGTTCCCAATGCCTAATTTTGTATTGATATGTATCACATAACTAAGGCACTAGTTTGATAGTGACAATGTAAAGGAGATTATAGCAGGATGGAAGGTAAACGGGTAACAAGCTATGCCATATTCACCTTTTGAATAGCAAATCTAATTATCGTATTTAAAGCACAACTTTGGTTCCTTAGGGTCAAGAAATTACATGAAGGCAAAGGGACTGAAACATGTTGATTATCAGCACAAGCTTTTTCAACTTTTTCATGCTTCACAGCTTTCTTTGATTCCACCTTTGGCACCGCCTGACCAACTTCTCACTGTAAATCCAAAGACCGTGTTAGAAGAATTTGAAATATTACGGATAATTGTAAACCGGATATAATTCTTCCTTTTGACTTGTGGTTCATATATTTAGTTCTTGGTTCAAAATATTTGTTTAAATGATTAACACTCGATAACTCATAAAACCTACTTCTAATTCTACATGTGCACATGTTGCTTGAGTGAAGTCTTTGTACAACTTTGTCACTTCCTCAAGACAATCTAAAGATGTGATGTAAAGCTGAAAAAACAACCAAATTGGTATCAAATGATATGTCATAACGACGACGACAACGATGATGATGATGATAGGCGATACTGATGTGTAAAGTGAGCATATATGAAAGAATGACGTACATGTTCAGTCTTTTTATCGATATACAATTGATTACCTTAGGTGACACCGAGTAAAACAATATTCTTACTTGATGACTACATCTGTGTGAAAGAATGACGTACATGTTCAGTCTTTTTATCGATATACAAATGATCACCTTAGGTGACACCGAGTAAAACAATATTCTTACTTGATGACTACATCTGTGATACGTAGTTAGCTGATTCTTATATGTAATATATAATATCTTAAAATGATTAGTGACTAGCTTAGATATGATTAATGAATTACCTAAATACAAACATAGTGAATACCTGTACAAAGCCATAATGGCCACAACCTCAACTTTAATTAAAAAAGAAACATTAGCCAAAATAAAGTTGTATGACAAAGTGACAAAAATGGAAGCAGTCATCCAAAAACCAACATAAATAGGTCTAAATTTTGATAAATTAAGTCAAAGCATAATATTAGGGTATAAAAAGAAGCTACACTTTGGTATTTTTTTTTCCAATTCTCTAAATGTATAAATAGTGTAGAACATATGAGCAACCGAAACTAAATTGATTATTAAGTCCAAATATGACTTTACCATAAACACACAGAAATGACAACTCAGAAAACACGATAGACAAAAATAACACCATGCACATTACAAAAAAACATTGTATCCAGAAGAAAAAACATAATTTGCAGAAAAAACACAATGAACGAGACAAAAAAACACAATGAACAGATGAAATTAACACAATGAACTGACGAAAATAACATAATTAACAGACAAAATAACACACTATGTTTTTTTCTGCTGCAAAATTTTTGTTTTTTTACTGTACGGTGCATCTTGTTTTGTTTTATGTATGAACAAAAACTCATTAAAAATCTTTTTTTTTTTCATTTTTGTATAACAATATGGTATTTGTTGGAAATATAATAAAATCCTAGTTAATTTGGTGTATTTTTTGGAGGGGCGCTTCACTGAAGAAGTTTTCACTTCACTGGTTTCTACCAATCCTGCACTGCCACATCACTTCACTAATTTCCTTCACTGAAATACTTTTTTGGAGGCAACACTCCACTGATTCACTTCACTGAAAAGTTTTTTTTTTCTATTTTTTAAATACAATTAATTAGATTTTTTTATTAATAAAAGATGCTTATTATGTAATGTATAAATAACCTCTACTTATCAATAAAAGGCTATATGTACAAATTAAGAAGCGCGCGCGCGTCTTACGAAGGGTAGGGAAAGAAGCCCCAGTTAACTTTTTGACTTACCCACTGGAAGGGCGATCCACCCTAAGGCCAACAGATGTCCTCGTGTTCGGGTGGGCACAGGGTAAACATGCGTGCTTTGATCTTACAGGGATGTCTCCGTTGGTGGGACTTCGGGATTTCGGGTTTGTGGCAGGGCAAGCAGTCTTGAAAGCAGAATCCAATAAAGTTGCTAAACATGAAGCTGTCTGTGTGACACCCGGCAAATTCTGGTTAACAACGTTGTCTAGATGAAAGTCTACCTTAGCGAGTCACGCGTATATTATACTTAACTAGGTTAGTTAAGTCGTGTTACGGTCCGGGAACTGTTAGTTCAGTATAGAAGATCATCGGATGTGAGTCTAGAGGTTCAGTAGATGTCAGTCCTTAACCAAGTGTACAAGTGGTGACGATTCGTGGAATCGTCAGAGCAGATGGAACATACAAGTCTCGAGTCCCGGGAATTTGGTGAACGAGTGTGAATATGTTTGTTTGCAAGTGTTATGTGTTTACAATCATTATGTGACTTGTCGGTATGTGAAAATGTGTTAACATATGTTAAAACGGGGTTTAACGCGCAAAATACATCGAACCAACCCCTATAGGCGATTAGGGAGGCTACTCGCATGTAATGACATGCGATTAGGCCCAATTGCATGTAATGTCATGCGATTAGCATCCCTAATCGCATGTAACTACTGCACAATCGCGTGTTACGGGCTGGACGACTAAAAAACGACTATAAATACAATGCTTGACCTCCTAAACTTCATAATACAAACCCTAGTCGTCCCATAACCCGCCCCAACACACACACAACCTCTGGAACGCGATTTTTGATCAAAGCACAAGGTTTCGAGCTTGTTTCATCAATCTTTCACAAATCTAAGGTGTGGTTTCCATCCATGCAATCTTATTAACGTTATTATTAAATCCCTAATGGTCCAGACCTGTTCTAAAACGTTTAAGCTTTCTGAAAATCGTTAATAAGTGTTATTAATCGGATTCTAACTATCATACATGTGTTATGTGTGTTTATGATAAAAAGCTAGGGTTTTTATGATCTAAAGATGGATGATTTCATGTTATTAGATTAGTGTCAGATTAATAATAAAGGCATGATGATAGAATCTGATTTATTGTTCATTAGGGTTAAGGTTCTTGCATGATAATGTGATGATCATGTTGTATGTATTGTTTGAGATGCATGGTTACATTCAGGGCTGTTAGATCGAGGCTAAACGAAGGATTTTGGTTTACACATGTTTGGTATAGTTATTAGATTGATATTTGATGTTTACACACGTTCCGGATCTGACTTGGAGTGTTAAACGCGCGAAAAACCGGAACAGCTGGGTTACAGGCGATTAGCAACCCTAATCGCCTATGTTAGAGGCGATTAGGAAGCCAATCGCCAGTATGGACTCCCCAATCGCATGAAGTACATGCATTTGGGGGCTAATTGCCTCTGTTACATGCAATTGTGATCCTAAATGCTAGTTAAGTCCTGAAATACATGTCTTATGACCCTAATCGCCTATAAACTCAATATTTACATGTCTTATGACCCTAAATGCCTATATTACATGCGATTAGCCTTCCTAAATGCCAGTTGACCAACCTAAATGCTAGTTGACTTTTCCTAATCGCGTGTACTGCTGCTGTAAGTGTAAATTAGCATTCTGAGACCCGATTTGACATCTAGGAACATGCTAGGAACCCCGTAACATATCTAATAACTTGGTAACATATATTTGGATGTAATTATGTGATACGAGATCTACGTGCTATAAATTGTTGGTCGTTAACGTATGTTAAGTATGAATGCATGATTGTATGTTTGAGAGCGTAAACATAACACGGGGAGTCTCGGGTCACCAATGGGATGTCGAGTCTTGTACATTGGGTCAATTAAACAGTCACGGTGTTTTCAAACGAACTTGGTTATGGTCTGGACATCAAGGGACTAACTAACCTGCGGGTTATTAGTCTAAGTACTTGTAACTGTCGTATGTTAGGTCGCCGCTTTACGGGACTAGCATAGCTGCTGAGTTTATTCGTATTACGGAGTAACGCAACTTAAGGTGAGTTTACGGCCCCTCTTTTAACTGGTTTCACTTTTTGGGGGAGAAAACATGTGTTAAACTTATGTTTTGGTAACAACTGTCATACTATGGGTTTCTGTGGTTTACTATACGATCGTTGGAAGTCCCGGGGGAAACCATGAATGTGCGGGTTAGCACAACGGGGAAATGTGAATAGATCTATTGGGAGTGACCAACCCCGCTCGTCGACTTGGAGGGTCGGCGGGTGCATATTGTCTCAAACAGGAACAACAGGTTACTACATCGGGCACGACATTTGGTTTGCGAGTTAGTAATGGTTTTCCAATCGTGATAGTAACAAAACATACGCCTAGCTAGCGTACTTTGGTTTTCGATTTGTTATAGTATGGACAGGTTGAACTTGGTACTTGGATTCAAAACCTGTAAACTCACCAGCATTTTTGTGCTGACGTAAACTTTTACATGTTTTCTCAGGTCGCTAAGGTAGCACAATGGGACTAGGGCGCACGCGTCTGCACGGCGTCTAGTTAGGATTGCATGGTTTTCAAACATTGAACATTTGGTTTACTTTTGGATTATGTTATGAATAAGCTTCCGCTGTGATTGGGGATTTTAAACATTGTTTTTGAAATTGCATTAGGCTTATTTAGACTTGTTTATTGTGATCGTTGGTTTGGATCCTGGTTTGTCATACGCCTCGCGGTAAAACTCCGCAAGTGGATTTTGAGGGTGTGACAGTCTGTCTGGAGAATCAACACGTCTTTGTGTCCTTTGCCTTTGACACGTTTGGAGGTCTAGCCCCCGAATCAATTCGGTTCTTAGAAAGAGTACAAAAGGTGGTGCAGAGTAGCTCCCCAGCGACCAAGGACTCACGTTTTATTTTTAATAGAGTTGGGTTTACTATTCAAAAGGGGGTAGCGGCGCAACTTGTAGCCCGTTTACCCACCACACACTTGTAAATGTTGTTGGTTTTTAATGATTACTATTATATTTAAAAAAAAATTAATAAAACAAAAACATTAGGATGAAATATGTAACTTAATAATAAGTTTTAGGTTTAATTTAACATAAACAAAAACAACAAGAATGGGATATGTAAATTAGAAAAAGAGTTTTAGGTTAAAATATAGAAGAGCATAATAACCGTCACCACTTTCTCCTTCATCTTCTCCATTTTTTGCTCCATGTAAGTTTTAAGTTTCTTCATCAAAGGATATTCAAAAAAATAAAGAAAAAACATTGAATGTGATATTGGTTATTAAAGTAAAGAAAAAATAAACAAAAAATCAAAATAAATTAACTTACGGGTACCAGCCCGTTAATTACAACCAGATTTTGGTTCACGAGACCACTACCAGCATAGGTGGCGGTGATGTTACCGTGCTGGTAGTAGGGTACCCGTGACCAATTCTGGTGGCGCCCCGTCCCCCTTACATGACAATGTTAATTTATTTATTTTTTACAAAAATTACTTAAAAAGCCAACGTGCACCAACTAATTATGTGCCACCCGTAATTAATTATCTTAATTATGGTAATGGTTATTCCTTTATATTAATTATTTGAGAAAAAGAAAACCCATCTTTTCAAATCCATACCACTTTTGTTGTAGATTTAAACAGCTTTCAAATCAAAACTCATTTTGGATATAATCTTTCTTATTTTCTTGTTAATCATTAATATATTTTATAATTAAGTATACTTCAATTAAGATTGTTTTAAATTTTATACAGAAATGATAAAAATGTTTTTAAACATGTTGAAATTTAAGTATAAATATGGGTATCCAACAATTCGACATCTTAGCTAATGGTTAAATGATGTGCTCTACAACTAAAAGATTGAGAGTTCAAATTCTACATATAACACGTTTGGGTATATTTATTTAAAAAATTTAGGATTTGTGGTTAGAAAAGAATATGAATTGTCAATACCATTACAATGTAGTGGTAGAGATATTGGTGGACAATGATAGAAGATTAGGGGGTTTTGGGTTTGATTCTTGAGCCAGACGGGTTTTACTGGTAATTTCATCGTCGTGCCTATGAGCGGGCGGGTTATCAGGTTTTCTCTGGAATTGGTGTTTGATAACTTGGGTACTCTCGGAGTACTTAAATTTGTCAAAAGGGTGTCCGAAAATGCTCGAGTTTAATTTGTTGGCGAAAAGGATATGAATGGGAATCGAACCCAAGAATACAATTAAATGCTAAATGATCATGTTAACTTGTCCCCATATGTATAATAACTCCTCTGCTCCACCTCTTTATAGTTTTTCACTATTACTTTTTCAAGCGTGAACACATCTCTTAAAATCTGTTGGGAGTCTTACAGTAAACTGGAGCGTATGACGATTCTGCAAACAAAACAAATAGAAAGAAACGAAACAGATTAGCAGAACCGGGCTTGTGTTTGACACAATTCCCTTAAACAGATTCGTCGTCTGTTCCCAGGGTACACCGGTTCAACAGTGACGGTGCACTGCGGACTATCCCACTTGCCTGAAAAGAAACCGGAATGAGACTGCCTCTGGAAAAACTTCCCTGCAATGATCGATCAAATTGTCTGTGAGAGAATGTGATTGTGTTCTGTGTTGTGTCTTTTGCTTCATGACAACAGGTCTATATATAGCTGCACAACCAAAGATGAAAACTGATGACCCTTCACATTCGTGATTAATACTAATCACTTGATTACGCCATTAATCACAATTAATGACTAGAATTTGAAGCAGATGGAAGCTGAAAAAACCAAGAGTCTTCAGTTACATTATGCAAAAATTTAAAAAAATAGCAAAAAACCAGCATCATGTGGACCCGGGTTTTCCGGGACAGCGTCGCGTTGGTTCAAGGATTTTTCCGAGCCAGACCCATTTTTGCACCCCCCCTGCGCACAGGTAGGAGTCAGAGGATAATGTAACTTTAATATTTTAATTCTTCTATTCAAGCTTCACTTTATAAACACCTCCAATTTTCATTTTCCCACCAATGTGAGACACAATCAACTCACATTCACTTCTAATATTTTCCAACAAAATCTACTTCTACCTTTCGCTTAGTGTCCATTTCCTAGAATTCGAACCATACAACTTTGGTAGTGATAAAGATTGATGTTATTTGGTGAAGAAGTGACGGTTTTTTTATTTTTTTAACAATAATTTCTAGATTCATAACATAAATTTTATACAAAACTTAGAACTCTCAACCTTATAACTGTGTAGCAGATCACTTACCACCATGAAGGCTTTTCATTATTTATTATTTAGTGAAGGAAATTTTAGAATTAAAGAGAGATCAAGAAAGTTGATTGGATGAAAATTTTGCAATTAGTGACAAATTGTAATAATGACAAGTATGGAATTTGAATTGATTTAAATGTGTAGGACCGTATTCTTTTTTTTAACGGCCAACGAATCAATTCCGAGCACTTTCGGGCACCCTTTTTGGCGAATCAGGTACTCGAGAGTACCCGGGCCATCAATTGCCACCAATTAACGGGAAAACCCGACCACTCACCCTCCCGAAGGCACGACGGTGAAATAGTCGGTAAAACCGGTCGGGATCAGGACTCGAACCCAAGCCAATGGCCGGGTCATCCCTCATTTCCCATCCACCAATGTCCTCCAAATGTAGCTAGTGGGAATTGAACCCAAGCCCCTCATAGAAAACTTTAGGCTCTCAACCAACTAGGCTACAAACAAGAATTGAATTTGGATTTTTACGCCAGCTGAGGCGAAAATAAAGCACACATGTTTTGATAATTCTAAGAAATGAAAGAATAAATAACATGCGAGCAACACAACACAATGACCCATTATCATGGGAGAATGGGGTATATGTAGGCTCTCATCTTCCCATTACCTACCATGAGAATGGAGGCCACATTCTCACGGTGGCATCCACATTCTCCCATAAAATGACCAAAACGCCTCTTAGGCAAATGACAAATGTTTAACTTAGTCAATGACCTATACTAGCCTATCACTAGCTGTCTAGAGGAGGACATAAAAAAAGTACACTTAGGGCGGACGGGGTGGTCCGTGATGGCCACCTCGTAGTTGTTGTGATACCGCGAAACATCGCCCCCCCCCCCCAAATTATTGCGACCGTGATGAATGAATACCGTGGCATATATCACGGAGTAAAATGAATTGGTGGTGGTCCCATCTCAATGAAAAAGTAGCACACGTTCAAAAAAGTGGAGAATCTTTATTGTTTTTATTATAACAAATAGTGATGGGTGTATTGAAATGAGGTGTTACAAAGTAATTGGGTGTGATGGTTTTAGTGATAATTGTAAACACTGTCACGTCGGTTTAGTGGTGAAATGTGATAGAATGTAATAAAATGAGGTGACACAAGATGATTGGGTGTGATGAGTATGACTAGGTGATGACCACCCCATCCACCCTTACAAAATGGTCACTTAAAAATCAAACAATTTACATAAAAGATAATATGAATCTCAATCTAGCTAGAGTCGTTGGAAGTGAATCAACTCAAATCTCAAATGAAAGAATTAATTTCACGTTAAAAAAAGAAACATAAATTTTCAAAATTAATTTGGATATTATTCTGTAGTACCCTACTACAAAAAGGAAAATTAAATTTCAGACAAAAACGACAGAGAGAGAATAATATTAAATCGATGTGTATAGGACTACATCAAATAGAGAGAAACCAAAAGAAGATCACGAAATATTTGTGATTTTTCATTTGATTTACTCTCTCTCTCTCTCCAAGAATATATATTTGAAGCTATATATATACAGCCGATGCTCATGCATACCAAATCACATTCCTCTATATATTCACTCATTAAGGTCTGAAATATATTCTTCACAGTTCATTCATCATGTCAACGGAGTACCATGAAGACGTACCTCATGTTCTAGCTGTTGATGATAACATCATTGATCGGAAACTCGTTGAAAAATTGTTCACAACTTCTTCTTGCAGGGGTAAGAACGTACACACTCATTATGTCAATGTTTGCTCAATATTTAGTTCACGAGTGTCTTTTTTTTTAAGTGTTTCTAGAAGGTTTTTGGAACTAGTTAATTTGCTATTAGGTAGTAGTGGACTTAAGGCTGTGCAATGGATCGGAACCAACCCGATCCGGACCCACTAGCACCGTATACCCTTTCTTTTATTGACGAAACTTGAACCACGAACCGAACCTTAGATTGCTTTTTGCTTTCGGGTTCTAAAGGTTCTAATGGGTCGGGTAAAAAGTCTGACCCTTTGGAACCTTTATATGTAATAAAACTTTGAAGGGTTATATATGCACTCATTGAATACGATTATATTGCACTAATAATGAGTATGACCTTTGAGTAGTGAGATCTCTTTGACCATCGGATTCTCTGTAAACTAAAACACTCAAAAACCTCTTAGAAAAGCTTACTATTGTTTGCTAGAACACCTAGACATTAAAAATAATAATAATAATAATAATAATAATAATAATAATAATAATAATAATAATAATAATAATAATAATAATAATAATAATAATAATAATAATTAGTTCATCGAATTATGCAACTTACATAGTTTGCTTCTTGTTGTTTAATTTGTACCAGTGACTACAGCAGAAAATGGGATGAAAGCGTTGGAGTATTTAGGGTTAGGAGACAATCATCCAGAGAATCATTGTAACAACGTAAGTACCATAATATTTTTTTATCATTTTTTTGGCATTTAATTCATATTAAATCCGTTTGAATACCTTTCTAACGGCGGAATCAGTGACGGAGCGTGAAAAAATTCCGTGAGGCCAAAAGTCACGGGACCCTTAAAGCTCAAGGGCCAGACTTATTATGTATAAAAATTTTAAACAAAAAAGCGTGAAATTAAACTACAGAACAATAAACGGTGGTGGCGGGCACTAACGTTCGGCCCTGTCCGGCCCAACAAAGATTCATCACTGCGGAATTTATTTGAAAAAAGATAGCAAGAAACTAGCGGAAGAAACATGGCCAATTACAAAATAAAACAACCAAACATGCCTTTCTAGACTAGACGTTTTAGCTCTATGCTTCAACCAAAAAAACGTGTTTAACTTGATATCCTCAAAGGTTCTGGATATACACACAAGGTTGCATTTTATTCACACAACCCTATACGGGCCGTAGAGGCCTCTACGGCCCGTAGGCAAACATGAAAACGAGGTACGAGGTTCAACTCTGACTACCAATGATTGTGATCACCCTCTACGGCCCGTAGAGGCCTCTACGACCCGTAGGTAACTTCTAATTAATTTGAAGATCAATTTGGGTGGGATGGATGGTAAAGTGTTACCTACGGGTCGTATGGCCCTCTACGGGATATAGGTGAAAAAACAAATTAAAACGGTTTGGGACAAGGTTCGATCGTGGGACTATCATATCACACACATACTATCAAAGTCTTATTGCAATGATAGGAACCATCTGGACTACCAGTTCGCTGAGTTCTATATTGGAAAAAATAAATATAACACATACAAACATAAGTTGGCATCTACGGGTCGTATAGCCGCCCTCTACCGCCCGTAGAAATTTTTTTTAACACATTTTAATTATTTATTGATTTTTACTATGTAACTATAATTAGAAAACGTGTTGTTTTTACTAATGTCGTCTCGATAAGCGTGTAACCGTTAACACAAGCGTTTATATAAACAAACAGATAAAAATAAACATTAATTAACATAATTAGAGTTCAAATAAGTAAATACAAAGTAGAAATTGTTTAAAACGTTTACAAACCATTCGATAAAGAAAGATAAAACTACATTTGGGAATCATGTGGGTGTGCTGGGTGCTGGGCCCCATCATCGCTGGGACACGAGGCTGCATGTCTAGGCGGCGATAGATATCCTGCTGGCCAGCAATCAACAAGCGCATCGCCTCGTCCTGCCGCTCACGCCATTGACGCATCTTGGTGTCCTGCCGCTGACGCCACTGACGCATCTCGGCAGCCTCTATCGCAGCTGCACGTACGTCCTCCCTAACATCAGGAGGCAACCTGAGGGAGTGATAAACGCGCGGAGGAACCTGCACCTCCTCAGGCCGCGACTCGTATTCGTACTGTGGATGATTTGGCGGCACGTCAAATGACTCCGGTTCTTCTACGTACTCCTGGTTCAAATCGGGCAGCGGGTTCAAATCGGGTGGCGCCTTCTCGTCACCACAGTGAACAACGGATCTAACCTCCTCCTCACCACGTTCCACCACAGCCTCGAAAAGGCTTTCCGAGACGTGAGATGCGCTAAACGAGTGCCCCATTCATCCGAAACATTACTGAGGTGCCTTGAAGACATTGCGGTGGCTTGGAATTGATCGGATTTTTTGTTCTCCGGTTTTTTTTGAAATGGTTCGTCGACTGAGAAAAGAAGACAAGGAAGAAGAATATATCTGGACCTCTACGGGTCGTAGGGGTCTCTACGGGCCGTAGAGGGTTTAATGCTCCCAACAAACCTTGTTATCTACGGGCCGTAGAGGCCTCTACGACCTGTAGAAGGGCTGTCTTTTCAGACTGACACACTGCAAGTCAGTCTTTCATTGAATGACCTCGTACTTCGTACTACCTACAGGCCGTAGAGACCCTTACGTGCCGTCTAGGGTTTAAATGAACTCCACCAACCTACCTCTACAAGTCGTAGAGGTCTTTACAGCCCGTTAAGGTAACCCTCATTTATTGCACTGACACCCTCTACGGGCTGTAGAGGGTTGTGCAAACCTAATTTTTGTTCTTGTGTAAATAGCATGCCTCTCCTCAAACCTTCATCTCTAGACTTTGACCTTTGCAGGGTTCAAAAGTAAATATGATAATTACAGATTATTCAATGCCAGGAATGACTGGGTATGAGCTTCTTCAGAAGATCAAGGTGAATATACTTATTAATCTAGATATATATATATATATATATATATATGGTCAAGATCGTGTACAATGTGTTTTTTTTGTGAGAAGTGTGAGAAGGATTAAAAATTGATACTTGGGCATCATATTTTGAACTTAGTCGTGATGTTTTGGATTGTTTTAACTATAAAAACACCAAACATAACAATTAAAACCCGAAAACAATGTATTTTAGGCTTAAAACTTAAAACACCATGCTAAGAACATTAGCAGTGTGTTTTAAGCGTTAAGTAGTGTGTTTTAGCTGTTTTTTTAAATTTAATGACTATAATACATTGTATTGTGTTTTAGATTGTTGTGTTTGGTGTTTTTCAAGTTAAAACAACCTAAAACATCAATTCTAAATCCAAAACATGATGTCTACATGTCAATTCCTAGTCATTCTCACACTTTTCACGAAATATGTCCTTTGTACAGGATCCTAAACCTATGCATTCTGCATGTATTTATACGTCATTTATGAGCAGGAATTAATTTTCAAAAAAAAAATTATGAGCAGGAATCATCGGCGTTGAAGGATGTTCCGGTGGTCATAATGTCGTCGGAGAATATCCAAACACGAATTAACGAGTAGGTTTATTTTTTTTTTTTTTTTTTTTGGTTTCTATAATGATATAAAAGTCGAAACATGATTTTTTTTCTGATATGTTTAGAATTTGATTGAATCAGATGCTTAGAAATGGGAGCACAAACGTTCATGTTGAAACCGTTGACGTTAGCAGATGTGAAGAAGATGAGACATCAATTAACAAAATGATAATTTAGGTTAAGTTATTGATTAAATGATTTAATCTTTTTTCTTTTTTTTTTTACTTTCCCAAAAAAAAAAAAATTAAATGATTTTGGTAATTTAAGTATTTGCCTTTTTTTTTTTTTTTTTAACGGAAGTATTTGCCTTTCTTTTTAATGTTTTTTTGAAGAATGGTTGTTTTTTGTTGTTCCAATTTTTGGTTTATTTAATTTTAACATGACGATTGTTGAAAGTTAGTCCTAATTAATTACGTATGAGTTGAAAGTTGAAAAAGCAAAGTAAAAAATTGGTGTAAGATTAGTTTGAATGTTGAGATGTTTGGTTTTAGATTATTATTATTGCTAGAAGTATTTGAGTAGGATTAGTATGGTTGGTTTAATATAAATAGGGGTCTATGTTATTGATTTTAATTGTTCCTTGTTTGTAAGAATGTTGGGTGTGGAGATGAAAAAGGGTCTGTCCCACCACTTTTTTGCCATGTCTCTGTCTTCCACACTGCCCCCTCATGTCCTTGTCCCTCCGGTCTCCAAAAGAACATGAGAGACGAACCAATCACAAACTAACCCATTTAATATTTTTAATGAATGGACCAATAGGAGGTCCATATCTACACATCACATGTCCTAAACACCACCTCCTTCCATGTCTCATTTTTTGATATTTGCCCTCACTGACAAATTTTCCTACGTGGAGGGCTCTTTTCCCGTCTCCACACCCAACATCCTAAGAAACTTTGGTTAGAATAGAAAGAGTCGCGGGTTCTCTCCTCAAATATCGCGTGTTCGTGTTTGATCTAATTGTCTGTGCCAACAACGATGGACCAAAATAAGCAATACAACTTTATACATTATTATTCGAAACACAATTATCATTAAATTACTTGCTAAAATATTATTTACAGGGTTCATAGACTTGCCACATAAGCAATGAGGGTACTCCTCCTTTTTTAGACAATCTAAGGGTGTAGAGACAACCCTCCCCATTTTCAAACTCAATGTACATACCACATAGAACACCATCATCAACCACCATCACCACCTTTTTCTCACCTGGTCTTGTTCCCCAACCATCACCGTCGCCTTGCACCACCACCACCACCATCATCATTACCGTCAGCACCCTTATCTTCTTCCCTAACCATCATCGCCACCGTGCACCACCACCATAACCGTCGCCATTGCCCATCACCTCAACAATCATCACCACCGCCGTGCACCACCCTCTGGCGCTAACATCATTCAATTTTTCTAGAGAGATAAATAAACAAAACATCCCTAATAAATAACAAACGGTCGAAAATTGATTGCTTTTGGCCCGTCTCCATCGTCCTAGAATCGACGTCTGGGACGGAGACGTTTCTAAGGGGGCGGTGTTCCGCGTCTTGGATAGCCCAAGACAGACCAAGAAAACCCACCACATAAGGCAACACCGCACAGCCTTATGTGGTTTCATAGTTTGACTCAAACAAATTATATGGAAATGTGAGTGTCAATCCGATTTTCAATGACATTGTATCAATTTTTCATATATATATATATACATATATATATATATAGGGGAAAGTTCAATTGAAAACTCATAGTTAGGGAGAGAACTCGAGAATTCTATATTACACATATGTAATATATCATATGTTGTATATTACACTTGTGTAATATATTATTATTGCATATGTTGCATATGTGCAATATATCATATGTTATACATGTGCAATATATATTACATACGTGCAATATATCATATATTGCATATGTGTAATATATATTACATATGTGCAATATATACTACACATATGTAATATATGATATATTGCACATATGTAATATAAAGTTCTTGAGTTCTCTCAATAAAATAAGTTTTCTATTGAACCATCCCCTATATATATATAGTTTCACTGTTTATGGATTTTTAATTTTTATGAAATCAATCTTTTGGATGTTCTTCCAACTTAAACTCAACATCATTTTTGTTGGTGTGATGGTGAGGTCTTTTTATAAAACTTATTCTTTAACATTATTTTTGGTTTGGTGAGGTTCATTTAGGACTCTTGATCTGATGAAGACTCTCAGCTTAAAACTAGCCTTGCCACGACACGCAGAGTTCCCCATTCCCTCTACAAGCGACGAATTCAGAACTTGTGATACCCAACTTCCTGGATCTTTGTAGCAACAAATAGCCATACCCTAAATCTTGTCCACAACTAAAGACCCTATGAGAACCATTATCACTAGATGTCAATTATCGACCTTTAAGCTCAATTCAGAACTTGTGATACTCCTATTTAATCTTACGCATGCACCTTGCAGCTGGATTTAAGCCATCCATAGCCAATATGTCGGTTAACAAATAACCATAAACAAATATGATCGGTTATGGTGGTTTTGTTAATCGGTTTGAAGGTTATAACTAGTCGAATAACCATGAATCTAGGTTTGAAAGTTTGGGCTTGAAATTTTATACATGGAATAGATTGTTATTCCACATTTCTTTATATAAGTACATTACATAGCACTAAAAAAAGACACATAACTTATAATCTTGACACCGATTATTACAAAATATTCAAAGAAAACGATATGTGATAATCTACAAATAAGCGTTCAACCAAAACGATATGTGATAATCTATAAATTCAGTCAACGTTCAACCGAAAACATCAAATATTGAAAAAGTGGTGAGAATTCCAAAATCTGACAATGATTTAACTACGTATCATTTTGGTTCTGTTATGGCTGGTATGGAAACATTGATAACCATCTGTACCGGCCCACTGCTTTTATTTTTCAAAAACACTGTTAACTGACCCAATGGTTTTGATTTGGTTCGGTTTTGTTGGATAACTCGGTTATGGGTGGCTATGTACGTTAATTTGGTTTTTTGCACACCCGTAATGGGTTTAGACCCTCTAGCACCTATTAACCAAATCATCTTTACTAAACATCTTAATACCGCTAGGCTACAACGCCTTTAGTCCTTGGAGATAATCATATGAAAGATCATATTTTTGTTTAAAAAGAAAACACAATCAAACAGATCTTCACAAGCACAGGATAAAAACATGGACCACTAGAAATCAACTACATAACCATTAAGATTTAAAGATTTGGGTACATACCAGCTTAGCCTAAAATTACTGATAGATAAATATCCATTATCACAACAACTCCCAAAACCCTAAAATTAAAAAATTAAAAACCTTAATTTGTTAAATAATAAAAACCATGAACATCTCAGGCATATGGTTTTTTTTTTTTTTTTACTTAGAACCGGTGGTGATGTGGTGGGTGATGTGGACGATGATGATCCAATCCAAAACAGTGAAGAACCGGGTAACAAAGACAAGAGATGCAACTCCCCAACATCCCAAATAATGAAGACACCATCATGCATGGGCAACAACAAAGTGACATCAATGGATTATCATGTGATCCATCATGATGATGGTGATGATGATGACCATGGTTGTGCATCTTCAATTCTCAAAACAATCTGAATTCAAAATTAAGTAAAAACAAAAATTAGCTACTAACTAAGTAAAAACAAAAATTAGCTACCACTACTTAGTAAGCAAAATAATTATGATATATAAATACCCAATTGCAAATATATGTAGTAATGTAACTGTGATGAACTTAGCAATTAACTAATGTGCTTGGAATGAAGGGTTGTTAAAATTTATAAAGGGAATGCTACGTGATTTTGAATATAAATGTGTGATCAATATCAACCGTTAAATGCTCATGACAAAGGTGTGGCTGAAATCGTTTTAATTTCTACCTAACACCCCATTTATTTGTACCTTTTTTTTTTGTTAAAAAAAAACTATTTTGTACTTTTCAATAAAACCGATAGCAAACATATTTAACTATTTAAGAAAAAAAAGTGAAAATAGTTTATCTTCATGGAAGTATGGAACCAATCAGACTTAGAAAATTCATAACTTGGGGTTGGGGTTGTCTAGAAGAATTTGGCATGCTCCAAATTAAACAATATTTTTTAAGAGAAAATTACACAAATTGTCTTTTAATTATTACTAAAATTGCATTATCTGTTTTTTATAGAAATTTTTCACTCCTTATATCTTTTATTTCATCAATTTGTTACACCCTTTGTCTTTTAGCCTAACTTAATTAAAAAAAACTTGGTTAACTTTATTTTTCTAAGTTTACACTTTTAGTCTCTATAGTTTTGGTCGAACCATAACCCTTGATTGACCTCGAATTCGACCACGGCAATTAATGAAATCATAGGGCTATTATAGAACATCAAATTCCGTTCAAAAGCATGTATAATAATTGTACTGACCTGATCGTTTTCGAGGCTAAATCGAACGATTAAAATTGCGACTGGTTGATCTTGTTCTTCAAATTGCGAACGATTTGGTGAGTGTTTATGGTATATTTTTGCACAGAAACGGTCAACTAAGGCATAAGATGTTTAGCATGTTCCATAAACGTTTAAAAATGTATTTTGAGAAAATAAAAGTCTTCAAATGTTTTAAAACTCACTTGCAAACCGAGCCTCTATACCATAAAATGATACCTGTTATAACATCTTATGCCTTAGTCGACCGTTTCTGTGCAAAAATATACTGTAAACACCCACCAAATCGTTCGCAATTTAAAGAACAAGATCAACAGTTGCAATTTTAATCGTTCGATTTAGCCTTGAAAACGATCAAGTCAGTACGATTATTATACATGCTTTTTATCAGAATTTGATGTTCTATAATAGCCCTATGATTTCGTTAATTACCGTGGTCGAATTCAAGGTAATCAAGGGTTAGGGTTTCGATCAAAACTATCGGGACTAAAAGTGTTAACTTAGAAAATAAAGTTAATCAAGTTTTTTTTTAACTAAGTTAGGCTAAAGGACAAAAGGTGTAACAAATTGATAAAATAAAAGATATAAGGAGTGAAAGTTTTCCATAAGGACAGAGGAAGCAATTTTAGTAATAATTAAAGGACAATTTGTGTAAATTAAAGAGTTAATTGCTTGATTGGTCCTGTGTTTTGTATATTTTGTATCATTGATGCTTAATGTTTAATAATAACATAATTGATCCTAACTAGTATTTTGCCCGCCGCGTGTTAAGGAACCGACGGTAACCTTCAAGAGAAAAAGTAACCGATAGCTGCCATGACCCCGACCGTATCGGAAATTGACGATGAACCGGCTATGATCGGTGGAGGTGATGCAAAGCCCTAGCAACGGTAGCGAAAAATTATGATGTAGTCACCGTCTGTCACACCCTCAAATTACCACTTGCGGGTTTTTACCGCGAGGCGCATGACAAACCAGGATCCAAGTCAACGATCACAATAAACAACTCTATATGAAAAGCGTAAAACCATACACAACGATTTTATAAGCGGAAGCATTTAAGAAGTATTTAAACAGCTATGCTATGATCCAAAGTATTCAAAACACTTTTTATTACAAAACGTGCAACTATGCCTAGACGCCAATGCAGACCCGTGCGCCTAGTTCCATTTGTTGCTACCTTAGCGACCTGAGAAAAACATGCCAGAAAGATGTCAACATATAATGCTGGTGAGTTCACAGGTTTGTTCAATGTGTTGCCAAAACGTTACCATGTCCATACTATATCAATGTTACCAAGTACGCTAGCTAGGCGTATGTTTTATTACTACTACGATTGGAAACCATTACTAGACACGTTTAGCAATGTTTAGCATGTTTAAGCAGCCCGTATGTTCAGCATGATACCAATGTTCCTGTTCGAGACAATATGCACCCGCCCGGCCCTCCAAGCCGACGAGTGGGGCAGGTCACGCCCAATAGATCTATCCACATTTCCCCCGTTGTGCATTCCCGCACATTCATGGTTTCCCCCGGGACTTCCAAAGATCGTATAGCAATACAAAGTTAAAACCATAGTATGACATATGTTACCAAAATAGTTTAGCGCATGTTTTCTCCCCAAAAAGTTAAAGCAGTAAAAGTGGGGCCGTGAACTCACCTTAAATAGCGTTCTTCGATTACAAGTAAAGATATTAAGCCCTTGATAATCCCTCTACCGGAGATCTATCAAAATGTTCACATAAGTGTTCCGACTAATAACCATAAGGTTATCTAGTCCCCGATTGTCCAGATCGTAACCAAGTATGTTTTAAAACGTGTTTGAATGTTTAACCGACACACTAGACCGACCCGACATTCCGTTGGTGACCCATTAACCTAACTAATCAAGTGCACATAGATTACACACAAGGTTCAAGCATAAAACACTTAGTTTGTATCAAAAATCTCATTTCTGCATCAGAACGGTCGAACCAGTCAGTTTTAAGTCTCCTTCGCCCGTTTTCAGTCTCCTTCGCCCGTTTTACATTTCGTTCGACCGTTTGATGCCTCCTTCGCCCGTTTTACTTCGTTCGCCCAACAAAAACCCAGGTTCGACCCTGGATTCCCTCCTTCGCACCTTCGATCGGTCGAAGGAGGCCAGGTTCGCCCCTGTTGTGCAAATTTTCCTAAAAACGCTTCAAACACATTCAAAACGACTCGAAACATCATCAAACACAGCAGTCAAACATGGATAACTTATTCCTACAAAACCCCACCGATTTCCCCCGATAATACGTCCGTTTCAGCCCTTTCCCAAAATGGTAAAGATTATGGAAACATCACTTTCATGCATGAATAATTTACCCAATTTGGAAACTTTTGAAATCGATTCATATTCAACTTGAAATGCTCAGTTTGTCGAGTGTTCGATCTTTTCTTATCAATTCTATTGATCATAAATATCATGCATCGAGTCTAGATTCGTTAAAACCCCCAAATACCCATAATATCATCATATCCAATCCTAACCCTAAACAACAATAATCTAGTATCAATAGCACAGATCCGGACAATGATAATGTTTTGATTTAGAAAGATGTTTAAAAGGTTTTTAATCATAAAAACACCCTTAGCACAGATCCGGACAATTAGGGTTAGATGAAAACGAATTAAAATGCTTTTAAAAAGGTTTAGGATTAAGAACACACCTTGGATTCTTGTTTAGATGTTGTAGATAGGTTAGATTATGAAAAAGAAGAGCAAAAACTCCTTCCTTAGTGATTAAGATCGTTTGAGAGCGTTTTGGGACGGTTAGGGTTTGTGAAATGATGAAAAATGACAAAGGTTGGTATTTATACTAATCCTCCTACGCCCCATTTCAATGGTCGAAGGTGGTCTCCTTCGACCCTTCCACAGGGTCGAATGAGCCCTGTCCTGGTCGAAAGGAATTCTTTCAATTTCACTCCCCAGGTTCGCCCATTTACAAAGGGTCGAACCAGGCACAATGTTCTCCTTCGACCACTCGAAGTGGTCGAACCAGAACTCCTTTTTAACTAGTTTTTCCAGTTTGTCGTGTTTAACGCATTCTAACACATCTTAACACATAAGCATGCATCCTTAGTCTATATTTAACATATTTAAGCACAGATAATTGTTTACACATCATTTAAACACATCTATGTATATAATCCACCACACGATCCATAATCTACACATATACTTAATTAGTTCATGTAATGTCACCAACAACGGAACCCGGTACTAGTGTATTACCAAAACGACTCCCAATGATCCTCCAGATCATTGCACCCTGGACAATCCTAACTTGACCCGACTCAACTAACCCAGTTAAGTCTGTTTATAAACGTTTCTCGCTAAGGTAGACTTAGATGTTACTAATATGTTTAAGCCAAACATGCCGGGTGTCACACCGTCCACCATAAATTCAAAGGCCTAGGCGCCGCCTCCGATCATGGTGGCCTGGGTTCCGTCGATCATTACAAAGCTCGAAGATCCATTACAAAGCTGGAGTTTGTTTTTGGGAATACAGTGGATGAAAGGATAAGAAGGGTGAAGGTAATGATGTGATGGTTTGGTGGAAAACCCATGTTTAGATTCAATAAAAGCGAGGTTCATGTACAATTCTACTTTTATACCTACTACGTATTTGATTTTTCATGTAATAGATAATTAGGTTCCTGTTAATACTATTTGTTTCGTAAGTTGGTGTGTTTGGTTTTATGATGCAATTGATTTGGGCAATTTGAATTGGTTGGTTGAATTAGGTTCCTGTTAGTACTACTGGATAGCTTAGTATTAGTACATACTACATACTCATGTTACTGTAATTCTGAAGATTTAGTTTATACTTCTTTTGACACGTTTATTGACAAGAGTAATGTTGTGGCAATGTTTTTGCATCGTACAAGCATTTAATGCCTTTGTTTTGCCATAAGTTTTGTGGTTTGTGATATGGATTTCTGCATAGACAGTTTGATTGAAAATACACCAGGTTTTGCAAAAGTATAATGATGTGAGAACTTGATGGATTTGACCTGAGAATGTATATGCCTATAGTTTCTGTTATTTCTGTTTAAGTAGTTATCTCATGTCTAAAATGGTTTGATTTTGCTATCTGTTTGTATGACTTTAACCACACATCACATAATTTTTACTTCATAATATAACAAAAGTAGATATCACATGTGTAAAATCTATTCTGAGTTAAGTGGAATGGGAAGCCTCACTACTTTAGATTTATGAATCATATACATCTTCTGCTCTAGGATGAATGCAACATGTGGCAACAAAGTGGTTTTACTCCTTTTATAGATCATGGATTAGATGAACAAATTGTTGAGGGGCTAACTCTGAATGGATTTTTGGTATGATCTTCAAGGCTACCTTTTGTGATTTTAAAGCCAACATAGTTAAGTGTTCGACATGTTTTAGCCAAAAAGATTTTCATTGTTTCGATGTTGTGTTAATGACTATCTTAAATGATCGCCGTTCGATATTCGTAATGTACCCGTGCCACAGCGTGCACGGTCCAAATACTAGTTTAAAATATTAAACAACTTGTGGATCCCACCTCTACTCCTCGTTCTATCAAACCACCAACATCACTACCACCGCCACCAGATCTTCAATCTTCGTTTCTTCCAAAGATTGCATCAATCATTTTTCATCACCCATTAAATGAACAAACTAACCACCCCTAATCTCACACCCATCTCAAACCATGACCTAAAACCCAATCATTAAAGTTTTCAAGAAAACCAACACATTTTCTTGAGACCCCATATCAAAATCTCATCACCCTTATTGATCCAAGAGAATCCAATTCTTAATTACCATCTAGACAAAGTAAGATCACAACTTGTTGATGAATTCACAATCACTAAAAATCAATAAATTGTTTCTCACCTTTTCAAATAACTAATATTTTTTTGTACCTTTATCATTATATTTTCTCTCTCTTTCACTCATAATCACTTCAAAAAATATTAAAATATAAATAGGGTGGAACACTGTACCCTCCAATACATTAACTTTTTCTCTCTCCTCTACTCATGACATCTCAAAGACTCAAACTACTTTTGAAAACATGAAAAGCTCACTCACATAATATGATAGACCTGATGCGAATGTTCTAGGTCAGCAAACACAAAGAAAGCATACAATGGGTAGGAGATAAGATGCAATTGGGAATTTGAAACCAAAATGTCTAGAAATTAAAGAAATGACAATGCAGGATGACAGTAGAGAGCTCCAGAATGCGAATAGAGATAAAGCAATAGGATTTGGGGGAAATTCATTGTGGGGTGATATGGGGTGGTAGTGATGGTAGCAATGTTTTCATGAACGGGCGGATCATTGAACTGGTTGCCTTAGTGGTTCACTGATCGGACCGATCGAACCAGACTGTACAACCAGATTACATCATAATTAATTATATAAATCGATTACATGTAATTAAGTATTATATCAAATTGTAAATCCCTTTATGAAATATAAATTGCAAACATGAGTGAAAACGAAAATATATATAACATATCAAAAACAAATAAATTAAAGTAACCGAGATCGCAGTCGGAAGCTTGCAACCACTCAAACAGAAGAAGAATTCTGGAAACTATTTCTCTCACATTTCTCCATTTTCCCGACCACATCATCTTCTCTTGACGCAAATCGAACTCGTTTGAGGTTGTACGTTGGAGGCTACGAGTCGATTAAGAAAGGATGTAAATCGAACTTAGCAGTTAGCACAACAATTTTTAATGTTAATTAGCACAACAATTTCATGTTAGTTTAACAAACATGAAAAAAAAAGTACTGGTGATTTGTAGACAATGATGAAAGCAAGAAAAAAAAAGGAAATCTATATCTATAATAAACCAAAGCATTTTTAATGACATGTCATAATATTATGCAATCTCTCTTTTGAAAGTTGCCACATCACATCTTATGTGGCAACTCTAGACCAATTAAAAAAAAGGAATAAATATGGTTTAAATATGATTTAACATAATCTATTAAATACCTAATCTACTAAATGTAAATATTAAAACTTTATTATTTTCTCTCTCATGTTTTCTCTCATAACTTTTAAATGTTAATATCTTTTATATACGAGATTTTTTTAAAAAAAAGATTACACCAAATTAACGAGCGTTTTATTATCTTTCCAATGAGTATCATAGTGCTATATAAAAAACGGAGAAAAAAACGACTATTTTTTGTAACCCGACAAGTATTGTGTCAGGTTTGGAATTAGTTTTAAAAAAAATTGTGGGTTTGGGTCGGGCATGGGATTAGGTGATACCCGACCCAATTACCCTTTTTTATATTAGAATATGATAACTTATGGCAGAGATTTGTTTATAATAATAATAATAATAATAATAATAATAATAATAATAATATTCATTAATCATATATTAGCAGATGCCATTTTCATAGTTTAGATACTTCTAATTTTTTTCACTTTACTTAGATTTTCAACCCGGGACGCTCCCGGGGTATAAACTAGTAACACATAAACTATAAACATGCCACTTGAATCAGGTCATTGAAACCAAGTCAGACCTTTGCGGAACCCGAGTTACTTGGTTTCCTTTTCTTTTGCTTTTCTTTTGCTCTAAGTTATTCTTTTGCTCTAAGTAATGCCTTATTTGTTTGAAAACATAAAGCTACGATGGATGAAGAAACCTTTATAGGTTTCTCAAATTCATTTTTTAAGATCAATTCTACAATAAACAACAAGTCTGTTATTTATTTATTTTTTTTTGGAAATTCGATTTTAACACCCTGAATTATAGATTATTTGCCGCTGACACACTGAACTACAAAATTGTTCAAAGTGTTAAAATCTAATTTCCCTTTTTTACTTGTTTAATTTCACCTCATGTTTTATTCAAGGTATGCATTAAACACACAAGTTCTCATATAATTTAGGTATGAAAGTTGCAATGATCCTGAAATACAATAACCAGCATTTGAGTATTTTAACTCAATAAGTCAATCAATTGTTTGGCTTTAATAAAACTTCGTTTTGTTTTGGTTTTTTGGTATGAGTTAAAAAATTGTATTTCAAAAGTCACAAAAACCTGACTTTTTAAACTGATTTTGACTTTTTGAATATCAAATTATTAAGTTACCCATATTTTACTCTTTTTTTATTTTCTTTTACATCAATAATCTAAGACAAACACTTTTTAAAAAATAATTTATTGACTTTTCTCACCACAAAAGCTAATACAAGCATTTTTTTTTTAAAGGGAAATTGGATTTTAACATCCTGAACTATTGATTATTGGCCGCAGACACACTGAACTACAAAATTGTTTACCACCACACTGTACTTTCAACTTCTTGGCCTGTGTCACCTTCGGACAAACCATGGTTACTTTTTTTGCTGACGTGGCATGGTGACATGGCCATTTTGCTGATGTGGAATGGTGACGTCACCATGCCACATCAGCAAAAATGACCACGTTAGCAAAAAAACTAACCATGGTTTGTCCGAGGGTGGCACAGGCCAAGAAGTTGAAAGTACAGTGTGGTGGTGAACAATTTTGTACTTCAGTGTGTGAGCGGCCAATAATCAATAGTTCAAGGTGCTAAAATCCAATTTCCCTTTTAAAAACTACTTTGAAAAATGTTATAAGTCAATAAGCACATTTCACATACATTAAGAAGGGGGGGGGGGGGGGGGGCAAATTTTAGAGTTAGCAAACACCCTTTGGGTAGGAAAGGTGAAGCTTGTATGTTATATTAGGTGATTCTGAAATGACTAATTTTGACTAATACCACTAATCTACATAAGAGGCTTTATGCACTTAGACATTCAAAACCTAAACCAAATGATAACAGAAAAGACATCACAAACACTTGATTGCAATGTGAGTTTCCCTTGCAAAACTACTAGTTATGATTATCTAGAACTTTATGTAAGATTCAATTAACATGGAAAATTACAATTAGGTTCAATTTTTCTAGAAAAAAATATTAGTTAAGATCATCTAGACATCCTATTTAGTGGGGTAACATTTTGTCACCCATCCATTGCTAGTATAATATGATTTGACAATATGATAGGGATCTATTTAAATATAGATATTGAACTAGTTCAGGGAAAAAATATAGATTTGACATTTTAACATTATGCAAGCATGCTAAGTTGTACACTTATATGTTGTTATATATCTCTGTTATACAATACTATAATAAATATTATAAGACGTATGAGACTGTGTGTTATGATATACCGCACCGGCGACGTTTCCCGGTGATGGGGATGGGAGCATGACACACCGCTTCAACATGTGAGTGAAGGGCTTTAGCATCGGTGTGCAAAGTCGTGCCTTCCACAATCATCTTATTTCATTTGTGTTTAAGATAATTCATAAACTCAACCTAACCACGAGGCAACTTTTCAATCTTGGTTGCCACTTAAAAAGTCTCAATAAGTGTCATACCCTCAAAATGGATGCCATGAAGTATAATTTGTAACTCTTAGAGTTGGTTCATCACAGTCTTTGAATCAATTATTTTGTAATCCAAAAAACGGGCCGCAATGAACTTCTTCGTTCCATCATCCTCCATTTTGTAAGCTTTGTCTAATGACTCCCATAATTCAATAGGCAATCTTTATGTTGTAGTACACATTTTACGACGAATTTCACAAGTCGTTTAACACGTGGTTTCAAACAAAAATCCGAATGCTTGCAAGCATCTACTGACTACTGCGCTATTAAATTGAATGCCGGTCTCCTCATCGTTTGGTTGGGGAGAAGATTCTGTAAAGAACTGTGCGCATCATAACTGGTGCATCGGTACGCGCCTACCAACTCGCAAGGACGTGCCAGCAAGCTACCCGCCACGTTATACACCTACGCAGTCGCGCCATAAGGAACTTACATTATACGCCACACTTAAGCAACATATGCGTTGATGGTGCAAAGTGCGTCATCAAAGCGTCACATTGCGCTCATGCCGGGCACACGAGCGTATGCGAGTGCAATGTAAGATGCTCTGCACCCTTCACTAGTGTGTGCTTCCATTGAAGAATAGGAAAGGGGGGGGGGGGGGGGGTTATAACCACTTTAAGTTTTGTCTCCCATCCTATGTGGGGCAATGGTTCTCATTTCCTATATTTTTTAGCATTCTAGTTTTAAAACACTAATCTTTGAGCATTATTATCTCATTTAACTTAGCTTAGTTTTAGACGTTGTTTGGTTCATTGCGAAGCTGTCACAACAAAGAATGCAAACCCGCAAATATATACAACCCCCCCCCCCCCCCCCGTTTCAATTATATGTTTTATCCAAAAATAGGAAAAACTCGTTTTCTTATATTCTGTGAAAAAATAATTTTCAACAAATTTCCAAACATAACTAATAAGGGATTTTGCTTATCGATTATAAAAAATAATATATTATTATTATTATTATTAAAAATATATATTAAAAATGCCAATTCAAAGTTATAATTATAACCAAGAGATTGAACAAGTACTACATTAGACTTAAACCTAGAGCATAACAAACGCAAAGCAAAACAAAACAAAACAAAAGCCCACCATTACAACGTAGTAATAGACTTTGTGGCGGAACAGTAATTCTATATTTCAACACAAGTCACAAGTGCTATTCATGTCTGCAAGTTGTAGAACTAGATTTAGATTCATAGTACGTCACGTCAGGACTTATGAAATCCACCACTCGCTAATGGGGTTTTACTTTTATAAATCTAGAATTTATGAAATCCGTTGACTCAACCGATTAATATTTTCTTTTTAATTGAGGTCTTAAAATAACTTTTGATATGAAGAAAAAAAAAAGCTGACAAATTGATGAAGAACTAATTTCATCCAAATATCTCATAAGTCATGAATGCTTCATATTCAATCATCTTCTCTGACATTGGGGCAGAACCAACGAGGCACACGAGAGTCTTTTGATGCCCCCATCCCCTTTAAAAAGCTTCGTCACTACACTAGTCCTTTGATGGGCAACTTAGACCACATGGAGTGGTAATATGAAATGGACGCCGTGGATTTTGCCAAAAACGCTGGTTACATCGCCCCCTGGGCGTTTTTTGTGGTTTTTTGGTTTTGGTGTGGATATTTTAAAGCCATATTTGGGCGTGGAAGTTTCTTCTTTTTGGAGGGTCAATCAATACTATTCAAACGGAGTGAAGGGCGTGGAATTGAGCTTCCACTACACCTGGTCTTATGTTTAACTATTACAACTTTCTCAATAAAACTTGATAATGAATAGTAAATGATAAATTATCAAAGTAATAACCATTTTTTTTTTGCTCGACCATGATCTCATAGAAAGTATGTAATTGTGGGTTGATAAAGATCTTTTTCTTTGTTTTACGCACATCATTAGGTAGAGGTAATAAGTGTTTACCTTCACTAAAGTAGTACATGTTCAAGCCTCACAATGTTAGTGATGGGTTTGTGAATTATGGTTGCTTAGAATGTTTAAATCATTAAAATTAGCCCTAAACACGGTAAACGACATGGTTGAAGGTAGTTAGAGCTTTTATGGGACCAAGACGCTATTTTGGCGTATTATAGGGATTGGCTAGGTGTCCTACAACCCACATTGGCGTATTCAAGTTGGTCGAAACAAAAAAACTTGAGAAACAAGGGTGGTGCCTTGGGCGCCACTTTTGGTGCCTATGGCGCCGGTTGGTAAACAACAATGCGAAATTAGAGAAAAAGTTGATTTTGACCAAATTAATCGGTGTTTTTCCCCTTTACGAACATAATTAATTCTAAAGTGATTTTTGGGGACATCCCTCCATGGAAGAGGAATTTGAAAGCAGCCACTTAAAGATTTTAACCCGAAAAATAACAGCTTACAGATGGAAGGCCAATCTACTCACGATCTTCTCTGGATGTAGGGTTGTAAGTTTTAGGGTTCTATTTGTTGCGTAATTGGTATGAATCAACAATCATTGTAATATTTAGTCGTTTGGTTGTGGCTATGTGTGACAATAGTCTAGTAACGACCTCTAGAAACAAATGGTGGTATAGAGATCTGTTGGTCCGTTAGAACCCATGAATAGCAAAAAATAAAAATAAATCATTATTTTTATGGAAGAATGAGTGAAGATATATTGATTCGTATAAAAAAATATAATGAATTGTAAATTAAAAAAATGTCAGTTTAACTAATTTCAAAGAAAAATATGATACTAATGCTAATTGTCTAACATTTTAATGGGTCCGATCTATGTCTCGAAAAAGTGTTTGTTGCGTAATTGGTATGAATCAACAATCATTGTAATATTTAGTCATTTGGTTGTGGCTATGTGTGACAATAGTCTAGTAATGACCTCTAGAAACAAATGGTGGTATAGAGATCTGTTGGTCCGTTAAAACCATGAATAGCAAAAAATAAAAATAAATCATTATTTTTATGGAAGAATGAGTGAAGATATATTGATTGGTATAAAAAAAATATAATGAATTGTAAATTAAAAAAAATGTCAGTTTAACTAATTTCAAAGAAAAATATAATACTAATCCTAATTGTCTAACATTTTAATGGGTCCGATCTCTTTTGCCCATTCAATTCAAGAAAATGCGTCCAACAAAAACGTTATTTTTTTCGATTCTGGAACTCGACATTTTTCTCAATTATGAATATATTTTAGTTCATTATCATATAAATATGTTATCCTGCCTTCCAAAAAAAATATAAATATGTTATCCGTAATCCATTAATTAATGCCTTAATATAATACTAATTCCAAATCTCATCTTTTCTTAATAGAACAATGAGGTATGATGATCTATTCTATCTTATAATACATTTCACAAGAACTTTTTAAAATTTAAGTTTTACAAGCATGATTCCTTATAGTACAACACACAATACATATGCTAACTACTTTTTGAGGGTAAATATGTCTTTTATACAATAGTTACACATAGGGGTGCAAACGAGCCGAGCGGCTCGCGAGCTACTTGAGATCGGCTCGGTAAAAAGCTCGAACGAGCCGAGTCTTATCGAGCTCGAGCCTGAAATAAACTTCATTTAGTTATCGAGCTCGAGCCTCGAATGTAAAGCTCGGTTGGGCTCGTCGAGCCTTATCGAGCTTTGCTTATTTATGTCAATTAATACTATATAGTCCAATTGTATTGCAACCCATGCATTAACTAAATTACTTTGGGCATTGGGCTTCTTAATTGTCCAAAACGAGCTCACTAATGGTCCAAAACGAGTCCTTAATAGTCCAAAACGAGCTTCTTAGTGGTCCAAAACGAGCTTTCGAGCCGAGCTCGAGTTCCTAAATATACTATCGAGCTGAGCTCAAGCCCAAAATACAAGGCTCGAATTAAGCTCGAGCTCGAGCTTCTGAAAATTGTAACGAGCTTAGCTCGATAATGCAAGGCTCGGGCTCGGCTCGTTTGCACCCTTAGTTACACATTTTTCTCTCAACTTTACTCAATTTTTTTATTTAAATAACAATTACACTTTCCACTCTTATTTTAACTAACTACCTCCACGATTTTTAAACATCCATAAATTTTTTATACGTTAATATTTTCCTAATATTATTACACCGTATAAACGAATATTTTTTTCTCTTTAATTTGAGTATAGTATTGTTATAATTTTTTTAATTTAAAAATGATATGTTATGGTTAAGTAATAACCAAAACGAAAATGAACCGAAATCATTTATACTATATTATAATACACTTATTATTGACCTCTTAAATTTAAGTTTTACAGTATAATTGCTTAAAGTACAACACACAATGCACATGTTAACTAAATGTTGTTTCCCGTCGTAACGTGCGGATACCTGACTAGTTTTATGTAACAATATTTAAACAGAAGCTATTCATTAGTATTTTTGGTTCGATGTACTTATCAGACAATGAGACGAACGGATCGGAATTGTTATTCACTCTAACTAATCAATATTTCTTGCAATTAAAAAAATCAATTAAATAAGTTGAAATCTCTTATCATGGTACTAGCTGATTACCCCGGAAGTGTCTCGGGGTTAAAAAATCTAATATTACTTAATAAAAAGGAATAAAAGAAGTAACAGTCTCGACCTCTTTTAATGTTAAAGAAAGTTGTTCTAATGTTTATACTATCAAAAGAGGTTCTCATGCTGCGTTCCCAGCTAGGGGTGAGCATTTCGTGGTTCGGACCCATAGGAACCTTGGATTCGACCCACGAGAACCTTGGACCCGAACCTTTTTAAATATATGGGTCGGTTTCTGGTTCTAGATTTATATGAATTATCGGTTCCGGGTCGGGTCGGTTCCAAACCCACGGTTCTAATATAAGAACCACAAGAACCGTTTGTATTTTAATTACAAAATAAAAAAATAATCTTTTTTAGTCTTTTCACTATCCGTTTTTACTATTTATTGTAATCGATTTAATGTAATGTTAATACAATATTAAAAATATTATTTATAATAATAACAATGTATTTTTCTTGAAATTTTTTTTCGGCTTAATAGATATGCATAGATGTGATATATTATATAATATATATTATTTCCAAATTTGAAGTAAATATTTATATATATCGCTCTGATGTGTGTGTGTATTTATTATGTATACATAATAGATTCACATAATGTTTCTATTGATGTGAATGACAAAATTGTTACGAAAACATAAGTCGAGAAACGAAAAATGACTTAAAAAAACTCATGGGCTATTGTTAGACTGTCCGTTGTAGAAGCGCGAGTAGCACGACGCGAACGAGGTTTCAGCGCCCGTGCTCACCCCCAGCCACAACAGCCCCACGCAAACAGTCCCGCCGCAAGCACAAGCGATGGTGGTCGCATGTGTTAACGGTAAAAAGTGACCTTTGGTCGCGCCATTGCTCACATCCAGCCACAACGGGGTTAAGTGACCAGATTACTTGATAGTCACGTCAGTGGCTTGCACACGTTCGCTCGCGTGTCCACAACGGACAGGCTTAGAACCATATGGGGGAATTATTTTACGAGCATGGTAAAAGAATAGGAATATGTAAATCCTCTAAAAGTGGCTATTGCATTAAAGGGTTGTAGAGGGTCAGACCCTTTTACCCGACCCATCAGAACCATTAGGACCCGGAACCACATAGCCTTTTAAGGTTCGGTTCGTGGTTCCTAATTTCAACAATAAAAGGGTATACGGTTCTGGTGGGTCCGGATCGGGTAGGGTCGGTTCCGGACCCTTTGCACAGCCCTATTCCCAGCATATTAAAAAATCTCAACCTCTTTTAATGCTAGGCATATCGTTATAGCACATGAACACTAGGTTCGAAAACATATATACTATCATAACATGATTAGTGACTTGCGTATATATGATTAAGAAATTACCTAAATACATTGTGTTTTTTTCTGCATAAACAAAAACTCACTAAAAACATTTTTTTTTTCGTTTTTGTATAGCACTATATATGGTGCTCGTTGGAAAGATAATAAAGCGATCGTTATTTGGTGTAATTTTTTTTTCAAAAAAAATATCATACATAAAAGTTACTAACGTTTAAAAATTGTGAGCGAAAAATAAAAAAAAATAAAGATAAAAATATTAATTAACATATTTGAAATTTTAAAATAATTAATAGTTCACTAACATTTAAAAAATGTAAGAGGAAAATAAGGAAAAAATACTAATTAACATATTTGAAATTTTAAGATAATATAGATATAGATTATTTAAAATACAAAATAAATAAATTTAAAAGAAAGCTTCACATGATGCCACATGACACATTCCATTAAATGTCACCTTATACAAAATCAATTCTTTTATTATAAGTTATAGATTATAGATACCACCATCATCACAAACAACACAATCGTTTTTCTCATTGTCGACGCCCAACCATCACCATCATCACGTCCGCCACCCAGGGGCGATCCTCTATAGGGGCGGGGAGGGGCGGCCGACCCCCCCGAATTTTCGCTCAGAAGTTCTGATTATATAGTATTCGCATAGAAATTTTTTGTTATATAAGGTTTCGACCCCTCGAAACTGGTTTTCGACCCCCCGAAACTAGTGACTTCCGACCCCCCGAAGTTTCGGGTCAAGATTCGCCACTGCCGCCACCACAACAATCAATGCAGCCACAATGACAACACTCGCCACTATAACTGCCATTATTGTCACTGCCACATTCCAGCTTTCGTAACATATTTCACTTCAACAGGTTTAATAAAATAAAATTTAAGTTAACATATTATTATTTGTTATTTTGATTGTGATTTATTTAGAATTGATAAGAATTTGGAATAATATTGTTTCAGGTTTATAATCGGGAGTTTTGATTCAATCATGACGCAGAATTGGAAAGCTGATAAGATGTATGCGTTGGTTCGGTTTCTTTTTCTCATCTTGCTGTCCGTGAGGTTTATCTCTTTAAACTTTTCGAATTTCATGTCTTTTTGGAATTTTGGTTATTTTATCAGTTATGTTTCCTTTTTTTTTTATTGATTCCAGTGGTGTAATTAATCAGGATATTTGATGGGTATAGTTTTTCAACTCTTTGATGGCCATCTAGGTGGTATCTTTAGTAGTACTAATTACCAAAGCTATGCGTACATGAGTGATAACTTTAAATTTGCAACAGGAGTTCATAAATGCAATTAACCAGCTTAAGCATGATTACGAGAATAGAATCCAAGGTCTGGAAGTTCAATGATACGTTCCTCCTATCAAAAGTCATGTAGTGGTGCATGGGTCCACGATTTCCTTTTGTTTCTTATTTTTTAGTTAGTTTTATTTACTTATTATGCATAGCTTTGTTATTACAGTATTAGTGGGTAGTTTCTTAATGTTTAGTGGGTTAGTGGTAGACTGTAGTTAGTTATTTGTATAAGCCTATATAATGGCTATGGTATTTTAATATTAGGGGAAATGAATGAAAATATGACGAAGCTTTATGCTTGGTATCTCTTCTCTTGATCTTAATATTCTTGGGAGTTTTGTAGGTTTTTCTCTGTAAACCTATCAATTGGTGCTTTCATTGAGCCTTAGCCTCCATGGCTTTGGAAGAACTCGATGACCCTATAATCCACGATCTTCTCCGGCAACTTATTGCCCAACAAGAAACCTACCTCCAAACCTTAATCGAACAAACCCGCACCCTTCACACCTTATTTGATCGACAAACTACCATTCTCACCTCAATTTTCGACACATTTAATAATGAACCACAACCTGTTCCGTCACCTCCTTCACTCACACCGTCAACCGTTGTTGCCACACCACCACAAACTCCAATGGAACTCACAGCCCAACCACCACCACCCCACTCGACACCATCACTTGGATCGTTTACGTTACCATCGGACCTTGCACCATCAGGAAACCCATTTACACCATTAGTTCCCTTGCCAATGGATACTAGAGATAAAGCAACGAGTAGCCCAAGGAAACGGGAATGGCGTCCACCGTGGCGTTCCGTTACGTCTTCAACAACCACCGCCTCTACACCCAAAGCAATACCAAACCCGCCACCAAAATCTACGGCGTCTCCACAACCGGTTGCACAGCCATCGGCTCCAACAACGTCTCCAAAACCAGTCTTCAACCATGACCCTACACTGCCACCACCTCCCTTCCCTTCAACCACATCATCTACAAGTAAACCATCCTCCATAAAAACACAGTCTTCAACCTTAAATGGCATTGTGTTGTTTAGTGACAAGAGAACATGGAAGATCAATAATTATGCTTTTAAGCAACTTTTGAAGTCCTGTAACTACTTTAAGCAAGTTTACGTGCTTGGTTCACAAACTAAAAAGTTGTTAAGGCATATGGATGTATTTAAAGAGCTATTTGATGTATTTCAAGACAACCCTCAGACACGGGTGTCAAACACTGTAGCCCGGAAATGTAAACGATGCCCACCGTGGCGCTACGTTGCGACCGCTCCTAACGTTGTTGTACGCCTCGAGTGGCGACCACCATGGCGAAATCGTTTCGTTCTTGAGGACAAGAACGTTTTGAGGAGCGTGGGAATGATACGTTCCTCCTATCAAAAGCCATGTAGTGGTGCATGGGTCCACGATTTCCTTTTGTTTCTTATTTTTAGTTAGTTTTATTTACTTATTATGCATAGCTTTGTTATTACAGTATTAGTGGGTAGTTTCTTAATGTTTAGTGGGTTAGTGGTAGTTAGTTATTTGTATAAGCCTATATAATGGCTATGGTATTTTAATATTAGGGGAAATGAATGAAAATATGACGAAGCTTTATGCTTGGTATCTCTTCTCTTGATCTTAATATTCTTGGGAGTTTTGTAGGTTTTTCTCTGTAAACCTATCATTCAAATCAAGTAAGTTTTCATTTATAAGGCTTTTTTGTTGTCCAATTTGGGCTAGCAAATAATTACGGTAATACAGAGATGATATGTGTGACACCCGGCAAATTCTGGTTAACAACGTTGTCTAGATGAAAGTCTACCTTAGCGAGTCACGCGTATATTGTACTTAACTGGGTTAGTTAAGTCGGGTTATGGTTCGGGAACTATCGGTTTAGTCTAGAGGATCATTGGATGTTGGTCTAGAGGTTCATTAGATGTCGGTCCTTAACCAAGTGTACAAACGGTGACGATTTGTAGGATCGTCAGGGCATACGGAACATACAAGTCTCGAGTCCCGGGAATTGGTGAACGAGTGTGAATATGTGTATTTACAAGTGTTATGTGTTTATAATCATTATGTGACTTGTCGGTATGTGAATATGTGTTAACATATGTTAAAACGGGGTTTAACGCGCAAAACGCACGAAACTAGCCCCTATGGGCGATTAGGGGGCCAATTGCATGACTGTTCATGCAATTAGGCCCAAATGCATGACTGTTCATGCGATTGGGGGGCCAATTGCATGACTGTTCATGCGATTAGGCCCAAATGCATGACTGTTCATGCGATTAGGATCCCTAATCGCGTGTAAAGCTGCATAATCGCGTGTTACGTGCTGGACGACTAAAAACGACTATAAATACCATACTTGACCTCATAAACTTCATTATACAAACCCTAGTCGTCCCATAACCTGCCCCAACACACACACAACCTCTGGAACGCGATTTTTGATCAAAACACAAGGATTCAAGCATAATCCATCGTTCTTTCATAATCCTAAGGTTTGGTTTCCATCCATGAATCTTTATAAACGTTTTTAATCAATCCCTAATGGTCCAGACCTGTTCTAAAACGAAAAAGCTTTCTGAAAATCGTTAATAAGGGTTGTTAATCGATTCTAACTAGTATACATGTGTTATGGGTGTTTATGATTAGAAAGCTAGGGTTTTTATGATTCATAATGATGGATTAACATGTTATTAGGTTAAATCAGAATAATATTAATGTTATGATGATAATATCTGAGTAATTGATTATTAGGGTTATTGTTATGCATGTTAATGTGATGTTGTGTAACACCCCAACCGATGGCGGAATCATCGAGGTGCCACGTAGTGACGATTGTTCAAAAGCACATGGTACTAAAATGTAAATATTATTGAATAAACCAATAACTGTCTTACATTGAATTGGAATTACAATGTCTTAAATGAAATGTAACTGTTGAAATAACTGAATTAAAATAAAGCACTAAATGTCTCTTGTTAAAGCATTAGATCAAACTGCACCTGAAACATGTACAAAATAGATTTGGTCAACATATGAAATGTTGGTGAGCATTCCTAGATTTGATATATATAGTAGGTTAAAAGTTATACAATTCAAGTGCAAGCTACAGTGCAAATATGTAAACCATGTATCATACAAATGAGCGAAATCAACCCTGTGACTGTATAATGTACTGTATGAACTGTAGTGTACTCAACCAATGAATGGATGATAACTTAACAATGGCCACGGATTCTCCGATGAAAAAGGGGGAGAATCAACCTAGGCGGGTTGTCAATCCAAATAGCGCTATCCAATGTTAAGGTCGGCTTGTACCATGTTAATGATTTCACTAAGTACAAATGTAATCCACATGTAATGTCTAAGCATAAAGCACGTTGTAAGCAATGCACATAGTACTAGAATTGTATTTGTAAAAATGTAAATTTGAATTTGAACTTGTAATAGTGTACATGAATCACCCCTAAAATGTATAAAAGTAAAAAGGGGATAGGAATACTCACTGTTCACGTAGTAACTTGAAATTGGACTGGGCAACGAAATATGATCTTGAGATTTCTCCCAAATGATTAACCTAAAGTAATTGATAACGTGTGAGTGAAATAACTCTAGGATACATGTATTTCTAGGGCTTCGAATTGGGGATAACGTTTATTTGTTTAATAAACAAATTGTTTATTAATTATGAGAAATTTAATAAATAAATAAATAAAAGTCTCTTAATGAAATTTGAATTTAGAATATACACAATAAAATGTTTGAAGTATAGAAATAATTTTTATAAAATTATTTTATTTAAAATAGATTTTTAAATCTATTTATTTATAAATAGCCAACATTTAACTTTAATATTCAAAAATACTAAAATTAAAGAATTCTTATTTTAAAAATCATATTTCTGTCCTAAATGATTAAAAATGATTTGTATAAAATTTTGGTGCAAAAACGATGAAAATTGGATTTATTATGATTTAATTATGATTAAATCCAACAAAAATTGATTAAAAATATAAAATAAAAGATTTTACTGAATTAAAAATTATTTCAGTAAAGTTTATCTTTATAAAAAGTCAGAATAATTTTTGGAGAGTTTAATAAAGTTGTTTTGATATATAAATGGATTTTTATAAATCTAATAGTATAAAAATGATTTAATTATTATAAATATTAAATAAATGAATTTCTGAAAAATAAAAATTATAAATGAAACTTTTATATCAGATTAAACAAATGTAATTTTTTTAGAATTTATAAAATAGTTTTGATATTTTAAAATGAATTTAAAAGATTAAAAGGATTTAATATATATATATATATATATATATATATATATATATATAATTGTTTGTTTTAAAAAAAGAAAAGAAAAGAATGGAACAAAACCGGTCAGAGCCGGGACTCGAACCCGGGTGACCTCTGGGTTGGAACAAGGTCACAACCACTTGGCCTAGGCCGGTGGTTGTGATGTTTCTTGTTTTGAATTAAATAAATATCATACGCGAAATCAAATTTATCCCCAATTCAGATTCACGAACCCTAGAAATTTCAATAATGCAATTCACTCATCATTGGCCCAATTGATGTTAGGGCTTTTGATGAGTGAACGCCGGTGATCAAAACCTATCAAGAACATCAAACTTACAGTGGGTATTCGTGGGTAATTGACTGGTCAAAGACCAAAGTCAAACGTCGTTCAAAATTATAAAGATCAGAGTAAAACAGAGAGATTGGGAGGTTGAGAGAGAGTTGTGAGCGAGTGATCAAGGTTCGCAGAGGGTCTGATTATATAGGGGATCAAGGGTAAGGTTAATTGGAAAGTTTGACCACGTTTAAAAGTCATACGCGTATGGTTTAAAAATTGGTCAATGATTTGTGGTTAATTGATGTGTAATCGAGTCAGAGAGGGCCGATATTACTGTAATTATACCAATTATAAGTTCAAGCGAGTTAATAAGATTAATGGCATGGTCAAAACATACCATCTATGCTGCTGCTCGCTGTCTGTTTACAAAGAAGGAGAAGGATCAGCTTAAAAAGGTCTTAAATATATATTAAGTTGGGATAAAACCAACTAAAGGGCCTAGAGCAGGTGGTTGTGACGCGCGTGTGGGGTGTGGAGGGTCCCCGGTTCGAATCCAAGCAAAGGCATATTATTTTTGCTTCATTTAAAAACAGAGAAGGGAGAGGGGAGGGGCAGTTGGGCCCTGGGTTCTGGTGGGCCGGGATTTGGGCTTTTGGGTTGGGCTCCAGAATTTGTAAAGGGCTTAGGGAGATATTGGGTTGAGTTTAAACAATAAGTTTGCATCTAAAGTAATGTTATCACTTTTTATTATTATTATTATTATTATTATTATTATTATTATAAATCTATATATATTTATATATATATATAATGAAAAAGTGACGGATGTCACAGCATCCCCTACTTTTAGAAACTTCGTCCCGAAGTTATTGGAAACATAGGGTTATGTATGCTTGGGTGACAATTAAGGTAACTGTGGCTTGGAAAATTCGATTGATTTGGGTAAGAGGTTTGATAGGTGTGAGTTAAGGATTGGATTAGGTTCGTCTCGAAAGGGTAAAGAGAGTAAGAATCTAGTAAATCACTACTTCAAGTTTCAGGACTCCTAAAATAAATGCATGAGTTGATTGACTATAAAAGACTAAATGAACTAACAAGCAAACAGAGTTTGTTCCTGGTTCGACTTCCAGTCTCACTTTCAATGCATCATTAGTGTTTGTATACAGGGTGTACCGCAGCTAACCCACCACACCTTTGATACCTTGAAAACGTACTGGACGCCTTTCCAAAAACTCTAATAGAATTTCACACTACCCTAATGTACCTGTAAATTCATGATTACGTTCCGGACCGGAATCATCAATTTACCTTACATTAGGGTTTTGTGTCCTTCTATGACCCCACCGATTGTTGAGCAGGTTCGATAGCCTCTACCAGCCGTGGAGTAGGTTGTAGGGCCTCTCCCGTCTGTTTGAAAAGGCATAGCGACCTCTACCAATCGTTGAGTGTGTTCAATAGCCTCTACCAGTCGTGGAGCAGGTTGTAGGGCCTCTCCCGACTGTTGAAAAGGCATGATGACTTCTATTAAGTGCAGCAATTATTATTCACATAGATTGCAAATTAATAGCATGTTTATGCAAGCAAGTTTGTAAGTACTATAACCATTAAGTGTAAGTGTTATCATGAATAATTAAATGTCTACGAGTATCATGAATAATTAGATGTTCAATGCGTAGTCAATTTAAGAGAAAAATCTAGTTTCATGTAATAACCAATGATGTTTTTCTTAGAAAAACATCTGTAAGATCAAGTATCAAGTCCAAACGTTTCAAATAAATGCAAGGTAGAGTCTTGTATGATAAATATAATAAATTTCCAATCTGTGTTAATACACAATAATACGCAAGGAAATTTCTAGATGTTGTATGCTAATGAGTGCGACAAAATTGGATACAAAATGAAAATAGAATTATGAAAATGAAAACACAAGTATTGGATTCTCGAGTCTTGGGAAGATTTCGTCCATGGCTTAACTAGTGGGATTAACGTCATCCTGATCAGTTGTTTCGTTGGTATTGATATTGAAAGCTCGTCCATGTGCCACTAGGTTTACATTGTTCAATTTGGGGCATTGGAGTAGCATGTGATTAGGGTCTCTACAATGATAACATGCCCGACCGTTAGTAATCTGTAGTGGGTTCTGAGCAGCTGTTTGATGATTACCCTGTGTCCCAACCATTACTCGACAAGTAGTGATAAGGTGTCCAAATCTTCCACATCTAGTGCATTGACGACATGGAAGATTTGTAGGGTGATGATACTTGCAAGTGTTGCATTGAGGGTGGATTCCCGTGTAGGTTTTCTTGATAGGAGGTTGAGTCACAGGATCCACAACAGCATGATTCTGATTATCGCCCATTCGTTTCTTAGAGTTCGAAGCAGTAGTGGCGACCTTTGCTAAAACAATCTTAGGTTGTTCATCAACATGGGTGGTTTTCTCAGTAGGTTTCTTGGTGCCCTTCCTAACCAAGTTTCCTTTCCTTACGTGTTTGTCTGTTAATGTGGCTGCAAGTTGGATGGCTTCTTCTACCGTAGTGGCTTTGCCTCCAGTGACAACGTCTTGAATCAGGTCAGGTAATCCCTCGATATATTTTTCGATTGCTCGAGAGACTGGGGTGACCATGTGTGGAACCAGTATGCTAAGTTCGTGATATCGGGTATTATACGCAAGATTCTCACCACTGTCTTGTTTCAGTTCATGGAACTCTTCCTCCAGTTTCCTGATTTCGTTCCTAGGGCAAAATTTGGCGATCATGAGTTCCTTAACCTCAGCCCAAGATAAAGATAAAGCAACATCAACCCCTCGATTGCGTTTTTCGCCATTCCACCAGGTTAGCGCTCCCTTTTGAAGGACACTAGTAGCATAGCGAACGCGGAGTTCATCAGGACATTCACTGTTCACAAAAGTACTCTCCATGCTTTCAAACCATTGGAGGAGGCCAGTAGCACCCTCCTCTCCAATGAATTTTGTGGGGTTGCAGGAGTTAAAGTGTTTGAAAGTGCACCGAAATTGAGTCGTACTCCCTGTGTTGGCACTGTTACTATTCTGGGTTATCTCACTGACAAGGTTTGGGATCACTGCAGCAATTTGTTCGGCGACTAAAGATGCGAGGCGACGATCAGAACGTCGTCCAGAAGCACGAACAGGGCGTTGGCTGGCATCACGGAGCATGCGGCGAGCAGACATCTATGAGGTAGTCAATTAATAATCATGAGATTAGAAAATGTAAGTGTATAATCGTACAGATGATTATGAAGATGTGATCTTGTAAGCAATCATGATATGCAAAGTATTGTATATGAAACGAGAGGGTATTATTGGAAAAACTTGTACAAAATGCTTGGAGTGCCCTTGTCTAGCTGTAAAGCTCAACAAGAACGTTGACTTTTCAAAGGAATTGAACCCAATGGTGGTCAAAGAAGACATGCTTTAGCCTATAAGTGGACACTCACTCCAGGAATTCCCAGGTAAGCATAACAGGTCCGTAAATGGATTTATGCGCTATGCTTGCCTATGCCAGAAAACCCAGTGTACAGGCGTCCACCCTTCCAGATTGCACGTGTCCTTATCACACTCATTAAAGTTCAACAACTTCGAAGGAGTAAGGTAAGAGTAGGTATTATGTCTAAGAATGTCTTCATAAGAGGTACTGTTCCCGTATGATGATGTAAACTTTACACTCTCTGTAGGACACCATCTCTATGCACCATGATGAAAGATAAGAAGAATAGAGAGAGGGAAGAAGGGAAAGATAGAAGGAGGAAAGTAGGGAGAAATGAGGGGTAGGGTAATTCAGGAAATATTACGCATGCAAGTTAAAGTTCGGTTATAGTCTAGGCCATTTTATCTAATAACCTAGTTCCCTATAACCATGGCTCTGATACCAATCTGTAACACCCCAACCGATGGCGGAATCATCGAGGTGCCACGTAGTGACGATTGTTCAAAAGCACATGGTACTAAAATGTAAATATTATTGAATAAACCAATAACTGTCTTACATTGAATTGGAATTACAATGTCTTAAATGAAATGTAACTGTTGAAATAACTGAATTAAAATAAAGCACTAAATGTCTCTTGTTAAAGCATTAGATCAAACTGCACCTGAAACATGTACAAAATAGATTTGGTCAACATATGAAATGTTGGTGAGCATTCCTAGATTTGATATATATAGTAGGTTAAAAGTTATACAATTCAAGTGCAAGCTACAGTGCAAATATGTAAACCATGTATCATACAAATGAGCGAAATCAACCCTGTGACTGTATAATGTACTGTATGAACTGTAGTGTACTCAACCAATGAATGGATGATAACTTAACAATGGCCACGGATTCTCCGATGAAAAGGGGGAGAATCAACCTAGGCGGGTTGTCAATCCAAATAGCGCTATCCAATGTTAAGGTCGGCTTGTACCATGTTAATGATTTCACTAAGTACAAATGTAATCCACATGTAATGTCTAAGCATAAAGCACGTTGTAAGCAATGCACATAGTACTAGAATTGTATTTGTAAAAATGTAAATTTGAATTTGAACTTGTAATAGTGTACATGAATCACCCCTAAAATGTATAAAAGTAAAAAGGGGATAGGAATACTCACTGTTCACGTAGTAACTTGAAATTGGACTGGGCAACGAAATATGATCTTGAGATTTCTCCCAAATGATTAACCTAAAGTAATTGATAACGTGTGAGTGAAATAACTCTAGGATACATGTATTTCTAGGGCTTCGAATTGGGGATAACGTTTATTTGTTTAATAAACAAATTGTTTATTAATTATGAGAAATTTAATAAATAAATAAATAAAAGTCTCTTAATGAAATTTGAATTTAGAATATACACAATAAAATGTTTGAAGTATAGAAATAATTTTTATAAAATTATTTTATTTAAAATAGATTTTTAAATCTATTTATTTATAAATAGCCAACATTTAACTTTAATATTCAAAAATACTAAAATTAAAGAATTCTTATTTTAAAAATCATATTTCTGTCCTAAATGATTAAAAATGATTTGTATAAAATTTTGGTGCAAAAACGATGAAAATTGGATTTATTATGATTTAATTATGATTAAATCCAACAAAAATTGATTAAAAATATAAAATAAAAGATTTTACTGAATTAAAAATTATTTCAGTAAAGTTTATCTTTATAAAAAGTCAGAATAATTTTTGGAGAGTTTAATAAAGTTGTTTTGATATATAAATGGATTTTTATAAATCTAATAGTATAAAAATGATTTAATTATTATAAATATTAAATAAATGAATTTCTGAAAAATAAAAATTATAAATGAAACTTTTATATCAGATTAAACAAATGTAATTTTTTTAGAATTTATAAAATAGTTTTGATATTTTAAAATGAATTTAAAAGATTAAAAGGATTTAATATATATATATATATATAATTGTTTGTTTTAAAAAAAGAAAAGAAAAGAATGGAACAAAACCGGTCAGAGCCGGGACTCGAACCCGGGTGACCTCTGGGTTGGAACAAGGTCACAACCACTTGGCCTAGGCCGGTGGTTGTGATGTTTCTTGTTTTGAATTAAATAAATATCATACGCGAAATCAAATTTATCCCCAATTCAGATTCACGAACCCTAGAAATTTCAATAATGCAATTCACTCATCATTGGCCCAATTGATGTTAGGGCTTTTGATGAGTGAACGCCGGTGATCAAAACCCATCAAGAACATCAAACTTACAGTGGGTATTCGTGGGTAATTGACTGGTCAAAGACCAAAGTCAAACGTCGTTCAAAATTATAAAGATCAGAGTAAAACAGAGAGATTGGGAGGTTGAGAGAGAGTTGTGAGCGAGTGATCAAGGTTCGCAGAGGGTCTGATTATATAGGGGATCAAGGGTAAGGTTAATTGGAAAGTTTGACCACGTTTAAAAGTCATACGCGTATGGTTTAAAAATTGGTCAATGATTTGTGGTTAATTGATGTGTAATCGAGTCAGAGAGGGCCGATATTACTGTAATTATACCAATTATAAGTTCAAGCGAGTTAATAAGATTAATGGCATGGTCAAAACATACCATCTATGCTGCTGCTCGCTGTCTGTTTACAAAGAAGGAGAAGGATCAGCTTAAAAAGGTCTTAAATATATATTAAGTTGGGATAAAACCAACTAAAGGGCCTAGAGCAGGTGGTTGTGACGCGCGTGTGGGGTGTGGAGGGTCCCCGGTTCGAATCCAAGCAAAGGCATATTATTTTTGCTTCATTTAAAAACAGAGAAGGGAGAGGGGAGGGGCAGTTGGGCCCTGGGTTCTGGTGGGCCGGGATTTGGGCTTTTGGGTTGGGCTCCAGAATTTGTAAAGGGCTTAGGGAGATATTGGGTTGAGTTTAAACAATAAGTTTGCATCTAAAGTAATGTTATCACTTTTTATTATTATTATTATTATTATTATTATTATTATTATTATTATTATTATTATTATAAATCTATATATATTTATATATATATATAATGAAAAAGTGACGGATGTCACATGTTGCATGCTATGTGAATGGTGTTTGGATTACATGATTGCATGCAGGGCTGAAAATACGAGGCAAAACGAAGGGTTTTGGTTGAAACATGTTTAGGATAGTGTTTGGGATGATATTGGGTAGTTACACACGTTCTGGATCTGATTTGGAGCGTTAAACGCGCGAAAAACTGGAACAGCAAGGTTACAGGCGATTAGGATTGCTAATCGCCAGTTTTTCATGCGATTAGGGCCTAATCGCTAGTTTGTTCATGCGAGTAGCCCTAATTGCTAGTTTTTACATGTGGTATAGCCCTAATTGCTAGTTTTTACATGTGGTATAGCCCTAAATGCTAGTAGTTACATGTGGTATAGCCCTAAATGCTAGTAGTTACATGTGGTATAGCCCTAAATGCTAGTAGTTACATGTGGTATAGCCCTAAATGCTAGTAATTCATGCGATTAGCTTTCCTAAATGCTAGTTGACCAACCTAAATGCTAGTTGACTTTTCCTAATCGCGTGTACTGCTGCTGTAAGTGTAAATTAGCATTCCGAGACCCGATTTGACATGTAGTAACATGCTAGGAACCCCGTAACATATATAATAACTTGGTAACATATGTTTGGATGTAATTCGGTGATACGTGAACTATGTGCTATAACTTGGTGTGCGTTAACGTATGTTAAGTGTGATTGCATGATTGCATGTTTGAGAGCGTAAACATAACACGGGGAGTCTCGGGTCACCAATGGGATGTCGAGTCTTGTACTTTGGGTCAGTTAAACAGTCAGGGTGTTTTCAAACGAACTTGGTTATGGTCTGGACATCTAGGGACTAATTAACCTGCGGGTTATTAGTCTAAGTACTTGTAACTGTCATATGTTAGGTCGCCGCTTACGGGACTAGCATAGCAGCTGAGTTTACTCGGGTTAAGGAGTAACGCAACTTAAGGTGAGTTTACGGCCCCTCTTTTAAACTGGTTTTATACTTTCGGGGGAGAAAACATGTGTTAAAACGATTATTTGGTAACTACTGTCATACTATGGGTTTCTATTGTGTACTACACGATCTTTGGAAGTCCCGGGGGGAACCATGAATGTGCGGGTTTGCACAACGGGGAAATGTGAATAGCGCTATTGGGAGTGACCAACCCCGCTCGTCGGCTTGGAGGGCCGGGCGAGTGCATATTGTCTCAAACAGGAACAACAGGAACAACTGGTTTACTTTTCGGGCACAACATCTGGTATTCGAGTTAGTAATGGTTTTCCAATCGTGGTAGTAACAAAACGTACGCCTAGCTAGCGTATACTGGTTTTCGATTTGTTATAGTATGGACAGGTGGACTTGGTACTTGGATTACAAAACCTGTAAACTCACCAGCATTTTTGTGCTGACGTAAACTTTTACATGTTTTCTCAGGTCGCTAAGGTAGCACAATGGAACCAGGGCGCACGCGTCTGCACGGCGTCTAGCTAGAGTTGCATGATTTTACAAATGTTGAACATTGGTTTATTATTGAATAATTGTTTTGAATAAGCTTCCGCTGTAAACGGGGATTTTAAACTATGTTTTGAAATTGCATTTATATTCATTTAGACTTGTTTATTGTGATCGTTGGTTTGGATCCTGGTTTGTCATGCGCCTCGCGGTAAAATTCCGCAAGTGGATTTTGAGGGTGTGACAATATGGCTTAGAAAAAGGTAAATGAATCAACCATTAATCAGCTCCACCAAGATTTAGCTGCACATAGGAACCACGTTGAAGCTTTAGCAAAAAGACTGGACCAAGTTCATTCAGATGTTGAGATGACATGTGAGCTTTGCTCAGTTATTTGAAATTTCAAGAAAATTATTTACACGGCCATTGCAATTGACCGTGTGACATTTTTTTTTCTAGATCAATACGAGATACAAGATTTAAAAGATTGTTTTATGATGGAGTAGGAAGAGAAAAATGGTTTAAACAGGAAGCTTCAGTGTCTAGAAAAGGAATGTATGTTCATGTTACTTGTACAATATTGGTATCTTCAATTTGAACATCTTTATGGACTAACGGGCCAAATCTGTTTACGGGTTAATGGGTCGATTTTGGTCAGGGTCGGCTCAACCCTTTAGGGGGCCTAAAGCGAATTATCAATTTGGGGCCCTATTTTTCCGAAAGCATAAAATATTTTGCTAGTTCTTATATAGTTTGTGTTGCGATACTCTGTGTCTAACCAGCCAAACCAAATCATAATGTATGTACAAACAAACGATAGGGCTTTAATACCAATTTCAATCAGTAAACTTAAGCTAAATTTATCAAACTAAATTGATCAACAACTTAATTTCAATTAAGGCCCTTAACTTACTATATCAAAAGTAGCAAATATCACAAACCACAGTTAGGCAATTAGGGAATTAGTGCTTATATCACATACTTCAATATGTTAGTGTACCTTGATTTTGAGTATGAGGCCTTCAATTTCGAGAGTCAGAGACCTCCAATCCCTCACCGATTTAGAGTCAAAGATTCAGAAACCTACAAATCCTAACAGAGAATGAATGAATGATTGTGGGAGAAAAAAAGAGAATGATTTTAAACTCAAACAGAACTACAAGATGGTTTCAAACTTTAGAACTTACATAGATGATATTCAAGCATCACATAAGAAGATGATTTCGTCTCTGATAAGACATAAATGTTGTTTCCCTAATTTCCTATGGCCTGTTCCTCTACTTTCTGGAATTACACAGCCCAATTCAGTGTTTCAAAATAAAAAATGGTGGCCCTATAGATTTGAGGGCCCAAAGCCCTAGCCTTATTTCACTTGGGCTTGAGCCGGCCCTGATTTTGGTTAATACTTCAGTTATTAAAACGGGTTAAATCTAGCTAAAACGGAACGAGTTGAACAGGTTGAGAGTCACCATGATTACTTAAAACTCATAAAATGTATGATATTTTTAATTAAAAAAATTAGATTAACAATGTAATAAGCATAGTTTTAAGTCGGTTCTGTTGGGCCCCTTTTCCATTAATTATTTGTAACCTTCATTGGCAATAATATATTTGGTTAATTTGGTATTTGCTTGTGTCGCAATGTTGATCAACAGAACAAAGTTGTCTGAAAACGCACAAGATTTGAGTTCGAATCGACATGTTGAAACTCTGAAGCAGAGAGTCCGCTCCCAGTGAGACCCTTGGCTCGAAGAACTTTTTCTTTTCTTTTGACATGTATAGTATATAATTCATGTAACATAAAATGTGACTAAAGAGAACTAAAGCAACATTTATGTAAAAGTAGCATAAGGTGATAACTGATGAGTAGTACATTATTCTAACATCATTGTTTTCATGCACACTTTCTAAAAGGTTCTTAGACCATTAGGTGTGGTAGAGGCCCATCATCCATGCCTTGCCTCCACCTCACCTGCCACGTCAGCGTGGGGTAGGAGCATCCTTAGGATGATGCTCCTAGGGGTGTGGAGGAGGCCCAACATCCATTAATGCTATTTCATTTTTCAAATTAAAAAAAAAATACACCTAAATAAAAAAAAGTACAATTTTCAAATAAAACAAACACTTAAATAAAAAAAAACATAAACTACTGATTATATTTTTTTGCGATGCTCTCCTTCATCTTCAACAAAACGGGACGGTCTTCTTCGGGTAGTCGTTGATGTTTGCCGTCATTATTCGCCATTCTTCTATTTGCCTATCCTCGTTCTTTTGGCGAATGCTTTCCTCCACCCTCTTTTGCTTCAAACGAAGCTTTTCGGTTGGCTTTCGAACTAGCCAGATACGCCTTCGCTAACGCTTCTTCTTCCAATTTCGTCCAAAGGCTTCGTTCGGTTGGCTTTTTTTTCCCCTTCCCCTTCGCACTCGCACTCGCCTTCGCCTTCCCCTTCGAACGTTGGACTTGTGTTTCGGGGACAACCTCCACCTCATCATCTTCTTCATCTTCGAGTTCAAAATTGGGTTGTCGTTGTGGTGGTAGAGATTGACGGAATGGCGGAGTTTGTAAAAGTTGGGTAAAGGATTGAGGGTTATGATGCATTTGCAAATTATGGAATTGGTTAAAGGTAGACGGGCTTTGGTGCATTTGAGGATATTGGGTGAAAGGGTTGGGAGTTTGTTGAAAACCCGCAAAAGTAGCCCAAGATGGATCCATTGGCATCGTGAACGGGTTTGGATTCGGGTTGTTTTGGTTATATTGTGGTGGTTGATTCGGGTTTAGGTTGTTTTGGTTGGGATCCATTGAATAAAGTATAAAGTATTTTTTATATAAAATAAGGGTTGGTATAAAAAGTGGGGTTTGATTTGTGTTGAAAATGGTATAAAATGAGTGGGTTTAAATAGAGTTTTTGAAAAAAAATTCTTTTTTTTTTTTTTTTTTTTTTTTAAACGGTAACAATCCAACGGTACAATGCACGTCCCCCCACTTTTCACGCGTCCCCAAGGCCCGGCATAAACGGCTTTTGGATGCCGGCTAAGCCGTCGCCGGCCCAGGGGGGCGGTGTTCGCCGCCCGGCTTGGCGTCGCCGGCCCAATGCCGCTCCCCATACCGTGTGGTCTTAGGAGTTGGGCTTCTAAAAAGTTCATGATTGGATGGTATGCAAAGTTTTCCTTCATAATCTTTCTATTTTTCTTAATGTTCTTGAAACTTGAACATCATCTTGTGATTTATTTACTTCTTTTTCCATATTTTGCAGTAAAATTATGTATTTCTTTTGTTAATGTTTAAATTAATTTGCTATTGTATATATCTTATTCTCTTGTCTTTTGAACCTTCTAGTAGTGTCATCCTATTACCAATACACTACAAGAATTTTCACCTTTAGCGGCGACACCTTTAGTGGCGACCCGCCAAAGTGTCGCCGCTAAAGGTAAATTTTAACCTGACCCCCAATCCCCCGTTGATCAATCTTTGATCAACGGCCAAGATTTCATCGTACTAAAACTATTAGCGGCGACACCGTCGCCGCTAAAAACCTCCAAAATTTTCACTTACCCGCCTCTAGCTTCTTCCTTTCCCTCTTGTTTTTTTCACAAACTCTTCTTCTTCTCTGATCTTCCTCTCGCAGCTCTCTCTCTCTCTCTATCGCACTCTCTCTCTCTTTCTCTCGCACTGCTCTCTCTTCTCCTCCCCTTCTTCTCTTCATCTTCCTCGTCTTCCCACTCCTTCTTCCACCGCCGGAGACCACCACCACCGGAGCACCCACCACCACCGAGCAACCCACCACCACCGATCTCTCCCTCTGCTCTCGTCTCCCTGTAAGTACAGTTTTTTTTTTTTCGTTTTTTTTATTTTGTTTTCTCTTTGAATTTCTTTTTTCTGTTTCTTTTTTGTTTTTTATTTTTTTCCGGTTTTTTCTTTTTTGTTTTTTTTTTTTTTTTTTTTCTGTTTTTTTTTTGTTTTTCGGTTTTTTTTTTTATGTTTTTTGTTTATTTTCTATTTTAATAAAGATTAATAAAGATCGTTGCTTTGTGGATGTTTACCCCAAGATCTCATCTGGGTATTGTTTTTTTCATGTTTTTAGGATCTGGTTTGCAAGAATCTTGAATAAATTTTGTAAATTTTGTTTGGTTTGAAGAAATTTGGATACAAACCGTTGGTTTTGGGTTGAAGAGAAAAGTTGGTATATAAAAAAGGATGAATCGTTTGTGGAAAGATCCAGGAGTTCCAACCGATTCATTCTATGAGGTTCGACCTGAATGCCCCAAAACCAAGTTTAAGATTAAGGTGAGTTGTCTTTTTGGCTAAGAGTTTTTGCTTTTTGGGTTATTATTATTATTTTTTGAACTTTTGCTTTATCATTTGTGTTTGAAGTTACTTTATTAATTTAATAATAATGATCATATTGTTGGATTTGTGGAAGGGGACAGATGGCCCTCTTTATTTGTATGAAACATTATAAGTTAGACCGTGTGTAGCGGAGAGGTGAAATGGGAGTGAATGCCCCTCAAAACGCCCCAACACCGCCCTCGGGGTCTTTTTCTTCTTTTTTGGCCTTGGCGTGGAAATTTTCACGGTGTGGAATTTTCTAATTTTTGGAGAGCCAATCAGATCCTTCCACTTGGAGTGGAGGGCGTGGATTTTGTTGCCCACTATATGTGGTCTTAGAGCATGTCACCATGTTGTCTTTCACTTGAGGAAACATTACATAATTGTAGTAAATGATGCTGCAACAAATTTGGGGCATCAACTGGAAGCGCTACCGCTCGAGCTACCCGTTGCCACTTTCTTCCAGGCCGCCGCCTCTTTTCGAGCTTTGTCCCGACCTACATAATAAAAATTAAAATATTTTTATACTATAACGAAAACGCAACGAATTATATATAAAAATAACTATAAATTTATAAACCTATGGGGCGTGGCTCCTCCATGAATACTGGTTCATCGAACTCGGGCTCGTCGTTAATATCAATGTCGATTGGAACAGACGGACCTCCCTGTTTAGCTTTTGTTTTTTTTTTTGGCCCGTTCAACCTCGTTCGGAACCCCCGCCCATTTTTGTTCATCTTTCAACACCTGTCAAGCCCGTATCATGGAGAACGATCTATTTGTCTCATCTTTATATTTCTTCAACGCCGCCCTCAAAAATATTTTGCTCGTTCCAACCACTAGGCGGTTTTTGACTTAATACGGTTGTAAATTCCATTGAATTTACCACAATCCGCATTTACCTTTCTCCATTTCGAGCTAAGAGCGTCGTTTTTTCGATACGGCTTGCTTTGCATCAACTTGTGAAAGTATTCGTTCGCCGCATCCCATAATTGGGATATCGATTGGGCGGTACCTTTAATTAAGTAATAACATCAACAATATAAAACATAAACATATATATTTCGAAAAAAAAATACATATCTATAAATTTAAATAATTTACCGATGTTGGCACGTGTTGAAGCAAAGACATACGCCTTAGCTAAGGCTTCCTCTTCGACATCGGACCATGGTCTAGGGGCTCCCTCTAGTGGTTTACCACGTCCCGGTCCCGGTTCTCTTTGTTTTCCTTTGCGTTTGCCTTTGGTTCGTGGCGTAGGTTGGGTTTCGGGAATTATCTCATCATCGATTTCATTCTCCGATTCTACGGGTTGAGATGGTCCAAGAGGTGTAGCGGGTTGGGATGGTACAAGAGGTGTAGCGGGTTGGGATGTCCCAAGAGGTGTCATGGGTTGTGGTTGTAGAGAAAATTGTTGGCTATTTTGGAAGTTTTGAATTTGTTGCATATAGCTTTGCATTTGCATATATGCGATCGGGTTTAATTGTGCAAAGGCGACCGGGTTTTGAAGCATTTGGGCTACCGCCGGCATTGGTGTAACGGTTTGTGAGATGGGTGGATCGACTACCGACGTGTAACCCGGTGTGGAGAAAGGATGAGTGGGGTTTTCATTTGGGTTTTGGTTGAATTGTTGGAAGGGATCCATGAGATTTTTTTATAACATGTGGTTAGTTTATAAAATATATGGTATAAAATGTAGAGATATGTGGTAGAAATTGGTTGATTTGTGGTATATATATACTTTTTTTAACATTGAAAACATAAAAAAATTAAAAAAAAAAAGCCGTTGGCTTTTTACCGTTGCCCAACGTTACATTTTCAAAAAAAAAAAAAAAAAAAAAAAAAGAAAAATCACTGATTGGTCAGGCCATCTCGTCCGCAGAGGGACGTGGGGGACGGGGGGAAGGGGACGGGGGCGGTGTGGGGGTGGGGGACGGGGCAAAAAGTGAGGGACGGGGACAGGGCGTCTCCATACCGGTAAGCCTAACATTTCTCCAATTACATCTTTTTAGGTCTCGGGTTTGTGACTTCAGTTACATTCATATTTGTGGTGGGAATCTTCATGTCAACATGGTTGGGTGCATCTGTTTTAAACCTTGGAGAATGGTTCATTAAACGCATGCCATTTGTTCGCCATATTTATCATGCCTCAAAACAAATCAGCACAACCATATCACCAGTTGGCCATAGTTAATTCTTATTTTGTAATAATGTATGGCCCCCACAAATAATTAAAATGTCTACTATACAGATCAAAACTCACGAGCCTTCAAGGAAGTTGTAAAAATTAAACATCATCTTGCTGGTGACTTTGTGTTCGGATTCATTACTTCATCCTTCATTCTCTGGGTGTATTATCTTTTACGAGATGTTTTAGAGTTAGGATCCCGTATATAAATAGTTTGCCTTTTATTACATTTTTTAAAGCATATAAAAACAAAGTTTTATTGCCTTTTATTGGCATGAAGTAACTGGTTCGATGTTCATCCGTATGGCTGAGTTTACGTTTGGTATGTTTTCTTCTTTTTATCATTTTTATTAAGTCATACTAAATTTTTCAACCCTGTGACCTTCCCGGGGTAATAAGCTAGTAATTAATAAAACAAAAGCCTAAAAATTAAGGGATGAGATGATATATAGTACGTAAAGTAATAATAATCACTTTAAACGTTTACATAATTACCCTATTTATTTGTAGAGGAATTGGAATTAAATAATCTCAGCTTTGTTGGGTTGTAATGAAATAATCCCAACTTAAAAACTAGAATCTAACAGACCCAACTTGTATTGGTTTTATTTTACTGGACCAAAACCAACTAGCTTTAAGCCAGTTAGTTTTCTGCCTACGTGCATGCCATAAAGTGCAAATGAGTCAATAGAATGCATAAAATGACAAATAAAAACCAACACAAGTTAGACCTGTTAGATTTCAGTATTCAAGTGAGATTATTGTTTTTTTTTTTTTTTTGAGATTATTTAATTTCAAATCCATTTATATATTCTATTAACACACAAAAAAAAAAAAAAAAAAAATCCTAAGTTGTCAAATGAGTCAAAAATTTCAGGCTACTTACAAAATTCATTGTAAATTAATCACCAACCTTAACCTTAGGCAAAATAAAATTAAGGAAAGATGAATGAAATGTGTAAAAATTAATCATAAATTAAGAATTTACAACGGTTTTCTTTGATAAACTTTTAGTATGATAACGAAACGATCAGTCATCCTCGTACAAACATGCTTAATTTGTGTTTTTTTTATTGGTTGTATTTTACTTAAAGTAGTTGGCCGGTTTATATCAATCAAATATATATATTTTTAATAGCTAGTGGCGATGGTAATTTTAACCTATTTAACTAGAAATTATTATTCTCACCTCTTATGGTGTGGTGGTAAAATTATTGAGGTTTTTAAAGATGAGGTTGAGAGTTTAAGTCTCATAAGAGAGGAAAAAAATGATGTATTTACACAATGATGTAAAAAAATATAAAAATTGGGAAAAGAAATTAGCCGTTAAAAAAAAAATAGAAATTATTAATCTGAGTTTTAGTTTTAACGCCAATTTATTACAAACTTTTAATGCCCTAGCTAGCTATAATCTCTTTAATCAATTAAATAATTAAGTTTCAAGGTTTAAGCAAAATTAGATCGATTTATAAGACTATCCGGAGTGGTGGGGGAAAGAGGGGGATGAAGCGCCATGTGGCACTTGTGGGACCTTTGTGGGGGGGGGGGGGGGGGGGGGGGGGAGTGACATATGGCATTTTTTTTAAGTAATTAAAATAACATTTTTAATTAATAAAAACCTAGAAAAATACAAAAATTAAAAGCCTAGAAAATTAAAAAACATAAAAAAATAAAATAAAAAAAACCGAAAAAAATTAGAAACTAACAAATCAGTTAATATTATATTTTTCCATAATCTCATGCTTCATTTGAAGCGTCATCTCTAACTCTGGCCCGTGAAGATGATCGGTGTTCATGGCGAGAAATTTCATATCCTCGCGTTTTCGCGCTGTTCTTTGATACTCAACTTTCTCTCTTTCATACTCAACTTTTTTTTCAAATGCTTCGCGAATGTTTTTTCTCCTCGAGCATTTTTTCTTGAATCGTATTGAACTGAATCATGGTGGAATTTAAATCTTGCAAGTCAGCGTTGTAGGCACCGGTTGATCCAGAACCCGAACACGAAGCAGTAGATTTTTGCGACATCTTTTTTTGACTTATCTCGACCGGGTGGGCGACTCAATTCCTCTTCGAACTCGTCTTCATCCAAATTAACGGCTTCTACGTTTTCAGGATCAATTTGACGGTTTCTTGACGAATTTGTTATCGACCTTTTTACGGAGTTGGAGTTGGTTGCAGTGGGGACGTACGCCCATTTTGAATGGTTCTTCGCGACTTCCCAACAATGAAGAAACTTGAATTCGAGACCGGTTTCGTTACGATACGCTGCTAGCAACCGGCTGAGGCTGTCGGTGTCTGTTTCACCGCTTTTTGGATTGTTTCTTGCGTAATAATAATGCGGCTGAAACGCATTCATTGCCCTGTTTATCTCTGTCCACTTGGACGAGAGACTATCGTTTGCTCGATAGAACTCTCTTCCCATCAACCCATGGAACGCGGTGTTTATGTCGATCCAAAAGTCGTTTTTGTGGCGACTTGTTCCTACAAAACAAGAAAATATTAGCAATATTACAAAAAAAAAATCATGTTAAAAAATTTATTAGAAATACCTTGCTCTTTTTCCGACTCGCTTATCCACGCTTTCGTTATCGCAAGCTCTTCTTCGGGTGTCCACTTAATTGGTTGGCGGTTAGCGGCGGCTAATGCTTTCTCCTCCGGCGTCTTCCTCCTGTGACTTCTTTTTGCACGGGGTTTTTACCCGAAGATGATCCCGCAACATTTTGGGGTTGTGTTTCGGGTACGGTTTGCGTTAAAGGAAGCTGTGAAGGAACGGGAGAATCATTGAATGGGAAATTAGGATAAATTTGCCCACTAATGAAACCCGCATAACCCGCGTAGTCGGGACAAGGTGAAGGAATGGGTGGACGGTATGGGATCGGGCGAACCGGTGGTGTATTCGGGTTTGGGACGTACGCGTATGGGTTGTTCGGGTCAAAGCCTCGGTTGTATGGGTTCTTTTTGGTTGAAGAATGATGAGTAGTATGAAAAATATATGAAGAGTTGTATAAAAAATGGTTGAAGAAGCGTATAAAATTTGTGAATAAATAAGTTAAAATGGGTGTTTTGTAGTGAAATGAGGGTAATTTATAATTTTTTTTGGTTTTGACCGTTAAAAAAGCAAAGGCTATATTCAATTTTTTTTTCAAACGGTCAAAAATAGAACCCACGAATCATGAAGTGCCACGTGTCCCAAACCATTTTCCCCACGCCGGTGAGTTGCCCCCCGCCCTCCCCTCCCGCCCCCTCCACGCCGGTACCGGCGGCGGTGTCCCCCCCCCTCCCCCCCCACTCCGGACAGACTAAGAACTATAAATAATGCATACAAACCTATTGAGATCAAAGTTTACGCTATTTGAAGTTAAGTTGGAGTTCAATATAACAATTTTAATATATCAATGATTAAAAATCTTTTAAAAAACATATTAAATTTTAGTATTCAAGCCATTATTTTTGGTTAACCAACTCTAGATTAAGTTAAGAAAACCATTTTCAATAATGATTAGGAATAATTAAAAAATATTTTGAGTTGTGAAAGAGCAACATTTTTTTCAAGTCATGTGTTTCAAAGTGTAGAAAATTCTTCCACCAAATAATAAGTCTAACGACCTCCTCACCCATACCAAGTCGTCTTGTAGACCCAACTCAAAAAGCTACCAATTTTTTTGAGACCATGACCAAGTCAACCCAACCCAACGTATCCAATAGATTACAAATACTTTGAATCCTTTTCTTTTTTTCTTAACCCCTTTAACCCTTTTCTTTTCTTCATATACACACATACATACACAATTATCATTATATATTTATACCATTATTTTTCTTGTATACCCTATATCCAACAACATTTAGTTATACATTTATAAACCGTTCTTAACTATATTCCCAATTGAAACAAAAAAAAGACCCCTAAAACCGTCACTAATGGAAGAAATTGCTAATTTGCTCTCCTATGGGTGTAAGCTAGTTAAAGACCTTGAACAAACCCTACCCAACATGCCAAACCAGCCTCATGTTCTCATTAGTTCATGTGATGAGATTAGCAAGGTATTTGGTGATGTGAGGGTCCGGTTGAGCATGGCGGTGCATGACTACGGGCACCATGAGGCGCCACCCGCAATGGAGTCCGGTGGCGGTGGGTCGGTGTCCGAGTGGTTGAGGAGTTCAAATGCAATGAATTTGCAAGTGTTGCATGAACGTGAACAAGTGGCTCACCACCAGCAGCATAGGTTTGATCAAGTGGTTGGTGGTCAAGATAATTTGGGTGGTGGAAATGTGATGGACACAGATGCAACTCATGGTTTGTTGCAACGAACACGAAGAAGGTAATGGGAAATTATGATTTGGAAATAATGCATAATAAAGTTGGTTAATTTTTTATTTTGCTTAAAACATGCTTTTTTTTGAACTTTTTCATGAGTTCATATTTGGAGGGAAAAATAAGAGTCCACAAGATCTCTCATGCAATTTTTTGGGTTATTTTTACAAAATGGGCCCAGCATGTGAAGAGGTGAATTTATAAATGCATGCAAAAAGAAATTTATTTATATAAGTTTACTAAATTTGGAAAATAACTTACACGGCAAATATCTATCGGCATTTTTCAAAGGATTTCATATGGAAGTCAAAATAAAAAAGAAAAAGACCACACTTATTTTTGTATATCTCAGAAATTCATAAAAAAAAATCGTGTCGTAAAGCGTGATTTCCCGCTAAAAAAATTCCTTAGGTAACGGTCATATCACAAGTGGATATGACCTTTGATGATATTCATATATATAGGGAAAGTATAAATTGAAAACCCTCTTAAGTTAAGAAAACTTAGAAAACCTGTGTACAAACCATCTAAAATGTTTATTTATTTTTTTGACAAAAATACACAAGGTAACATACATGTATTTAAGCGTTTTGGGCCAAAAAAAAATTAAAAAAAGAGCTAATGGAATATTTAAAAAAAAACAACGCAAAACTTTGTAACAGCGCTGTTAACATATGTTAAAAAGCAGAATACATATGTTAACAACAACTGTTACATATGTTAAAAGGCAGAAAACATATGTTAACAGCGTTGTTACAAAATTTGCGTTGTTTATTTTTTTTTTTAAATATCTCGTTGGCGCTTTTTTAATTTTTTTTTTTGCTCAAAACGCTTAAAAACATGTATTTTACCTTGTGTAATTTTTTCAAAAAAAAAAGGTTATTTTAGATGGTTTTTACATGAGTTTCTAAGTTTTCTCAACTCAATGGGGTTTTCAATTTATTCTTCCCCTATATATATATATGGGTGTAACTAATTACTGTTGAGAACTTTCGTTTTCGCTACACATTATAAGTTACAAATAATGTTTAAAAATTAAGGACTAGACCTGCATATAAAACCAATGGTAACCGGTCATAAAACCTAGTTACTAGCGGATACAAGATTAGTGGTTTTGTCCGAGTGTTCACTAGTTAGTAAAAAACTAGCAAACTTGTTTTTGATTCCTTGTTAGTACGCAAACTAACAATACTGATGGCTTTGCCTTAATCGGTAAAACCATCAAGTGTTTGGTTTTCAAAACATTATATATTTTATGTTTCTAAACGCAGAAAACATGAAGCGGATAGACGAACAACGAGAGTGCCTGCTCCTAGGATGGGGAACACAGAAGTTCCACCGGAAGATGGCTACACTTGGAGAAAATATGGTCAAAAAGAAATTCTTGGTTCTACATATCCAAGGTATAACTGTCAATAACGTAATATTCGAACATTTTATTAACCTTTTCTTTTATAGAAACCAAAATATACATTAACAACCATTAACGTTTTTTAATTCCACAAAAGTATTAAATTTTCTTCGGGTTTTTTTAATCATATAATCAAATTTTCTAAAGTAACACAATTTTTGAGTGTTTATATGTTACACGTCAGATTGAAAGTTTCTTGTTGCAAATCTTGAAAGTCCACAATTCTATGATTGCAACGGGTTAAAAGTGACCTTTTTAATTGGTTGAATTCAACGATTTTATATACAAGGTGGTCCTCTTGCCAACACATATGTATATTATTAGTCGTTTGAATATTCAACATTTCAAATATTAATCAATCTCATGCATTACCATTCTATTTCTAGATGGAAGAAACAACTAATTAAATTCACATTTTGGTCCTTTATGTTTCAGGGGATATTACAGATGCACCCATCAAAAACTATACAACTGTCCGGCTAAAAAACAAGTGCAAAGACTAGACAATGACCCCTTCACTTTCGAAGTAACATATAGGGGTGATCATACATGTACCTTGTCCTCTACAGCACCCTCCATGGCACCGCCACCGCAAGCCGAGGCTATGACCACCCATTCTCCGCCAACTCATTTGACACCTACGCCTTTACAATCACTCCCTTGGTTATCCATAGATATCAAACAGTCAGGAGATCTTTACAGTATCACACATCAAAGCATGCAACCATTTAGGAACCAATCTGATATCGCTAATGAGGCGGGCCCATCGTCGCCTGCTAACTATGTCGACTATCCGAGAGTGACCGATATGGCTGATACCATGTTTAATTCTGGTAGTAGCAGTAATAACAGTATGGAACTAATTTTTTCTTCCCCTAATGAAGAAAAAAAGGAGGTTGGAGAAAATGCTAATTAAATACATTTAAACAACAATCAAGTTGTTGTACCTTAGGATTATGGCCACATTTAACAAATAATTAATAGGTTTTGGTAAGGTTCTAATGGCCAAATATCTAAGTTTCCTTTCAATATTTTGGCACACGTAATATAAATTATTTTAATTATAGATGTACTTTTTTATTGCAGCCTTTTTTTTTACTTTAATTATTGTTATATTATTTTTGTAAATTGGAGTTTTAATTAATAAGATTGAAAGGATTTTATTTTATTTTCTAAGTGTTAATTTTGTAATATGTTTATAGAAGTATGCATAAATGATTTAATGTATATCATGTGTATGTAATGTAATATGTTAATTTCGAGTACTTGCTACCATTCACCATCATTATGGCCACGAGTGCTTGCCAGCCTAAATGCCACCATTCAAATAAAACGTATCAAATCTACTTTCTCAAACTCTAAACAGAAAGTCATATCGATGAGCTCATGATATATAAATATTTAGCTCACGACTTGATTAATCAATTAGGATAACTTAAGAAAACATAAAAATGTCACGATATATATCTTATTGTTTTGAAAACCGGAGTGCTCGGTATATTAAGAGCGAGCTAATTAACCGGGCAAAATTTTATCTCAACCAGCTTTGAGCAAAATCAAACCGGTGAAAATCCAACAAATAAAAATAAAAAATAAAAAAAAACTGTACATCGATGCTTGCATCAACCATATTCGGTAGTCCAAATTTTAAGAACGTGTTGCCTGTCGAAGTATCTGAGCCTCCGATTTAATTGATGGTTCAATGTTCAAAGCACTATATATAGTGGTGTATCTTTTGTTATGTCATATGATATGTTATCAATGTTGGTTATTAGTTAGATTATCCCAGCAGCTTCTTGCTGACTCTTTATATGCACTTATATAAAGTGTCTGTCGTTAAAAAAGAAAAGTGGATCGTGTGTTGCATTGAACTTGGAAATACAATATACCAGATTGTTGAGCCACTTTTAAATGAGTGAAAAAAACAACTCTATTCATATTAAGAAATGCTAACTTAATGTAGATCCATTGATTTAATAGTGTAAAGATTTGGTCTAAATATGAAGTTTATAAAACTGAAATTGTAAGCCTTATCAATGTTTTTTTTTTCTTCTTCTAGGTTGATTTAATCAAAAAAAAAAAAAAAAGTGAGTAGACTGATAATGTAGTAATGGTACGTAAAATGATTAAAAAACAAGGAAACTATGCATTTAAAGTGTATAACTATAAACCCAATTTGATATGCTACATATTATATTAGTGATACAATTGACTTGCACGAATACTTAAAGAGTTACACATCATAAATCCTTTAGCATAAAACTACATCAATGGTCCTTTTTATGAAACAGGTCACAAACTCTGACACCAATTTTTTGAAACGTCATAACTAAGGCCACAAGGGGTGGTTTAATATTTATCACATTCCTTCACGAGGGCCGGTCGGCCCAAGTCCGGTTAACTCTGGAATATCAAGGGGAACCCACTTCGAATGAACTCTTGCAACTTTCCAAGAGTCCAACGAATTAAAACCATTCCTAACGTACGCCCGCTGATAATCGTTGAGGGCCACACGTATGATTTCCACATCCGACGCTCCACTTGGCCAAAAACGTTTCTATAATTTATAAAAAAATATAAAGTTAACAATTTTTATAAAAAAAAATATAAAGTAAACGATTTATAAAAAAAATAACATCATATACCTCTGTGACGTAGAGGGCGTTGAATTTACTCTTTTTTTTTCTGTAAATCGCTCCATTTACCAGTTATTTGATCCATCCGCCTTCTCGTCATACCGGTAAGTTGTTCAAAGTGGGCCTTCGCTCGCAGCCAAAAGGTGTCGGATGGTTGTTGATTTTCGACGTGTTTGTCCTCAGAAATATGTAAAAACGACTTGGTCAACGCCACTTTTCTTGCGACCAGGGAGTTCTTTCTTTTGGCTCGGTATCTCCTCCTCTACTTCCTTTTCCTCTTCCTCTTGCTGCTTGCACTGGTATCTCCTCTTCTTCCTCTTCATCTTCCTCTTCCTCAACCTCTTCTTAATATTCATCATCATCTTCTTCCTCAGAATCTTGGACCGTATAGTTCTCTGGATCGCAAACCCCATAACGGTCGAAACATAGATAGATCAATCAGATCGGGAGGTGCTTGAAACACTTCGGATGCGATTTGGGTTGGCATGTTGGGTTGAGGGTAGTGTAGTGGATATTGGTTTGGAAACGAGAATTGTTGGGTTTGAAACATAAGGTTTTGAAAACTTTGGTTTTGATAGGTTTGGTGTGTAGGTTATGGGGTTGGTGGTGCGCTCTGTTGCACGGAAACGCGATTCATGTGCCGTTTCCCGTCCCCGAAGCGTTTAGGGTACGGAAACTCTAACGGAAACGCGATGAAACGTTTCCTCGCCGCTCTTTGACCGATTCGATTGGTCAACACCGTTTCTGCAAACGCTTCTGTAATCGGGGACCGTTTCTGTGACGTTTCCTGAAGGTTAAGGGTTGTTTTTGTAATTTTTTTTATTTATCATGCATATTGTAGTTTCCAACAATAAAACATTCATGCTCCTATTAATCTGCAAACGATTAATCTTCTAAAAACCCTATATACGATTCATTCATCTTCTTCAGTTATATTATAGTTGAATCAATAAAATCACAGCAGCCGCCATATCCTATATTCCTATATTCCTATATTCTATCACCATTATTATTATTATGGCTAGTTCTCAAGGTGAACCTTCTGAATCAACAGCAGCGGCATCGGCATCGGCATCAACCGATGAACCGCCATTGTGGCAGTTTGTAAAGCGAGAGGTAAAGGTTGGCACAGGAGGTACTTGGAAGTTCACATGTAGCTTTTGTAAGGAGGTTAGACAAGGCTCATATTCAAGGGTTAAAGCCCATCTACTTGGGATCAAAGGTAATGTTTCTGTTTTGATTTTGGGGCACTGATTATGTTTTTGAATTCTGATTCTGTTTTGTTATTAGTTATTTATGTTTTTGATTTTCTGTTTTCTGATTATGTTTTGTTATTAGTTATTTATGTTTTTGATTTTGAATTCTGATTATGTTTTTGAATTCTAATTCTGATTCTGATTATGTTTTTGAATTCTGTTTTGATTTTGAATTCTGAATTCATTCTGAATTGTTTTAGAATTAGTTATTAGTTATTAGTGAATTGTTTGTGAATTAGTTATTAGTTTTAGCCGTTTATGTTTTTGAATCTAATGTTGCACAGTTCTGAATTGTTTCAGTTTTGATGTCAGTTTAGGTTCTGAATTGTTTAGCTTTCTTGGTTATTTAGGTGCTGGGATTAAAGATTGTAAGAAAGTAACAATGAGTGACAAAACTAAGATGAGAAAGCTAGAAGATGCTTATGAAGAGAAGAAAGTCGCATCAAAGGAGAAAGAAGTTGGGTTGCCTTGTGAAGCTAATCTTGGTTTGAAGAAAAGAAAAACTATTTCAAATCCTATTGAAAAAGCATTTGGTGTGGAAATAAAGGACCAATTAGATCAAGAAATCGCAAGGATGTTCTATACCGGCGGTTTACCTTTCAATCTTGCAAGGAATCCACATTTTCAAAGGGCCTTTAAATTTGCAGCTAATAATAAACTTGATGGCTATGTACCTCCTAGCTATAATAAGCTTAGAACCACATTGTTACAAAAAGAAAAGGAGAATGTGCACAACTTATTGGAACCAATCAGGTTATCATGGAAAGAAAAAGGTGTATCTATTGTTAGTGATGGTTGGTCTGATCCTACTAGAAAGCCACTAATTAACTTCATGGCTACATCAGGTAACGGTCCCTTGTTTATAAAAGCAGTGAATTGTTTTGGGGAGGTCAAAGATAAGTTTTTTATTTCAAATCTGATGAAAGAAGTTATACATGAGATTGGACATGAAAATATTGTGCAAGTCATTACTGACAATGCATCAGTTTGTAAGGCGGCTGGAGAGCTTGTCATGAGTGAGTTTCCTCAGATCTTCTGGACACCGTGTGTTGTTCATACACTTAACCTTGCGTTAAAGAATATTTGTTCACCACGAAATGCGGACACCAATGAAATGACATATGAGGAGTGCCACTGGATAAACGATATTCACTTAGATGCCGTTGCCATAAAAAATTTTATTATGAACCATGGCATGAGACTCTCTATTTTCAGCAAGTTTACTCCTCTTAGATTGCTTTCGATTGCTGATACTCGCTTTGCCTCCATTATTGTGATGCTCAAAAGATTAAAACTTATCAAAAGGCCTCTTCAAGAAATGGTCATAAGCGAAGAGTGGGCTGCTTATAGAGAAGATGATGTGGTGAAAGCAAGCATTGTTAAGGAGAAGATTTTGGATGATGAGTGGTGGGATAAGGTGTCATATATTCTTAGTTTTACAGGACCTATCTATGATATGATAAGATTTTGTGACACAGACAAACCATGTTTGCACTTGGTTTATGAAATGTGGGATTCAATGATCGAGAAAGTGAAGGCCGAGATTTACAAGAAAGAAAGACGTCCATTATCTGCTCGTAGTATCTTTTATGATGTTGTCCATAAAATTTTAGTGGCTCGATGGGCGAAGAACAACACTCCTCTTCATTGTTTAGCTCACTCCTTAAATCCAAGGTATGTGATTTAATACTATATGTTTGATTTCTATTATGTATTTATATTTTTTACTTTTGAATGTTGTAGATATTATAGTGATTCTTGGTTGCTTGGGGATTCTGCAAGAGTTGCTCCACACAGGGATAGAGAAGTTTCAGATGAAAGGCAAAAATGTTTTAAAAGATTGTTTCCAAATAAAGAAGAGCACAGTAGAGTCTTGGAAGAGTACGCTTTGTTTTCAATGAAGGGTGGTCCTTTTCAAGATTTAGTATGTATTACAAAGATGGAGGAGATGGAACCTAAGAGTTGGTGGGCTAATTTTGGTGCTGGAACTCCTCTTCTCCAGGCTTTGGCTTTTAAATTACTAGGACAACCTAGTTCATCTTCATGTGCTGAGCGTAATTGGAGCACATATGCATTTATTCACTCTCTTAGGAGAACAGATTAACCACTAGTCGGGCTCAAGACTTGGTGTACGTACACAATAATCTCCGACTTTTATCTAGGGCTTCCAATGATGATGACGACTTGAAGATGTGGGATATTGGTGGAGATGCTTTTGACACGATGGAAGATGTCGGCTTTTTGCAGTTTGCGGATCTTTCACTAGATGACCCCGGATCTTGAAAACAATTTGGTTGATGATATTTGATTGTCTTTGCTTTAAAAAAATTTATGAATTTTGAAACATTTATGAATTTGGAAACATTTATGAATATATTTTGGGTTTTGTGTTACATTATCTATAATATATATTTATTTTTTTTATGTATTTATTTTCCGTACCCGTGCCGTACCCGTTTCTTGATTTTTTGAGTTTTGCCGTTTCCCGTTCCCGTACCCGTACCCGTTTCCCGTTCCCGTACCAGTGCCCGTGCAACATAGGTGGTGCGTCTTCACGAAATCGAGCCGGTTCGCCTAAGTTAGGCCGAACCTTTGGTCTAAACTTTCGTTTCGTAGCCGATTGTTTCTTGCTTGATCCTTCCATATTTTTTTTTTAATTGTAGTGTTTGATTGTGTGTTGTTTTGATTGTATATTATTTTGATTTGAAATGGAAATGTATATTTAGTGATTTGGAATATTTTTTTTTTTTAAATTAAACGGTCACAAGACCGTTGGCCAGCCAATGGTCAACTCCAACAGCTCTTTCAAACCGTGATGGCCATCACGAAAAATTGCATCGCGGCCATGATAAATATTGGGGGGCGGTGTTTCGCGGCCTTCACGCCATCACGAGGTGGCCATCACGGATCACCCCGGCTAGCCTAATAGGAAGAAAGGCCATGGATGTGGTTATATTAGTGTGAGGTGTGTTGTTTAGTGGTGGAGCAACGAAGAATGTTATTTAGTTAATAGAGTTATTATTTAGGATTATTGGACTTAATCAACCTCAACTATCATATGTTGACCGTTGTCACTCCTGTCTAAGCACTTGATTATCACGATTGTCAATTTTCAACTTATTTTCCTCTGTTACCCCTAAACTAACTGAATCATAACCTAGTTAGTTTTTGCTGACGTGACAGCTGCCACGTCACATACAAAAGGCCACGTCACTGAAAAGGTGCCACGTCACTAAAAAGCGTCATGTAACAAAAAACTAACAGAGTTAAGGTTCAATTAGTTTAGGAGTGACAAAGAAAAATAAGTTGGTTAATTTTTGCTGATATGGCAGCTGCCACGTCACTTACAAAAAGCCACATTACTTGAAAAGGTGCCACGTCATTAAAAATGTCATGTTAAAAAAAAAAAAAAAAAAAAACAAAAAACAAACTAATTGAGTTAGGCTTTAGTTAGTTTAGATGTGGCTGAGAAAAATAAGTTACAAGTTTGAAATGATAATGATAAAATGGTTAGTTAAGAGTGACTGCGGCTAACAAGTGATAGTTGCCGGCAACATAGTTAGTCATAGAAGATGTACTCTTAATAAATATTTATTACGACTATATCTATAATCTATATTATATTATTAAGGAAGAGTGACGGCTAAAATAGTAATTTTGTTATGGGTACAAGTTTTGTAGCTACATATACAACTTAATAAAGCTTAATTGATAGGGGTAAATTAGTCACATAAAGGTATATTAAGACACTTACAAGGTTATTAGAGTAATTTTATGTTTTGATATTAGTTAAAGCTAAACTTTCATTCCATTCTTGCCCTGCCCTCCCTGTCTGATCGACTAAAAACCTACGGTAATAAATTCTGGTAATAATGCTAGAATGTGAACTGCCCCTTTCCCATTCATCCCCATGGCGCTCTCTCTCCCTCCCTCCCTCTCTATACATGAACCCTAACCTCAACCCACCATCGCAGGTAATCTTAGATCTTAACCTATGCCCCTGTTTGTGTTAGATTAGATAGTGTTAAGGTGTTGTTTTCATAGTTTTATTGCTGATTAATAATCGATTTTGAAGAGGAAATCAGGTCCAACAACGAAGAGTAACAACACGTATCGCAACTTCAGTGACACCGGTTGCTTTGGCTTTGGTATTCAGGAAGACATTGATCTTGGTATCAAGTAAGTTAGTTTTATTAAACCCTTTTGGTTGCCAGCTTAGTTGACTCTTTACACATTCCATATATCATAAATATATGCTTATGTTTTTGTTGAAAATTCGGGTCATTTTCAAACTGGCCTGGTTGGGTTTCCAAATTGGTTTTCTGTCCATCTTTTATGAATAATCAACGTGTTAATTATTATGATATGGTTATGGGTAGTCGGTGGAGTATTATCTTATTCATTCAATATGGGTTAAGTAATTCTTCAACTCGGTTAGTATCGGTTTCGAATCCGGTAAGTCGGTAACAGAGGCGAGGGAGTTTGTGTTACAGTTTGAGAGGGAGTATGAGGAAAGGAGGCATATGGAGTTTGTACAGGAAGGGTTTATGGATGCGTTGGAGCGGTCGAGGCGCGAGTTTAAGCTGTTGTTTGTGTATTTGCATTGCTCACCAATTGTCAAATTAGTTGGCTTTAAAGCCGGGTTCATATCTTCAACCGCATAAAAAGATGTTACATATTTTCAACATCATCTCTTCACCCTGTATACAAGATTCAACTTAAGCGGTATTTATTTGGACAAAAAAAATATTATATCAATCTGGTATTATATGTGGTCAGTTGAATACCTGACAGCTGCATCAGCTGATGAACATAAGACATTAATTGCACCAACCCTCTCCCCATACAGACCAAGATTTTTGTTGTATGACTGGGCAACCAGAAGCTCCATTCCATGTGCACCAAACAACCTCACAAAAGATGCATCTTCATCCAGGATTCCACTAGCAAATTCCTATATAAATAATAACCATGAGATTATACACATATAAATAATAGCTAGAATCATGCAATACGATGGCAGAAGCGCGTTGGTATGATCACACCAAAATGTTTATTCATCAATCACCATCAGTCTGTCACACAAACTATTCATGCTATTTGCGAAGCAGGTTTATTAAGATGGTCCATTCTTCAAAGCCAATACCATATTACTTATGAGATACTCGATTATGGAAACAGTTCTTTAGCTCTATATGCATTAGGTTCATCAAGAGGTTCCCCAATTGTAGGACTTGAGAATTCAGTAGTTGTTCATTTAGTAACTCGAAATATGCTTATAACAGGTAACAAACACAGCCCTTCACTTCTTAGATCTTGTGATTCTTGCTCTAGACCCTACACATATATATCATTTTGTTGTAATTTAGTTTATGGATGAGAGTATTTGAAATTAATTAAATTTAGCAAAGGAAGATGTAAATTTCAGAAATCGGGAGTTCTACCTGTTGCCGAGGCTCAGATGGAGTTACATGTTTAATGTTTGGAGTCGTAAGAACCTGATTATAAGATAAATAGATGTAGGATATATAAGTTCCACAAAAAGACATACGTAGCAAAATAGACTGGATAGGCAGGTCAAAACAAGGTAATTTTTGTGCTGGTGGTATTACAATTTACAACAAATAATGTCCAGAGTTCTTAAATTCTCATAATAGTGATTTAGGAGGTCTACATTTTTTGACTTTAGGCCATGGTCAATCTTTGACTTGGCTGCCAAAAATTGTATACTTATAGAATGTCATCTAATTTGATGAAAAATGTATGCAGAGGCTCTACAGACCACCACGCATAAAGAATCACGTGATCGAATTAAAAACGAACACTAGCATGTTTTATTCTCATTCAATATGTAATGACAAAAAAAAAGACTTTGCTATGAAGTAGCAAAAGTAAGGTGAAACAGGCTTTGTGAATGCACCAACTTTTGGAGATTCTTGCTACATAATGAAGAGACCATAGGGTAATCTTAAATGCCACTTGATCTTTGTTGTGCAGGGACTGTTGGAGCTGAACATATTGCTCCAGATTCAAGTGTCAATCCTGGAATCCTGCTATGAGAGTGAGGTTGATGTTGGCTTTTTTGCCGGTCGGTCACATTCACAGCAGTAAATAGTTTTCCTTCAACTTTACAGTGCATATTTGGTTGCATATATGGTATGTTTTGGTTTGTGTTTTTTTAGTATTCAAGTTCTAAAGTTGCTTTTATTTTTTTGCTTATTTACATGCCTCAATGTGGCTGTACTATGTATATTGTTACAGCAATAGCATTAATTTTCCTTAAACCTAATCTATAGACATGGTAACTATTTTTGTGTTCATGCAAAAGATTGGATGATAAAAGGCTTCCAATTGACCATTAAATCTAACATTTTTGTTTTATTAGATTGCCTATCTATTATTTTCTAGGAAATGGCACCACATCAAGGTTGAAGCAATCACGAATGGAGTTCACTGTATGGGATTTTAAGCATGTAAATGGTGTTTCTTAGGGTCTGGACCGCAATGTTCGCAGTGTTACATTTGAACGTAGATTTGTTTAATGTTTGATGTTGGAAGGCTAACCATCAAAGTTTAAGCCTTGAAACTTTATATATTTTATATACATTTGAACGTAGATTTGTTTAATGTAAGTGCGTGATAATGTACATGTCATTGAAGCATAAATGATTAATTTATTAAAGTTTTTTTCCTCTTTTAACGTGGTTTCATTACCGTTTAGACTTACTATTTTTTAATTCTACGATAGTTTTTACACTTTTGCTTGAATTTGACGAGTTAACACACCACAACGTTTCTGCGTGGTTTAAAAAAACATATTTCTTTGGTCAGACTAGGGTAATACCAAGTCCCCCCCCCCCTCTCCCCCCCCCCCCCCCCCCCCCAAAAAAAAAAAAAAAATTGAACGTCAATTTTTTTTGGTCACCCATTTTACCCCTCGCCGCTTAAAAAGGCAAAACTTTATGCAACACCTTGATACTACTAGGCCAAAATGCTCTTGTTAAATAGCTATTTTCTTATTTACGGAGTTAGTTTTGTGAAACACTCATAATATGATCTTGGCATAATAAACTATATGTTAACTGATCACATGCATAAGATTACTCATTATTTTTTAACGGTGATATGGGTAATTTTATTGAATGGGTCAACTGGATAAATTTGATTGAACGCCTCAAAATTAGACTTAATAAAAACAAAAAACAAACAAGTAATTTCTATTGAATGGGCCAAAGTGGTTTGATCCGCCACAACGCGTGGTTGTTAAGAAATTCAGAACCACACAAAAACAGAAACAATTAGAAAACAAACGGAAAACGAGTATAACGATGTAGATTGTCGACTCTGCCGCAGAGCACGGGTTCCCCACTAGCATTTTATAACCAAAGCGGTCTAAGCAATGAATAAGTGAGGTTGATGTAAATTTAATATGTAATATTTTAAGTTTTGTTCACTATAAAAGTAACAAGGTAACGAGAAGATGTAGGGTTATATTACGCTTGCTAAAGGAGCATTCGTGATACCCGTCACTGTAAATTGCAAATTTTTATTCTGCTGCAACGTGTGGCTCCCATTACAGTATCCCGCTTGCATAAACAAATTTTGTACCAAACACACACGTAGGGCTGACACGGGATTCTCCCGCTGCAACGCGCGGCATTCCCACTAGTACATTATAAAGGAGGAGTGATGGCCAACATGGTCATTTTCACCTCCGTACAACTTAAGAAGCAATATGTATAACATATTTAAGCAATAAATTTAAGGGTATTATAGGGATGTTAGTGACTATTAAGACACTTAGAAGGGTAGTTTAGACATTTCACCATCCTCATCCTTTACAATAGCAATACAAATTTACAATGCTACCCTTCATTTCCCATCCCTGCCCTCTTGAAACCTACTGATCCAAATCAAAGGTTTTTTAAATAAATGATTGATTAATAAAAAGTTATTGTTTGAATTTGATGGCAAGGAGTTACAGAATTTCGCTCAAAATCAATTGCCCTCATCAATTGCAGGTGATTTCTATCCCTTTTGAGTTTTTGATTACTTTAGCTTTCCTTCAATTGGTAAGAGTCTCACAAGTATGGTTTATTTCTTAATTATTGTGGTTTGTTCTTGCTTCTTCTTTTCTTTCTCTTTGCTTAATTTGTTTTTGGTTTTTTTTATTGCTTTAGGTTTCTTTCGATTGGTAGGAGTCTTGAAGGTATGATTTTTTTTTCTTAATAGTTAGGGTTTATTCTTGCTTCTTCTTTTTATTTGCTTAATTTGTTAAGCCATTAATTTGGATTTTAGGTGGTTCTTTTGGCCAACATCTTAATAGCATTGAAGCAGGATGGCAGGTATTTTCACTGAGTCACTATCCATAATTCTTGATGCCAAAGGAACTAATTTATCTGGAATCAGCATATAAATTTATTACTTTTTTGGTAATGTACTAATGTCTATGTTTTGGCATGTTTATAGTGTTAATGGCTACAAAACAAATCATGAAGAGTTATATATTAGTTTGAGATCACTATATTCTTCCATTATTGGGTCTTGTTCAATGAATATACATAATGATTTGCAGGTCTGTCCAGATCTGAATGGTGATAACAACACAAGGCTATTCACCTACTGGACTGTAAGTATATTATCTTTTTTTTAATGTCGAAACTTCTATATAAAATATAGAACCGGGCCAGCAAGCAACTGGAAACCCGCAAAAGATTATGTAATTACATCACGAACATTGAAGTCACTCCACCTATCCCAATCTAGATTACATAAGTTAGATCGACATTTCGGCCATAGAAAAGTGTTTTCTTGATTTGTTCCACTGTTCAACCCAAAGGAATTTGATGGTTGTTAAATTGTTTTTGATTTTGGGCCTTCCATATCTTCCACAAAGTCGCCAAAAATACCACCCCAATAACTTTCTTCCAAGCCTTTGATCCGTACATATTCTCAATCATTTGGAACACCTCCTGGATAATGACGCCCGAAATCGAACCCGACAGTTTAAGCCAAACTAACACCTGCCACCAAATAGATTGAGCAAGCGAGCATTGAATAGAATGTGATCAGTTGATTCGTCTGCATTCCCACATCTTGAGCAAACACGATCATCAATCTGTATTCCCCGAGAAATAAGAGCCACCTTAGACGGGATCTTATTAAAATAGGATCTCCATCCAAATAGATTAACCTTCGGGGGGGGGGGGGGGGGCATTTGTTCTAGAAAGGCTAGCCCAGCAGCCCACCTGAGCCATTTATTTCGTGAATATGTGCCCGAACAACCGCAACCGAGAACCCGCTATTGCTGCATTTTCTCCATCCCCATTTATCTGTAGTCGAGCCAAAAGCGTAGTTGTTTAATAAAGTCAAAAGGTGCCCCATCTGTTTCCCACTCTTGTTCTTGAACTGTATCTCGGGTCCATTCCCAGTACCATTGGGTTATTGCTCCTACTTTAGTCACACACTGACTAACCAAAGCTTTCTTATTTTTTGCAATGGCAAACAGGGCTTGAAAATGATCTTTTAGAGGACCATCCACCAACCACTTATCTATCCAAAACATAATTTTATTTCCATCACATACAGCCCCATATAGTTGTTTATCAATTGAGATATTAAGAGCTTCAAAATCACTGTTGATTGCACCAATTTCTTTCCATAGGCCCACACAACTTCTCTTAAATGGGAAAGCTTTCCATGATTTATTATTCCCATGGATGGCTGTGATCACTCGAGCCCAATGCGCATCAGGATTGTCCTTCAATTTCCACCACCATTTCGCGAGACTCGCCATGTTCATACTTTTAATGTCACCCAAACCGATACCCCCAAACCGTTTCGGAGCAAGCAATTTGTCCCAAGATGTCCATCTAATCATGCCCTTCGCTCCCTTATCTCCCCAAATAAAATTCCTTATCCCTTCAAGCGTATTAATCACTTTGACCGGGGCTTTAAAAAGAGATGAGAAATAGTTAGGAAGCGCACCCAATACGGCCTTTGCTAAGGTGATTCTACCCGCGAAAGAAAGATGCCTAGCTTTTCAAACTCGAGAGTTTGGAATTAAATTTGTCAATAATGGGCTTCCAAAACTTTACCCGCTTCATGTTAGATATGAACAAAGATGAGACTATTAGTTAATGCGACATCAACAATTCAACATGAAGTTAAACGGTTAGTGTTTGTTGTAAATGAGCTGGCACGTTAACGCGATGGTTAAGACTGGTTCAACACTGTTATCAGTTAGAGCTTGAAGCCGCAAAGTCAGAAATTCAAAAATGGCATTCTATATATCAGAACGAGTCCATTACAAGAGGCACATCAGTTGGTTGGTTTCTGTAATATATATCACTGGCATTTTAGAAAGAGCAACTATAACATATGATTTGTGTTTAGTTGTTGTTCTATTGATACACCACCTTTTTTGCATGCAGAACCTAACATTGTTATCAGTTATCTACACGATTTAAAATCTTCTGAGGGATTACTGAGAGATCAGGTTACATAATACTGCCTTTTTGTTATTAATAAAGTACTAACCTAAACTTTGAATTTTGATGAAATATGTATTGCATTCTTGTTTCAGCTTAGAAAAGTAATCTCTATAATAATGCCTTTCTGTTTGTAAATAAATACCAAACTTGACTTCTGAGTTCTGATTGACATTATTCATTGTATTCTTGTTTTTAGCTAGAAAAGGCAAAGAAAAAGGAAGTTGCATTTATAGTAATCATTCCAAAACGGGAGCAGGAGATAGCAGATTTAAAGGTATTTTTGTTATTTGTTCAGTTGTGTTAAAACATATATTTATTTACATGTAGTGTAAATTTTTTGATGACGAAAAGTAATTAAACAGAAAACTTATGATTTGCACCAATAGCTAAACTAAGTTTTTTTTTCTTTTTCTAAATTTATTTGCATCTTTAAGCTTGGCAAAATGGGCGAGTTGGGTTGAGTAATGTGTCGAAAGGGGGTTGTGTCTAAACGGCCGTTTTAAAAAGTATCAATTTGGTTTGGGTCAAAATGGGTCGTGAACAAAATGGGTGATGGTGGTTGTGTTAGCGATAAACAATGGTCGTAGTTAGTGCTGGCCCATTTGGACCCGTTTTTAAGTTAGCAAATTTCATAGAAGTAACCCATTTTAACCCAATGTATAATTTGGGTATACCCGAATTAACCCGTTGTATATTTTAGTTAACCCGAATGCCCCATGTGTAAATTTCTTTTACTCAAATCAACCCATTACTTGAAGAATGGGTCAAACATAAAGTTAAATCAAATGAAGACAAACCACATGTAAACGCGGAACGAGTACCGGAAATTCCTCAAGGAGTATATTGTCTTAGTGTTATTTATTTCAGTTGTTGAAGGAACCTCAATTAAATTAAAATATTAGTAATGAGAATCACATAATGTATTTACAAGTAGTGTTTTACAGATATAATGAGATTTAAAAAAAATGAAGCGCTTAAAATCAATATATGCACTAACATATTTGTTAAAGTTAGCCACACGAACCATGGGATGCGGAAATGGTGAAGTAGCAGCACATAATTTGCCATTAGCATGCGGTTCGGGTGATATTTAGCCACACGAACCATGTTTGCTAAAGTCATACTACTGGTTTAATGATTTGGAATCGAAATTTTGTTCAGGTATGGACATGTACTGGATTTGCTAGCCAATTTCCAGTTCACAATAGGAAATTATTACTTGCTAGCATCAAATATCAAGCATCTTGCAAAAGATTTGTGTGGCGGCCTATGTGTGTTTTTCTTAGAAGTAGCATACAGCTTGGAACCTTTGTTCGATTCAATTTCAGATTCTTTTCGTGCTTTTGTTGGAGAACCAAGCATGGCAGAAATGTTGATGACCATGGTTACATGTATGGTGAACTATCTTTTAAGTTAAAACAAGCTATTTTAGAAGATCAAACACTCACATGCTCTATAGAAAAACTATGATCTTTCCTCACATTTGTGGTGCGCACTTTTATATGTTTAGTTTTGTAAGCACAAAGAAATACCCCATCTATGGATTTATGTTACTATTCTTCAAAACTTGGTGTAGGTTTGTGTAATATGATATTAATCACAAGGTCCTTCAGCATCGTTAATTTTATGGTTAGTAGTTTTGTTAGTAAGAATTACTCGCCGTTAGGACATTTGGTCGAAATTGGTGTTTTTTCGTTACGTACAATTACAGGGCTTTATGGTTTTTACTCGACATAAAACAAGGATGGTTAACATGTTGTGAGATATATGAGTCTTAGGTTGCTAATTGCTAAATCTATACACAATAAGGTGTTGTGTCAAATTAATTTAAGTTATTTGATAATAAAATTTGATACAGAGTACAGAGCAACTTAGACGTGATCACATAAATGTAATTATTTTATTGACTTCCCCTTTAATGAAGTTGTAAACTCTCCAATTTAAATATCTCTCCCTTACAAATAATGGTACGTGAAAAGCATCCATTATCATTCACCTCAAATATGTACATAAATCATTTGTACCGACATATTTAACATTGGTTTTTTTTTTTTTTAAAGGCTACATATTTAACATTGGTAATACATAGATTCCACTGTAACAACCCCACGGCCAGATGCGATTGTGACCCATCACAGGATTTTTCTATTAATCCTACTGAATTACTTTAAACAAATTATGCGATTTTGTTATGATTTTTCATATGAATAATGTCCTCATCCTCTTTTTATGTAGCACTGAATGAAGCATCTCAAGGACCAGGCTATTACTATGTGCAAGATTAACAAACAAGTTATGATCCATCAAAATCAATTTAAAAAAGATAGCATTGCACATCAATAATCACCATAACCTAACCTGCTTCAATGAGATGTGGGAAGTCAATCCCTCCACTACTACAAACAGATGCACAATGAATAACAACAGTTCCCGCACGCCAAAACTCGTCAATCCTATGAATTATATCCAAAAACAATTCAGGAGCAGATTCATTCTTTATGTCAATTCTTTTGTTTTTACTCAACTTCTCCTTGTGAATATATATATATATAAAATTGGTTTATCACAAAATTAATTTAATAAATATTTATTACGACTATATATAGATTATAGAATTGTAGATTTCAGTATCTTGGGCCGGGTTTGTAGACTGGGGGTGGTGTATTCGAGTATGTATGACCAAATTTGGGCCTTTCAAAATATAAACTAATAAAGTTGATATAACTTTTGTTCTTCATAGAGTAAATTGTAGATGTTCTACATGTGATGTGATTATTTTTACTACTTTTATCCAAAATGAAAATTTTGTTTTTTTTTTTATTTTATTTTTTTGGCATTTGGGTCCCGTCTTTAAATATCTTGCCATCATAGTCTAATGCGTTAACTCAATCCATTTTAATGAGTGAGATCTTCGTTGGAGAAGACAACCTATGATGGAATGTTGTTGGTATTTCGCTGTTTTTGTAAAGACTAGTGGGAAACTCGCGCGTGGCTGTGGGACGATTAAGATAAATATATATTTTTTGAATATTGCACAAGCGTAGCCGTGTTAGCCCACCAAGTTGTAGGAAAAGTGTAAAAATATATTATCTTCCTTCCATTGTCTTTGAATGCAAAACGATGTATATGAAATTGTCTTTGAATGCAAAACGATATATATGAAATTAATCCATTTCTCTTCATTGTTTAAACTTTGAAAAGAAACTATATTTTTTTAGATCCAACCTATAGAGTTTTTCTACATTCATAGCAAGGTGCATTCAACCATTTCATTCAATATCACAAAAAATGCACAAGTTGCTTTTGCAATAGGGGTAGTATTGGAAGAATTTTCATGACATTTTAGTTTGAAGCAAGAAACTCTTCATATGCCATCTTAACTTTAAGACAATTTGAACATATTTATCCATGCCTCCTTTATAATGTAGTATAGATATAGATATATGGTAGTTTTGAAAAGGCATTGCTTTGATTTTGAAACCAAAAGACCCAGACACAGACACGAGAAATATACTTTTTGGACGAAAGTGAAGAGAATGATCAAACACAAAGATGAAAAATGGCAGTTTATTTTTGTCATATTATAGATGTCACCCTTAAGCTACATGGTATGGTTTAACTACCATGGATTAGTTAAGACACCACGTCGGGGGCTTAAACTAGCCAAAGGGGCTATTTGACAATTCATGCATCATTAAGTGTTGAGCCAGTATGAGGTCTGACTGTTTAAAAGATTTTGAACCAGGAAGTGCTAAACCATTAGAAGTATGACGATGTGTTGGTGATGTAGCATGTGGTGGTGGTCGAGGAGGTGGTGCGTGAGTGGTCGGGTGAGAATTATGAACACAACTGAAGGGGTAAAGAGCTAAAATTTCATTCTGCATTATTTTAAAACTTAATGGGTAAGACGTTTGTTGTCTTATTTAGAGGTGTCATTTTATTTAACCAAACACTCTTACAGTGGTGAAGCTTGAAGATTACATCGGCGGGGGCCAGATTCAATTTTTTCCGATCGGTAGGGGTCGGAAGATCAAATCGGCGGGAGCCGGACTCAACCCGGACTCAATTTACCTACGAAAATCGTAAATTTCTACCACTGCGCAAAAACACAGAGGGGGCCAGGGCACCCCCTGGCCCCATGGATGCTTCGCCCTTGCACACTTAATGCTCACTGATTCAAGGTAGGCTCCTAGGTTTTTAACAGAGTTAGAGGAATTGATGGATCTGACAACGTTTGGGAAACCTCAGTGGTCTAGTTGAGAAAAAAAAAAAATTTTTGGATATATGAATCCAGCAAAAGTGTGTAAATCTCAGGAACGATTTTGTCCATTCACTCTTCCTTTAATTATAAATTTGGTAGCGTATAAATAAATATAAAAATGAAAAAAAAAAACAAATGTAGATTAGCGAGTTACATATATATAGCTTGTGAAATTATACATATGAAATATAGGGAAAAGATCCCGTACAAAGTGTTTTTTTGGTAAGAACTGTGAGAATCAAAGGAGGGTATTTTTTTTATTTTTTTTCCGAAATTTTTTTCCCATATTGTTAAACATGTATTATAGTATTGAAATCTAAAAAAAAAACAAAAAATAAATAAATTTTGGTGTAGAGTAATTACATAATTACTCTAGTGTAAATTAATGTATTTACTTTAATGACGTAATTACACTAAAAAAATTTAATTTTTTTTGTATTATTCATCTAGAAAGTATGTTTAAGCAGATGTGAAAAAAAATCTAAAAAAAAATAAAAAATTTTCCACCCCTTTGATTCTTACAGTTCTAAAAAAACACTTTGTATTTGATCTTTACCTATGAAATATATATCTAGTTAACGAGCAACATAAAAATCCTTTTCCTCAACCAATCATATAAATTGAAATATGTGAACATGTGTTATTTATTAAATATAATATTGACGCCGGCTATTTGGTAACCGCTTTGCGTTTGAATCTGACCGTCAGATTGAAAAAAGGAACGATCATGGCCGTTTAAATTACAAATCCAAGATTTTCGGAGCAGTTATCTCAAAGTTGTTCCGGCCTGATTCTTTACCCACGATTTCAGCAGCAGCACAGTTCCTCAGAATTTTCTATGAGCAGCCGAAATTTGAGGAGAGTAATCCTCCACTATCTATAACCGTTCCTCAGAATTTTCTGGAAGGTTGCCACTTACATCCCCGTCCCCGTGATTTGTGTACCACTTACATCCCCACTTTCCACCATTTACGGTACCACTTGCATATGGTTCACAACCCCTTATAAGTGTTCCCTCTGTAAACGCCCCAACACCACCATCGCCCCCTTCAAAGCTTTAGCCAACAAAATTATTTCATGGTTATATCTTCTCTGCTCCTTCTTCTTAACCGTCATCAGCTCGGTCTCCACCGATTAGGTATTCTTCAATGCTCTACAAAGCTGAAAACGTACTAGGTATTCTTCAACACTCTATGAATTTCATTGATTCTTCAACACTTTCTCAATTTTATCTAGCATCTGAAGAGATTTTAGTCAAGGCTTATTTGTATAGAGGTACTGAATGCAGAACTGTTTTCTCAGATTCTGAAGCCAGTTAGTAAGTATGTCTCATTTTCCCCCATTTTTTTTTCTTTGATTATTGTTAGTCATTGATGTGAATTTGTTTGATTTGAATTCGTTTCATTATTGTTGGTCATCCATTAGCACTTATCTCTGAATTTCCTAATTTTTTGTTTGATTATTGTTGGTCATCCATTGCACGTCTTCCGCTTATTTAGTTCCACTATTCTGGCAGTTAATCCCACGTCTTCCTCTTATTTAGTTTTTCTCACCCATTAACAATCGCCCCATCTTTGTTTTGCCAAATCAGAACTCAATTCACAAACTTTAGGCTCCAATTAAACCCTATGCAGATTCAAAATCCATCAAATCTAACAATCCATTGAAGTGTGATTACATCAACAATAGATCAGAGTCATTTATTTACAATCCCTAACGCATCATCCCGCTCCTTTTTCTTCACATTCGAACAAATTTGAAAAATTAGGAGTGGCCGGCCACCGGTGTCCACCGTCATTTGACCACGCCCTGTAATTTGTCTTTTCAGAAACATAACACGTATTCGTCACATAGACGGCTTATTTCTTTAAGTGACAGATCTGTGAATTTGTTTATACTCAGTTCATGGCATATGTGGGGTTGTCTTATGTGAATCGAAATGTAAGTTATTTTTATGTTTGGAAATCAGAGGATTGCTTCTATGTGTAAGTAATATTTTTTTTTTTCCAGGATGATTTATTTCTTTGTTTTGCCCAGTATTTTGCCGGAATGGAAGAAGTTATTGAATTTAAACAAGTTCCGAATGCACATGTTCTGCTAATGATGTAAGGGTTATTTTTTTTGTTAATTTTGTCATTAAAGTATCGTTTTGACTAAACTTAACTGCTGCAATTTTTTTCTTTTAACACAATCTCAACATTTACAATGCTTCTGTATCACATGATCTTGATGAGCCAACAGTTAGGAGTCTTAATGGTTGCAGGGTTGCAGTTTCAGATTCTTAACAATGTTCCCGAAGTTGAGGTGTGATTGTCTAACCCGTCAATTTTGACCGTGTTATCTGTCTCCACCATTTATCTCTATTTTTTGACCGTGTTTCTTAACAATGTTCCTGTTTCGACTTTTATCTCTATTTTTTCATAGTGTTTGCATTACTTTCGTGCTTCATTACGTTGCTTAATTTTTTGCCTAAAACACGTGGTGTTTATTCAAACGTAAGTAAATGGGTCGTGCTTTCTTTTCCTTTGGTTAGTTTTATACATTAAGTTGTTGACATATGTTTCTTTCTCGTAGATGTAGTTTCTGATGCATAACGACATATGCTCAATTTGTGTATACGAATTCACATGGTTTAACTTTAAGTCATGGAAAGGTATGATTGACATTGCTGGTACGTCTTTTTTAAAAATAAGTCAAATGTTAGTGCTACCTTTGATTACAGTTTTGTTATATTGTTGTCTTTTAGGAACTACATTTAAAGGTGCAGCTCTACTACATGAAGAGAGAGAGCTTGGAAGTCTACACATGCTGCATTCATGGTGTACTTAGGTGAGTTGTATGACAATTGGTTATATTTTGTACTTTTTTATCAAATAAACCATATGTTTGAGTATTTATAATCACACCCTGCCTGAAACTGGGAGGTTGTCAAGTGGTATTAATCTTCAACAATTAATTTTTCACCATTTGGTTGTAAATAAAGATGATATGACGAATATAAAAACGATTTTTTACACTTTTTAAAAACGATTCAAAGAAACGATTTTTTACACTTTTTTGTATTTTTTTTTTCTACCGACGTGGAATTAGGCGCTAAATAGAACTAACTTGATTTATCGTTGATTTTACAAGCATCTATTGTTCACTACACGCATGTGTGTATGTTTGTTATGTTCATTACTTTGTATTGTTGATTTGTAGGATGTGCACCCTTTTTTTTGCTTAGAGATTCAAAGAAAGATAAAATCAAAGGTGTCATGGATCTTGCCATATTATTACGTTAAAGTACCCGTCCACCGGACGGGTATAAAACTAGTATGGAATTGTGTCCATCTTTGTTAAAAACAAATATATACCTTTTGGTCCGAAGATTAAAGATAACTACTTGTCCATCATTGTTAGTTACTGTGAACTGTTAACCGAACCCGAATGAAAATTCCAAATTTAATTGTATGATGCTATAATTTCATATTTAAGATTAATTTCCAATGAAATAAATAAGCAAAGATAAGTTCTATATATGTAACATCTGGATGTTAATGCTTCTTATCATATACTTAAGCATAGTTATGGTTTTTACATTTATCTTGCTATGCTGCTTCTTAAAATTTAATGACTATACTTGATGTAATCTTTGGCTAATCAATGTATATGAAACAGTCAAGAGCAGGATACAGGGTTTCCTTTGACAGAACGAGACCGACTTGGGCTTCGAGGTCTACTTCCGCCTCGTGTCATATCATTTGAACAACAATATGAGCGATTTAGTGAGTTCTATATTCCTTGGAATTCTGTTTTTGCTTTTCCACCTTTTAAATTTTTATTTTTTATATTTTTCCTTGTAAGTTTTTGTATCAAATTTGTTTAGTTACTAGATTATCATCAAGGTTGCAACACTAATATAGTTTTTAATCTACTGTTAGTGGCTTCATATCGATCGTTTGAAAAGAATACAGTAGGTCAGCCAGATAATATTGTATCCTTGGCGAAATGGAGGATCTTGAATAGGCTACACGATAGGAACGAGACATTATACTACAAGGTATATGTTCATTGAGAAACTCCATACTGTATGAATGATTGAACAAAATGTAATAATGTATAATGTTGCTATTTTTTTTTTCTTCAGGTACTGATTTATAACATTAAAGATTTTGCTCCAATAATCCATACTCCTACAGTAGGTTTGGTGTGCCAAAACTATTCAGGATTGTTTAGACGCCCACGTGGAATGTACTTCAGTGCAAAAGATAAACGAGAGATGATCTCAATAATTTATAACTGACCAACACCTGAGGTATAGCATGAATTCTGCATATAATTATACATATAATATGCTCCTTTTTTTATAATACAGATAATTTCGTGGTTTGTTGACTGGTTGAGAAAAGTTTTTTGATAATAGTCTAGACTCTAGAGGTGGCAATTGTGATTCTTATTTATGAATGGGTTGATTTGGGGGGGTGTTTTATTTTAGCGGGCCCATGTTCAAGTCTAGTGTGAAAATTATTTGTTTTGACCTGTTATTGAGTTATATTTTATGGATTTAACTGAGTAGATTAGAAGGAAAAAAATCTGGTAGGATAAGCTACTTTGATTTCAATTGACTTAAATATAGTTGTTAACAAATTATACAGGTAGACATGATAGTGCTTACGGATGGCAGTCGCATTTCTGGGCTTAGGTGATCTTGGAGTTCAGGGAATCGGCATTCCTATTGGGAAATTTGATATGTATGTTGCAGCTGCTGGTATAAATCCACAAAGGGTAAGACTTGAACTTATGTGCTTTATTGCTTGCATACACTGATGCACATAGATCTTAAGCTAGAGGCAACAATTTTGACCCGTTTAATACTGAATGAGTTGCTTTGGATTGTGTTTCGTCTCAAACGGGTCAAATATATGAAGTATAGCTAAAATGGGACTATGATAGATGGGTTGAAAAGCACCCGAGGTCTATTTATAATGCGTTCAAACTTCTAAGTTGTTTTTATTGGAAGTGTTCTGTAATAACAAATAACACATTAATTATTTATGAAAGATTTGACATGAAAGTGTTGTGTGTCAGCCAAACCTGATCCGCCACATACAAAAAGATAATACATTAAAATCGGCGCTCATTTTTGGCCGTCTAAACTGGCCACCTCTATGTTAAACCACCTTACTTGACACATAGTTTTATGATGGTTACTATATACTCTTGCTACTGTAGGTTCTTCCTATTATGCTTGATGTTGGAACCAAAAGATCGTCGTTGTCGGAACTGGAAGGTAGTGCAAAACTAAATTGATCAAGTTTTATTTTTATGCTAATTTAGGTTATTTAAGGTGCCCCATAATCTCTTATTCTTTGTATTTTTGACAGTGCAAGGCTTGGTGTTCTTAAGATGGCCTATCAGGCTGTTTCAAGAATGACAGGAACAACAACAAACCCTCAGTTTTACTTAATTGATAAAGATGTACGGTTTTACAAATATATCATTGTCTCCAAAATTTAACTATAACCATTCAGTTTGTACATGGGTCATTTGTCTATTAACAGAGTGATTAATGTCTGTTTAGCTGTGATGTAAATGCATGTAAACAGGTGTTTCAAGAAGAACACGATTAAGAGGACTTGAACAGTTGAACCAAAATGGCTATTTTGTACTTTGATTTCTTAAACATCTGAAAAATAGTGTTTAACATCTTAAAAAGTAGTGTTTTATTTGATAATAAATTAATAATCATTGTACCACATTTATTGTTGTTATTTTATATATCTTCCTTTCTTGCAACTTTTAATATTGAATTTTTTTTTTTTGTACAAGAATTAAAGCCACTGCCTTCCTTTAAAGAATAACGGCTTCATTAATTCTTTAAGGTCATTTGATCCTTCAAACCATTCTATGGTAATGACTAATTAGGTTACATCCTTTTGTATACTACATGTTACATGAACCATAACTCCATTAATCTTTAAGATCATTGGATCTTTCAAACCATTCTCTGGTAATGACTAATTAGGTTACATCCTTTTGTATACCACATGTTACATGAACCATAACTAATCGTATATCATAATTGTTGTTTTAAATTGTAATGGTAGCAAACCAAAACAAAGAAGTATAATGTTCATAATTTTTTATATAATTTTGTCGTACTACCCGTCCAACGGACGGGTATAAAACTAGTTTGTATTGTTTACGTCCATGCAATATTATTTGTTTTCATATACATCAATATAATCATATCACGATGCAAAGCGGAAGTTACTAAAAAGAAAAAGAGAATAGTTACCAAATAACACATTTAATGATTTCCCTAATGAATAATAATTACAATGCTCTATTCTAAAGTTATCAGATTCAAAATTACAACACTATAAATGAAATAACGAAATAAGTAAAAATTGACGAGCAAATTGTTTCAATCAGTGAGTTGAATGCAAAATTTAAGAAACTAAAAATCTTGATAGATGAAATCAGAGCTTGAGATTAAGGATTTCGGGTTCGGCAGCTAGACCAAGCATGATCTAGCTTATTAAGACATTTCCGTTCGCTAGTAATGGGCCTTGTAACTTTAATTGTTGCTCAAATTTTGCTCGTTTAATTAAAGTTTGTACCTTTGATGTTATTTTTCTCAATATCTAGCTTTTCTAGATAAGCGCCCGCCAACTATTGAATTTTGCTCCTCGTTAAAAAAAGGGGGGGGGGGGGGGTAAATATCAACAAATTTACTAATAATGAAGTACCCAATGAAAATGAGATTTAACTTTAAAGTTTATCGTTATTGAAACATTCAAACTCATTTATCAATTTCTCTTTCCAAACATAGCTGGGAATAATTGTTTGTTACGTACTGGCTGATCAGAAATATCGTCGGATACATCATCTTTTTATTGGTTGATGAAGCATTATCGGATAGGTTATATGTGGAATCGCTACATGAACAAACGTTCAAGGATGCATGAAATTGTCTTTATAGAATGAAATTGTCTTTTTCGTTCACAGGATGCATGAAATTTTTGCATTTAGAGGTAACTAATGAAATTGACGGAGGGAAGTACCATTTCAACAATAACCAACACATTTTATTATATTTTATTTTATTTTATTTTTCAATTCTAATTTCCATTTGTTACTTCTGTGAGCCACGTGCAATATATATATATATATTTTTTATTTTTTCCATTTGATGCATTTGTTTATTATTATTTTTTTTTTATTTTTGTCATTTCCTTGTCTTTCTCTTCTTTTTAAGTTAAAGGTTTGAGTGCACAATGGTCTAGGTTGGAAATATCATTTAAGTGCTAAAATAAATAATCATGTGGAAATATCATGATAGGTTCGAGATTCCCAATCCAGTGAGATGGATAATCAGTATATGTTGGTCTAAGACTATTCGGAGTGAAAGGGGGAAAGATGAGGATGAAGCGTCATGTAGCACTTGTGGACCTATGGGGGGATTATGGGGAGTGGAAAAGGTGGGAAGAGGGGGGGGGGAAAGAAATAATATTATATTGTGTTAAAGTTAAAAAAAAATACTTGACCAATAAAGAATCACTACTAATGTTACAAAGACCAATAGCTACACCTTTCTATTTAAAGAAATAGTTCATCAAAAACATACCTATCATACATTTATACTCGTATGAGTAGTGGATTCTTGCATTTTTTTTAACCATCCTTTAGTACGGGTGACCAAGGTTGTGAGACCCAGCCCAAGATTAGGCAGAACTCTACTCAACCCGAGACATTTACATGGAAAACATAATTGATGACATACCTTATAACTTATAAGAGATGCTGGAATTCGGGTTGCAATTGGGTTTGGCGTAAGACAAACAGATGGGCTACTGGTTTCTTCATTTCTCTCATGCTACTTCGACCTCTTCAATATACAAGTCTTTTGAGCTACAATTTCTATTAATTTAACGTTTTTTGTTAAAAAAAACCGTACATATAAAATATTTGAAGTTCTTTTAAGATACAGAACTGATCAAACTAAACGGAACTAGCTACAACTCTCCTAGTCTGATTGAAAGAAATACCAAAACCATACATGTTATGCCATGGCCATGGCCGCCATGCCGATGTCAATAAACCAAACAAAATCAAACCAAGTTACACAATATAAATAACATAGAAAGTTACTAAATTAGACAAATAGACGGGACAAAATTGTTACACAATGATAAATAACATATAAAATTACTAAAGTAGACAAATAGACAAGACAAAATTAATATGAATTTTAAACCTTTAAAACATACAAGTATGAAAAG